>VZSC01007191.1:184717-212372 GCA_013398225.1 Steatornis caripensis | reverse complement strand
TCATGTTTCTGTCAGATTTGTCTTAGGGTTTCCAGTGTGAAAGTGTTACTTTAGAATATGTAAACTGTTGCTGTCTACTCATTAAAGAAAAGAATACAAATAGACTTTTCTGTCTACATCCCTATTTGAATGTGGCTTTGATACATCAAATCCCAGTTATACTAGGTATTCGTGTGAAAAAACCCCTCTAAATCAAGTATCTACTCACTAGCTAAGTATAATGGCTATTTTCTGTGCTTGTTTCTTGTGTATGTAGATTAATATCACATATCAAAGTAATGTTGAGCTTCACACAGCTCTATAGAGAGGAGTGAGATGTTTATTTCTGGTTAATAGTTGAGGTTGAAAACTTGCAGACAAAAGGAGCCCATCGCTTCTCTTTTGACCTGATCTTTGGTGTATTCACATGCAGTAAGAAGTTCTTACAGAATGTGGCTTTGATTAAGAAATCCAGCGGACAACACAGCTACATGCTAGGTACTGTAAATTATGCAGAGAAAAAGTGAAACAAATAAAGTATTTTTTTATTTTTAAAATCTGGGCTGAAATTGTTTATGCTACCAGGTCTGCACTGCCCTCAATCTACTTATAAAGCAAAATGTCTTGCTAAACTTTAGTTTGCAGCAGATCTCAGAAACAGCATCATTCACGCAGTGAAGCACACCGTGATCAAATTTTCTCTCATTGGTGATCCCCTTGCATAATTTCTTCCCCTGTGGATATTTTCTATTTACACCTCTTGGCAAATTTTTCCTTTTCCTCCTTCTCAATTTCATTTTCTATTTGATGACTGGTACACTGAATTGGCATCAGCAGGCTTTATCAAATCACTGCGTTTCATAAAACAATTATTACCATCCCCCACCTAGTGCCCCTCCCCCATGAGCAACAAGCTTGCTCCAAACAAAAGCTTTATTTGACTTGTCAAAGAAGAAGGAAAATTTGTGAGGAATAAATGATGGAGATTGCCTGATTGGTGAAACTTAGTTAATTAACCTAATTGAAATTACATGTGTTGCTAATGAGACAAAAATAGGCAAAGAAATAGATCATTTCCATTAAATGTAATTTGAAAATAATTAGCAATAGAGAAACATTTAGTTCAGTGACCATATTTGGCCTCTTGTTAGCTGTGATGCTCTGTAGCACGTGGGACTTTTTGACCTGTAAATGAAATTAGAAAATGCAGCTTTGTAACAATGTACCATGGTCTTTAATAAATCCATTGTAAGCTCTGACAGCAAAACATTGAAAAAATTCCTAAGTTCTGTACACTGACCTGTTGAATAAAAGGGAGGGTTCTGCACTACAGCCACAGGAGAGTAAGAATTCACTGAGCATTCCATTAAAAAAAAAAAGAGGCATATTTATCAAAAAATGAGGGACAAATATATACACTATTTTGCAAAGATTCCTTTGATCTCTATAGCAAAATACTTACATAGCTGCATGTGTGTGAATTTGCCTCTTTTGGAGAAACAAAATCTAAATATATTTAAATTAATGGAATTCAAAAACGTCAGCTGAAAATAGCTATGGCAGAACAGGTTTGTTTGGAGTTTACAATAAAATTTCTGTACTGTTAAGTCGTAGGTATTTAGAGAGGAAAGTCACAAATTGGCACACTGGAGTTGGAGTCATTAGGCAAGTTCTATAGAGAACTGCAGAGAGCATGAGGAAGGACTATAGGATCCACCTTAAGTTTATTTCATTAATTCTGGAGCAGTGGGTAAATATAGGTAATGTACGGTAGGAAGCCTTGCAAGGAACAGAACTAACAAAAAATATGTATTTTTACATTTTCATTGAAATGATCCTTCTATATAGAATGTGAGTTCTTCAGGTAAACGAAATTTACTTGTACGTAAATGGCTTTAAAAGCCATTTCATTAGAAGACCTTATAAGCACCAAGTTACTAGATTTTGTAACAGTGCATGGTGGTTTTCATATTTGTCATCAAAAGCTGATATTCTATACTAGATGGGAAAGAGCATTCCTTTCAGTTTATCCTTAGTGAGCTCGTTATTTATGTTAGTGTCCATTTTTGGCTATAAAATTTAAGCCATTATGTTTATTTTCAAGCAATCAGTGTTGTCTTATAGTAGGAGGGAAAAAAAAAAACCCAACCCAACCAACCCATCTTTCACCACAACTTCTGTGGCCTAGGTAGTGAAGTGATTTCTAGACTTGATGGTATCACCATTTACTGCTGAATTTTTCATCTTATTCTGAAGATCTTTTTGCTTCTTGGAAGCATTTAGGTTATCCCAGGTCTGTGGGCAGCCTAATATAACAGTCACAAGGATAACGTATTTCCTTTATTTTCTTTGTTTCTTTATTTTACTTCTTTTCTACTTTGGAGGTGGAATAACTGTGAAGACAACTGACTCTGATAGAATAACTTTGAATTCTTTGCTTCCTGTGTGTCCTCCACACAGCTCCCAGCACGCACCCTTCCGAAGCCCCCTGCAACACCCAGCAATGCCAACAGCCTGTAATCGTGGTTTTGTATCATTACCCATTGATGGTTGAAATGTTACCAGCTATGTCTCTTGTATCGCAAGGCAAATGAAGTTTGGCACTGAAGCAGAATCACAACCTGTTGAAACTAACTGCTGAGACTTACGAAGCCAAAAACCGTGTCTTCAATTGTGTTCTCCTCCAAGAACAAAAAGGCAAACTGCAGTTGTAGAGGCGGCACATTATTCTCCATTCTTTTCCTTGCATAAACCATGAAGGTTCAAGTTTGTTGGCTGGTTGTTTTGGGTTTTTCTTAATAGGCAATTACTACAGCTCTCTGATGGGTTTGCATCCTTTGAAAACTTAGGTCTCTGATGAGAGATGCCTTTATCTAGCTATCTGTAGCTGAAGTCATTGTATTGTTTAATTTGTTACCACTGTGCTGTAAAGTAGGTTTTAGTGCATCCAGCTGAGGGCATCATTTGCTCGATCTATATTCACAATCTGCATATTTATTCTGACAGGACTGTTTTTCTGTATCAGGAAATAGACCATAATCCTTTAACGTGGGCAGAGTTTATTGTTCACACAACATGTCTCAAAGAAATTGATGGGACTGTTCCTGAAAGAGCTATTGAGATGTAGGATCTGTGTTGTAGGACCTGTCTGTAGGTACTTGCAGGCAAAGTACTTTGCCCTTCTAGCAAAACTCCCTTTAAATTCAGCAGGGACAGTCTGTTGAAATCCCCTCTGATATGAAGAATCTTGGGCAAATCTTCTGCTGCCTAGAAGAGTCCCCAGAACCTTGCTGTTTTTCAAAAGGAAAGCCCGGGTCTGTCAGGAGTGCTTGTGATCTTGTTCTTTGCAAGGAAAGACGGTCAGGTAGTCATCTCTTGCAAGCAAAATCACCATCACAATGGAAAACTAAAGTTCTCCTTTCTGATTACAACCTGATGTTTCTGCACTAGACAAAACCCAATACATTTCTTGGACCACTTTACCAACCAGTTATGACTTACCAGAATGTAAACCAATGATTTATTCAAAATAATTTACTTCTCCTTTTGCATAAAACTTTTCTCCGTTATTTACTGTAAGTAAAGTCAATAGAAATTTGAGCAGTTTCTGAAAAAGATTTTCAAACATGCCTATCATGGAGACAATGTTTTTGTAGCTCTGATAACCTCACATTTGTCCAAGTAGACTCTAATATATTTGACTGATGTCACATGTGACGGACTGATCAAGCAGTTAGGAAGTCAATGCGTGCATCTTGATTTTCTGCCTAACCTGAGCTGCCTTTGCCAGGGAAGACGAGTTACTGCAGTCATCAGCTGGCTTTTGTTCTTGTCCCAAACTGTACTTGCGAACTGGCTGACCGACACATTACTCTGAACACAAATTTATTGAGTTCCTTGCAGGATCGGACCTATGCGATCAACAGGCTTTTCAAAGCTAATTAGTCAATAAATATTTAGCAAGTAAATGCCATACTTATTACAAGGTTGAATTCATGTCTTAGGAGGCCTCTGATGAAAGCAGAGCCTTTTCAAACAAAGGAAAAAATCCCTCAGCAGGGCAGATAATCATACTGTCATGCTACAGGGAAATTCAGGCATATTTGTGTGTGGGATTGAACTGAGGTGCTGGATTGAAAGTTAACAATGGGAACGAGATCACTGTCATGATGTTGTTAAAGCTTCTATTTTTTTGTCTTGTGTTAGGTGAGGTGTGCTTGAGGCAGCCTGTGGTGGGGCACTGAGGGAGGCTGACCCAGAGGTGGAGAGAGCACGTACCAGGCATCAAAACAACAGCTAAACACTTTTCTCCTCCCTAAAAGAACACATAAGCAAAGAGAGCAGATTGAGTGACTCAATGTTAACAAAACAAAGCCCTTAAAAATAATTGCGTTTTTCATATTGTGATTCATTTCAATTTCATGAGTCTCAAAACACCACTTCTCAAGTGATTAATGTTTTCTCCATTGATTGCAACTGTGCTTGAGTGAAGGTCTTTCTTCGTACTTTCAAACAAAGAAATGTTTTAAGCGTCGTAAGATTAATGGTCTGGCATTGAGGAGCCTTTCCACAGAGATACAGTAAAGCGGGTAGATTGTAAAAGCAAGCTGTATCTTTAAGTGATGTAAAATCCAAAATTATAATCCATCTTTAGACGTAAAACCTGTCTCACATTATACTGTTTGTAAGTATTTTTTCCACTGTTACTGCCTTGCAGTCTTATTTCTGTTTTCTTATATTCTAGTTTTTTTCCTCCCTCTTTCATACACTTTACTTGTGATTTTTTTGCCTCATCACTGTGCTTGAGTAAACAGAGTATAAGAGGATAATAAGAATGTCAGCTTCAAAAAGAATGTGAATGTCTTCCCTTGTTAACACTGGCGAGTTAGCAATAGAATTTAACTCACATTGTCTAAATGTAAGGAAATTATGTAGTTTATAACAACAACAAAAACCCCAAAACCAAACTACCCAAAAAGCCCAACATAGCTGAAGTCAAGGGAGCCTACATTAATTAACTGCCCAGTAGACAGTTCTTTTACTGCTTTTTCTTCTGTTGTAATTTCTTTATGTCTGCTGCCATCTGAAGTGTGGTAGCCAAGATTAATCTGTGTGGAAATCTGGCTGACTTGGTTCACAGTGGGACAGACAGATCTTTCAGGGACTGTTTGTGGACTGGAATGATGAATTGCAACGTGAGAGAACCACGTGCATGTCTTTCTTAGGCAGAAGTTTCCATTTTGATCAGCCACAAATCACTTCAGGCATTCTGTACCTCAGTTTTTCCCTTTTTACTTACTTACATAGTATCTTTGTGAGATGAGTAACAGTTGATCCCATGTGCTCAGGTGACCTGATATAAATTTATGTGTGTTAAATAAATCAAAACGTTTTGTACTTTACAGTCTAACTGTTACTGAAGGTTGTTACTTATTCATCTATAATTTTGCTTCAAAAATGGACAAATAGTCTATTTAATGAACTGTACTCCAACACTCCAACAGTACTCTGCACATGCCATTGAACTCTGAAGATGAGGGTGTCTTCTCCTCAGTGAGCATCATTCTGAGCAGGGGAGCTGGATGCTCCAGGAAGCTGGGGAGTGATCTCAGGGCTAAGGGGCAGCTTGCTCACCTCGGTGGTAGGCATTGCTATAATATTCTTAGGCCTAAGCTTTGTCACTTTATTTTCCTGACTGATGAAAGACAAAATTTCAAGCTGCATCACTTTTAACTGTAGTCCATGAAAGAATTTAGTTATGCTACTATATATACTACCATGGAAATGCTATTTATTGTTTTTGTAATACATTTGACTTATGTTCGATGCTTTTCTTTCTTCTAGGCTCCAATCTCGAGCAGAAGACTTCCATCAGATTTTGTGCTTTCACAAACTTAATAATTCTTCACAGAATCTACATTGATTTTAAAGCTGCTTTCATGCAAGTGTTATTGCACGCAAGAACTCATTTGTCATTTATGAAACAAAGAATGTGTTTAGACTAGCTTAGCAGGAACACGGAGAGGGACAGGCAACGTAGTGAAGTCCTCACGGTCAGGAGCTGCTTCTGCCCTAGACAAAATGTAGGGTGAGAAGCAGAGAGGATCTGTAGGAGAGAATCTAGATATTTTTATAGGTACTTGAATTTTTTTAACAACAATGCAAGATAAGCAATTTGGGATGCTTGTTGGCTGAACACTTAATTAAAGGTGCGATAGGTGGCTATTTTGTCAGCATCTTGTGAGGCACTGAGGAGCCACACTGCAAAGTGAGTATGACTGCGCGTATACTTCAGTCTGGTAACAGGTTTTGTTTAGTCATTAAGACCTGTGCTCTCCAAAGTGCCAAGAAGTGGTTTTTAACAAAGAAAGGTATATTCTGAAATATTCTTCATCAGTATGATGCTAGTGAATTCTGGTTTTACAGTAGATTATTTTTTATTTAGCCTGTTACTTGTATACTGAGTTCATTCAGGTACTCAACTGTAAAATATTTCTAAGTGCATTCTGTTTATTCTTCATGCATTTTATTGAAAAGCACTTAAGATGTCAGCAGTTTAAGTCTTTTGCCTTTATGAAAAAATAAATGAGTCTGAAATATGAGAAATAAATGTAATCAAGAATAACAAATCTTTTTTTCCTTTACCAGAATTTAAAAAATCCTAAAACTTAGATTGATGTTTGGATTTTGGTTTTGTGCAGTAATTCTGGTTTGGGCTTCAGCACTCTTGAACCTACTAGATCTGTGACTGTGTCTTGAATTCAACACGTGAATTCAAACAGTGAAAGCTATTGTTTTACTACAATTAGCAGCTGCGCTCAGCAGAGACAGAAACATGCTGATAAATTAATTTAACCTTCTACTGAAAAATGTATAGGCCTTATACTTTATTATAATCAGCTTACATGGTCATACGTGACTTTAGAGGTAATTTGAGTTTTTACTGTTTTACTTCTGTCCAATTAAAAAAAATCAGCCACTTTTGTATAGGCCACTATTACACAGTATTCATTCTGCGTCTGTGATCTTGTTTGAATAGCAGAGCTTTTAAGGATCCTTGTTTCTGTTTGCTAACGGGATGTGTAACAAGATTAACAGCAAAGTCTCTTCTTTGCAGTTTTTAGAACAAAAGCTAATCAGCACTCCCATAAAAGTATAAAATTTTTATTATCTTTAATTTTGCATATTGTTAGCTGCAAGCTGATCCCTAATGTTTGTTTTATTTTCATCTGTCAGAAGCAATGCCAAAATATATTTCGTCTGACTTAAGTTGGCATAATTAATCCTTAGCTGGAACAATCTCTGACGGTTTTTTGTTTGAGTAGGGGATCTGATCCGGTAGTGCTATTTCCCACTAAAAAGACATTAACTGTTATCCGCATATTTTAATAAATCTGTTCAAGTCAAATCCATTGACACAGTTTTTTAAATACATACTGTATGTGGAAGAGGGGAATGAATAGTAGAATATTTAAACATGAAAATGTAGTGTATAGGCATTTGCCTTAACTCCTTTTGGTTTCGTTTGGGTATGTTTGTTGACTTAAAAAATCAAAACAAACAAAAAACCTGTGAACATCTACAAAAAACCAAATGACATTTGTTTTAAGAGGTTTTGTGATCTTTGATATTAATGAGTCAATGACATTTAAATTTATGAAATTAAATTGCAAAATAACATACATTGATCTTTCTTGACCACTGAATCAGGCTATTACAAAAATCCTTAACATAGCTCTAAAAAGTCTCATAGAAAGTGTGATAATTTTTTTCAATGTATATCCTCTTGTTCATAGGAGTAGGGCCATTTTTTAAGGGAGGAAACCACAGCTTTTGGAGAACTTCACCAAAATTTATTTATAAGCTGTTCACACTTGGTATTTTTCTCATAGCTATGAGCTGTGAAATTTGCATTCGTCATTAGGGTCTGTCTACTTTTGATCTGAAATCTTCAGGTGCTTGTAAACTGTGAGAATTACTCTAATGTACATTGAAGCTGCAAGATAGGCTCTAGGTGGAGCGCTGGAGAGGGACTAT
The DNA here is from genome assembly GCA_013398225.1 of Steatornis caripensis. Taxonomy (NCBI): domain Eukaryota; kingdom Metazoa; phylum Chordata; class Aves; order Caprimulgiformes; family Steatornithidae; genus Steatornis; species Steatornis caripensis. The sequence continues at coordinate 204,356 of VZSC01007191.1, read as the reverse complement.
GGACTGATAAACAGAACTTCTGTCCATGGTGGGATGGTAGAATTTATCAAAAAAATAAAATCGGTAAGCAGATTAATAGATTTGGTCTGTTAGGACAGGGTCCACTTCTCTTGGGGGAAATCTACTGTCTGCTGGAGTTGTGTGAAAATGTCAATAAAGTATGAGAATAGAAAGGATTCAGTGGGCATATAATATATCTGCGTTTTCTAAAAGTTCTTGAGAAGATTACACACCAAAGGCTTAAAAAAAAAATAAAATCAGTTGTTCTTGGCTTAGAAAAAACAGCAATCTTACTGGTCCCTTTTTTTGTTCAAGAGCAGCCAGTCTTCTGCTGCTAGAGAATGGTGCAGATTTTATGCAAGGTGATGATCTGGAGACTGAAATGAACACTGAAATCTCCAATTTTGCAGACGACATGACACTCCTTTGAGTCGTGAAATGCTGTGTTAGTGGCAAAAAACTCCAGAGGACCTCACAGAACTGAGCAGGCATAAAGGGAGCGGATGAACTTCAGTGTATACAAGTTTGGGTAATGCATCTAGAGGAAAATAGTCTAAATCATGCTTACTTGTTAATGAACAATTACAGCTTAGAAAGAGATACATTGGAGTCACTGATGGTTTTGTGGAATCATCAGGTCAATGTCCAGTGACAGCCAAAAATGCCAACTAAATGTCAGGTGTCATCAGGAAGAGGAGAAATAAGACAGAGGGCACCATTTTGCCATTGCATAAAATTTTCAGTATGCTCACATCTTGTGTACTGTGTGTTTCCCATTTTCCAAAATCTGCATTGTCATTGAAATCGTGACATTTAGGAATGCAGTGTTCCTTTCTGTATGTACCCTCCACATAGTTTGACACTATCCTATTCTTGCGAGAGCGCGGTCCCTTCTGCGGGGTACTGCCATGCACATGTTTGTCCTTTCAAATCCTAATGGATCTATGTTCACGTTGTACCTGTGGACTTTCTATGTTGTGCAAGCAGTAGTGGCAGCATTTATATAATATGCCTGTATGTATTTGCAGGCTTTAGACATGTTTGGAATATGCATGCAATTTCTGTAAATTTTTGGTGGAAATAATTAAAATTATTAGGAATTCTATGCATAAAAAATTAGACAATTGCAGATAAGTTAGTAAACCGTGTTTCAAGGTGTTTTGCACAATCTGTTTCAAAGCTATGAACAAGTAAGTAAAATGTTCTTGTAGTGAATAAACCCAATTCTGAATCTCCAACACTAAAATGATTTTTTCACATAATTTCAAATTACGCTGTTCTCCACTGAGGTGACTATGAGCCTAGGGTTAAGTATTCAAAATGTCATGGTACTGGATAAACCCAAGTCCTAATTTGAAATAATGCTGCTAGGTGCAGAGAACTTACATAGCTAAAAGTTAGTTCAGGATTTATCCTGTCCCACAGATATTCTTTGTTTTTCTGCTTTACACTTCATATATACTGGAAAGACTGGCAATATTAGTTTGTATTGATTTTGTGAGCCTTTTTTCAAATGAAAGAGAGCTGTCTTTTTCATCTTTTGCAACAGTGGTTGTTAACTATAGGGAAATTGTCTCAAACAGTAGGTCAATTAATTACTGCATTTTTAAGCTCCCCCTTGTAAAACAGCAGTTAATTTAACTACGTTTTGGTGCAGTTCTTCCTCTAGACTTATCCATTAGAAATCACTGTAACTGTAGGCAGATAACACTGCTTTATTACTTGACAGCTTTTCAGAAGATCATATTTTCTTCTTTAATGAATGCTGGAACTGAGTTTGTTTTTAATTATCATCTGTGGCACCTTTTTATTATTAACAGAATGAGAAAGTAGTAAATATGGAGTATGTGAAGTGAATGGGGACTATTGACATCCTAAAAGTGGATATTAAATAGAATGGATCTCAAGGTCCAAGTTTTATATGACGAGATAAAAATTACAAATATTTGCAGTTCAGAAACAATGAACAATGTGGCTCCAAGGACTTTCATAGTTTTCTTATCCCTTCTTCCTTTACGCTTCCATTTTTTTTCATTTTCATTCCAGATGGGTAAGAGTTGTGGATTATTCAGTGCAGTCCCTTCATACGATGCATACTTGTTGAACAAGGCAGAATTTACAGCACTCTGGGAATTTATTGGGCAGGAAGATAAAAAAATCCTGGTTGATCTTTCATAGTTCGCTGCTTTTTGTCCTTAGATGACATTGTTTCAAATGACATTTAATAGAGTTTAGTACATGTAGAACTAGACAGTTTTAACTAGTTGTAATTTACTGCAAATTTACGGCATGGTTGGTAGGAAGATGAAGATCTTTAAGATGATACTGGTGAATTCTGACCGTTAAGCAGGCAAGGAGATTCCAGCTACTCGTTCTCAGATGGACTGGTTAAAATAACTTGCATGAGATAATTTCCATCCTGAGACCTTAAGCAGCACACCATAGCCAAAGTGTTTACTGAAATGATTGGAAGATTTGGGCAAACCACAAAGAATAGGGAGTTAATTTGAGTAGCGTGTGATATTTGGAGTATTTACTCCTGTAAATGCTGATACATCAGCATCTCAAATGATACATCAAAGTACGGTTCAGACTGCAAATGGAATAAATACGACATCATCCTTTTGTATTGCCAAATGTAGGACACCAAATATTTGCTTACGTGCTCTAGTATGATCAGTGGTGTAGCTCTTTTGACTACAGTGGAATTATACTTGGGATGAGCCTGGCCCCATGACCCTAATCAAACTGAATAAGATGAAAGGTTTGAGGGGAAAAAGAGCTCAGTCTCTACATAATAAGACCTTTATAAAATATTATGGCATTAGGCCTTTAAGAAAAGGAAAAAAAATGCATAGTGGCATTTTAATCAGGCACAACATGGTAAAGGAGACATACAGCATTAATTTAATGGAAAGATTTTTGTAGGCTCATGATATGGCTATGGAATGAAACACGTCACATAAATGTAAAATGTAATGTGATTTCTAGTACAAGAGATACCTTGACTTAGCATAACAGTTGTATTTTTCCACATTCCTAGCGATTTACAAATTTTTAATTGCAATGAAATCTGTGCAATAGACCACTCTTAGGCACCTTTGTATTCTAAAGGTCACACTAAACACATTTAGTACAGTTTGGCTTTATGTATATTAAAAGGCTGTGTCTGCTAAGTAAATGATTTCTGCACTCCCTCAGTTGCTTACTACAGTGGCTGCTTTGTTTCCCCCCAGTGATGTCATGTTGCATGTCCATCTCGGTGAGATTAGCGATGAATACCCTGTTTTACACTTGAGGGATTCCTACTGATTTAATCCACATGTCAGAGGGTAGAGGTATTTTTCTGAATATGGAGCAGTTAGGAGAATAACCTAAGGGCAGCGGATTGTTTATTCTCTGAATTTGTGTGCCTCCATTTTTCCCTTTGGTATTAGGTATTTAGTGATGGAAGTTCCCACAGTAGTGTCTGTTTTCTGTTTCTTGGACATACACAGCTGACACACCAGACTGTTTTTTCCTTGGTTTTGTGTGTGGCTATCTTAACTGATGATTAATTTTGATAAGTCTCCCATAATTAAATCAGGGATTCAATTCTGATGCTGGTCAGTCCTTTCATGATGTCATCATTCTTTTGTGATGTTGACATTTTATTCTTTTTCACTTGGAAATAGCAAAATAAAAATGAATGATTTTCTGATGAATGATCATCATGGAAGAATGCAGAACAAGCTACTTTCATGCTGCTTTTCCCTCTAAAGCTGGTGGTGATGTGGCAGGTAGAGTTGTTACATTAAATGCTGCACATTGGTTGTTTCTGTTAGAAAATTAGTGAAGAGAGAAGACCTACCCATCCCCACCTTCCCCCTCAACCTACTGCCCTCCCCCCAGGCCCCCCTCGAGGCACTGCTCCTTGTGCTGCAGTCAGGTCCTCTTCTATCTGCCCGTTCCACCAGACTGAATGTGCACGAGAGTTACAGCTGCTCTAACTGAGGAGGCATTTGCAGATCACTTGAACTTGGCACACTGTACACCAACAACTTTGTGTTTTCGAGCACTTGTTGACAAAGCAGGCACCAATACAGTTTGGCCTTATAGAGATTACAATATTTCTGAGAAGTTGGTTTGTGTCCTCAAGCTACTCAAAAATGCTGCAAGTACTGAAGGACTAAACAGAAGAAAAAGACAGCCTTGGCCTTGGATAAGACAAAGGGGGATAGCATGGTGGCCAAACCGATGTTTGTGCTGCTGACTAGCATGAAAAAACGTTGCCTGCATAGTTTTTAGTAATAGAGATGTCCCAAAGTAGAGTTAACTATGTGTTTCTAGTCCTTCTGTTTCTTGGTTTTTATTGTACTGTGCAAGGGTAGTGGAAGGGAAAAAGTCTATTTACAATGCATATTTAACTGTCATTCAGTTCTGTGTGTACAGTGTGTCTTGATGGAGGATTTTTGTCCTTTAGCTTCTGTCCAGTAACTCCCTTGGCTTGTTACCCGCTTGCCAAGAGTGCTTGGGAATTGAAATAAATTATGTGCAAACTAAACTTTTGGGAGCTTAGGATATGGAAAAGAAGGTGGCAGTGCATATTGATATGCTGGACAGCAGGGAGGAAGGAAAGGAAAAGAAGGGAATAAGCACAGATAAAGGAAAGCTAAATGCTGTAATTCCCAGGCAATGGGATGCTTTTGCATAGGACATGTGAAGAACAACCAGTATTTCCAATAGCAGTACTACTGATGGGTCTCCTCTATACTGTATGCATCATTTAGTGTCATTTATTATTATAATCAGCACCTGCTACAGGGTTTATTATTAGCTGTGCTAGGAATCAGCAAAGTGTTGAGAAGGAATCTCTTATTTTTCTGGCACACCAGAAAAGGCTGTAGGGGGAGTAAAGCAGCCGCTAAAGGTACTTTATCATCATTTCTTTCACTTGCAGGCAGACTCATACAGAAGCATTCATGGAGGTCTTGTATCCTGTGCCTTAATATCCCTTTTCCTAAAGGAAACTGAAGATTTTCATCTTTCTTGTAAGCATTTAGCTGACAAGACTCAATGGACAGTGCAAATGATACACCCCCTTGAAAGACTCTGCCTTTCAAGTCTATTGCAATGTGCAGGGCTACGGACAACTTTAGGTGTTCTTTAGGAAGTCAAGACTTGATGTGAGGTTCCAAATGACAGCAACACTTTGATTAATACAAAAACATGAATGAAAGAGATAAGAGAGGGAAATGAATATAAATCAAGCATGCTAGGTTCATCTTAATTGCAATAAGCCACAGGTGGAAATGACTATCAGAAGATGTGTGAAGTAGTACTGGATTGAGGCCAGAACATGGAAAGGAATGGCAAGGTAGCCATCAAGTTGAACATGGGTGTCATACAGTGTTGTTTCAGTAAATAATTAAGTGGACAAATTTGCTATTGTATCACCTGCCTGTGTACTTTGGGTACAAAATATGGCCAGTTTTTTTCTAAAGAAGTATTATCGAAAGCGTAGGTAAGCTTATGAGCTTACACTGTACCCAGTTTTACCTGTTTTATTGACAGTGCTATCACTAGAAACAACCTTGTGTTCTTGTGCCTAGAAGAAAGTGCCTTCAAACGTCGATGCCTCCACTTGACTAAAGCTTATACTGTTGCGGAGTAAAACAGCAATTAAAGTCCCTTTAACTTTCCTTAGCTAAATCCCCACCTCTGTAGCATTTCTGACTAACGAGTAGTATTGCAAGACTGGAGTTGCAAGAGCTGTGTTTACTTGGGTGGCCCCGCAAGAGTGTACAACAGAGTTTGAGAGTTTCCAACTGTATAAACCCTAAGGCTCTGGGCTGTGTGAGAAGAATGGTGTATCTTGCAGGACACCAGTAAATGTTTTGGGGATGTGAAGGTGAAGGTGTTAGGAACAGAGTTAAGTTGCAGCATACACTAGTGCAGTGGTCCCCAGATGTCGGCAGGCATGGCAAGTTTTAGGCTGTGCGGCTGCGGGTGTGATGGAGCATTGGGATGAATGGTGACTTGGCAGTGTGCTTACTTCTTGCTGGGTATGGCAGGGGTCCCACAGTGGATTCAGGTGAGTGTCTGTCCTCCTCTGATTATGGTGATACTGGGGTTTGGGCTGTGTGGCAGGCAGATCTCGACACTACTTGTCAGGAGTTGGGGATTCTCCCTTGGGTGGCCTGAGGTCAGCCTGGTCAGCTAGGGATGTTTGCTTCAGTGTTGATGCAGGTATGTGGACAGATACCAGGTGGACTACAGGATCCCTTAGAGGCCGTGGCATGGAGAGGCTGATGCACCTGCCTGGGGCTTGAGGAACTCAGAAAGGCTGGAAACAGGCAAAGACCCTAAGTGCAGGCAGGGAAGTGTGTGCAGAGACTCGCTGGGGCCGTCAGGAGCTGGAACTAGCTGTGATTTTAACAGCCGATTGAACTGAACCGCCTCCAGCACAGTCCTGACCCCTATCAATATTTACTATCTCTAGATGCTCTTGCCAGAGCAGTGGTGGATTTCTTTAAGACACTGATTGTTATTTACAGTGATGGTCGCTATGTGCTGAATATTTTCTGACCACTTGAAGAAGATGCTTTCCACCGGTATGACCATCAAAGTTCTGCAGACCGTTTAGGGAAAGACAGCAATCAGTTTTACGAATAGCAAATAGGATTGCTTTATAATTGTAGTTTTAAGGGGATTTAAGTATCAATAGGGGCTATAGAACATGAGGGGGAATGGGAAAGGTTGCACCATACCTGGTGACTGGGGACAGGACAGCGACTGGAAAAATTCAAAGATGCAGGGGATAAGAGGATGTTAAGGCTTGGATTGCTGAAAATCCCAACCCAAACGCTTTGTCCTTGGGGAGATTACAATTCTTATTGTTGTTTCATAGTTTTGTGAAATTGAAAAATTATTTTGTTTAACATTGAACAAAGGAGATTAAATGGAAATCTTTCTTGGCATTTTTATGCTGTTTATATTGAAATAATTTTATTTAAATGTATACCAGAATTTAATTTTGAATTAATATTAGTTTCAAGGTGTTGCAAGAGTTTGACCTTTTTTGAGAACATAGAGTTGAGGCATTTCTTATGTTTTTTGCCCAAGTAGATTTGTTGAAAAAAGTATATCTACTTTGCTAACAATCTTAATACTTTGAGACTGTTCATTCATATCAATAAGTTCTTATCTTTATAAAATGTTGAAATACTGCTCAGGAATTTTAAAGTAATATAGATGTTGGTTTTGTTTAAATCACTTGAGAAATAACAGCTCAGTAAATAGTGTGGCAGGATTGCATTTGGGGAGAGGGAAAAGGGAGATATAATGTGGGATCTTTGTAAAGACAAAAGTTTCCAGAAGATGTTGGCTTTTGAATCCTATTCCTAGTTTAAGCATAAGTGTTGAAAGGCAGCCATGTGTTCGAGTATCTGTTATATGAATTGTTCTTAAGGCTAGTAATTTTTTCCATGGGTAAGGCTTCCCAGATTTCTTTTAAGCCATCTGTCGAGGAAAGAGAGCATTAGATCGTCAGACATTGTTTTCAAAGCTCAGTAAAATATTAGCTGTTTAACCCTTGCATTACTTAATTTGAGAGAGGATTTCAAGTGAAGGCTATTTATCTTACTTTTTTTTTTTTTTTCAAATGGAGACACAGAGAACGAATGTTGGGTAACTCACTTTGTCTATAGTAAATCTGAGACTGGATTATGGCAGCTATGGGCTTCTGGTCTTGTAACAGTGAAAATTCTTTATATACATATGGGTAACAGGTTGCTGTGACAATCTCGATTAAAATAAATTTTAGATGATCATTCATCTTCCTTGAGCCAAGGAAGACAATGACTAGAATGAATTGTTTTGATTTTTTGAGATTAAGAGAATGAGCTCTAGCTCTTGGGGTGACTGTGACGTCCTCTGCTACTTCGCCTGTCACCGTCCCCATACGATGAGAACTTGTCTGTATTTCCTAGCAGAGTGTTTCACTCACATTCTTTTGTTTGCTGAAAACTCAACCATATTGAGATCATGTAGTGAATTCAGTTCTCAAGGCATAGACTTGCCATTGGCTTTATAAGTTGCTATCAGTTATTTGTAATGATTTTGTGGTATGTCTGAAGTTAAGTAAAACTTTTTAAAAGGATTTAAGGAATTTAGATGTAGAATCTTCTTTACAAGATTGGAAATATCTACTTACAGGAAAGAGTGGGATCTTGAAGACATTGGGGAGGGCTCAGCCAAAAACATACTGTATGGTAAGTACGTAGTTTATCTGGTGAACAGCTAGTAAAAGATGATTTGTGTAGGGCAGGACTTGATTGTTCCACCAGACGTTACCCTGCGAAGCAGCCCTGCTTCAGCAGAATCCCTCAGAAAGCAGGATGAACTCCTTGCAGCTCTCTTCTTTTGCCACTATGGACAGCCAAATTCTCAAAACCATTGAAAAAGATGGCATTGCTTTGTTACTGTTTTCCAGGTGCACTGCATGGGAAGAAGAGGACACCCAGAACTCTGATGAGATTAATCTCTGACTTGTTCCTGGTAGCTGGGAGAAATGCCTAGAAAGTAGTAGCTATGGTTTGTATAGCTCTGGAAGTAGCATCACGGAAGGTTGAAAAGATGATTTATTTCCCTGATCATATAAATAATGTGACTGTACCCTATTATGATAGTTTAGATCTAATAAAACTTAAGTAATTGCTGTCCATGTGCCCTCATACAAATTATTTCTACAGAAAAACAGTCGACACTTCATTCTACTGCCCAGAAAGAAATAGAGCTTTGAGAAGGCAGCAGATGTAATAATTTTAAAATCCCTTGTGACATGTATGGTAGTGTATTGGATTGTTCGCTCTCCTAATAGGGTCCCTTTTCTTGAACCTAGCAGTGAATTTGAATTCACCAGTAACAGTGTGACAACAGTACTTAGTTTCTGAATCGTTTCTTGGGTAATCGCAGGAAAACGCTTAAACTGCAGCTGTAGTTGTACCTTCAGCCAAATTGTGTTAGTTTTTAGAAGTATAGAGAGATCAGGAGGTAAATACTTGACTTGTGAAAAGTCTGCCAGTTCTCTTGAGCTGTGAGGTGCAGGAAAACGAATAGCTACTGAAATTAAAGCCCATCCCCTCCTACCAGGGATGGCTCCCACAGCCACAGGGATGCTAGGGTGGCTTGATTCCTCTCCTGGGAGGACCTGCAAGGCACGCTAGTAAATGATGACTTGCAGCTTTTTTTTATGGCCTGTTGTACAAGAGCAGTGTGCTGCAGAAGCCCTTGGTTGTCATCAGCCATTGCAGAATGCTGTAAATCATCCTTATTTTACTTTATGAATTGTAAAAACTATCATACATTTCATAGGTATCTCAAGACAAGATAGTAAATTTCCAGTTTTTTTCCATGAATTTATAGCGAAGTCTAGAAAATAGCTTCTTATGCAGTTGGAAAAAATAACTCCAGATATGAAGAGGAATACATTGTCTTCAGTTGGTGCACACAACTCCCTGTGACATTAAGGGCAATAGGTGGCCCATAGAATACTTATTTAGTGGAAAATGAAGGAAAATATGAAGAATGGTGTACTAAGAGAGATTGACTGCTGGAAGGAATGGAAGTGAATAAATTATTATCCATTGGCATTTTGTTCTTGGCATATTGTTTACAGGAACAGCACAGAAAATTACAACTGCCATCTTCTTTCCTAGTTAATACATCTCTTGCTTTGTTGATGGTTTCTCTTATAAATTTCATAATAATGGTGCATCACTGTCCATTTGCAAGTAGAATTACTTGTTTGGCATATGCAAAGAACAAATCTCCAAAGAAAATTTTGTATGTTAAAGGGGTTTTTTAACCTGATAAGAACAAGTGCATAAATCATCATCTTGCTCAAAATAGCTGCCAAATTCTTCTAGGGACTTTCTTGGTGTGTATCAAAAGAGCAAATAATTTCCGTGTGGAAAAGCTAAATGTTACTCATAAAGTTGTGTGCATCTTCATGTAAAATTCATTGAAATATTTTTTACGTTTGAGGATGTAATCTGGCCACAATGGTGAAAGAAAGAAGCAAGTAAGATGTTATACCATGAGCATGTTAGAGCATTGAAAATCTGTTTGTTTGCCTTCCATTCAAATTCTGATCCTACATAATTGATAAAATTCCTGGCTAGAATTCTGTGGAACTGATATTTCTGTATAGGACCAGATGCACTGTTAAATGCTCATTGACATTAACATGTTCTCATCCCTGAAACGAAAATGAACCCTGTTTTTAGCCCTCTTTATGTGATCTCTTGCAATCTCTTGTTCTTAGGTTTGTGACATTAAAATGCCTTTTTAGGAATCATCTGTTATTTCTGAGAGAGGTTGGACAAACAGAAATACCTGCAAAGGCTAAATATAATTTTGCATTCTACCTTGTTGTAGAGAGGTGAACAAACAGATTAAAGAAAGCAAATGTTAGCTTTAGTTTCTGTGGCAACTCAAGTAATTTTTGCATTTGGGGTTTTTTTCCCACCTTTTGTCTCCTATAGGGTCCATGAGCTTTACATTTCATGCATAGTCATGGAATATAATAGCATAATTTTCATTCAAGGACATAGTATTGCCAGCTGAAAGTAGTTAGCAGTTTGTATGACAAATATATCTTCTAATTTTCTTTCCTATAATTATAAAGCATTTTGTAATGATATTGAACTAAAATATTTGCATTCTACGAATAGTTACTTACGAAAAAGATAACTTTTGTAAGTTAAGTAGTTCTCGAACACAATCCAGACAGTCTGTAGATGCTGAGAAAGATCCCTAAACTGCAGTGCTTCTGAGGCTTTTAAAAACTTCATGGCATAAAATTGCCGAATTTTGAGGGGTACTTCATAATGAAAGTACAAATACACAAAAAAAAATACACATGTCCAAAAAGTTAATAGGTTTTAAAGAATCTAATGTATCTCTAGTACCTTCCTCTCGTTAGATAATTGTATTTAGCATGTGAAGGCTGTAAGTCAACATAAATAAGACTGCAATAGAATAGGAAAATTTTCAGATCTTTTTAGATGGCTTTTCTTCAAGTTCTCTTTTATCTACCTGGCCAGTGCCAGTGGTTTTATTCATCAGTGGAAAGCACAATGGTTTTTGCCTTACAGTTTGTTTGCAGTTGAAACCTTGTCTTCTTTTGCACCTACAGACATAAGAGACACCACAGCAAAAGTTGCGCAGTTTTTCTTTCTGAATGGAAGCTCTGTTAAAATGTACGACTCGGGGAAGTTTAATCTATGAAAACAATGAGATCAGCAGATGTTAGCAGAGGAGAACCCAGAACCACATCCTCTGCTGAGGCTTCTTAAAACATGCTGTTGCATTTTCAAATGGCTTTCAGTTAAAAAGTAGAGGACGGGGGAGGGGATGGGGATGGGGGGTGTAGGGGAGGAAGTATTCAGTAAAAAATACATTTTTTTTTCTTCTTTAAAGTGCCCAAGTGCTAACATAATTACAAAAGGGAACAATAAGTTTCTTAATATTCAGTGGCAACATGGAAAGAAAAATGCAGAAGAGAACAGCAGCTGAGACAGTCTTTAATCAGGGTCCCTTACAAAGTCCCAGAAAAAGACACAAGAGGTCTGATGAGACACAGCTGCACTAATCCTTGTATTAAAAGAAATTCAGAAAGAAGGGGATATGTTAATGAAAGATTGATAATGCAAGACACAGTTGGCTGGAGAAGATTAATGTATTAAAACAACCACAACAAAGGATCCAGCAAGTATACTCTGATTGTGCAACCACATCCTGCCATGGATTTATAAATGCAGCATTGCACAAGCCCACACAGCTCCCAGTAGGAATTTTTGGGAGAGCATGGGGATGCAACATGCTTACAGCTGGCCTGCCTGTTGTTACAGCCATCAAGTTGTGAGACTCGTCCTGCTCCTGGGATTGAACTTAATGCCTGTAGCAGTGGCATGGTTTTTTACCTGAAAAATCCAATGTAGGCCAGGAAAACGTTTTTGATGGAAGAGTAATCAAAATCAGTATGATGTTCTGAAACATTTTGACTGAAGTAACTAGGCTTTCTCTAACTGACAGAATTCTTTTTCTGGAGAATGCTCACCTGGCTTTACCCTAGGTATTATTCTTCTTTGGGTAATTTATAATACCCAGTAAGCAGCTGAAATATTGAAGGAGAAAATTCATATTCCTTCTAATACATAGTTTGGGATTTAGTTTGGGTGTTTTTTCATGATACTGAGAAATGCACGGAGATATATAGCATATCACACACAAGCTGAACTGTCCCATTGTTCTGTCAGGTTTTTAAATAACTTGGATTAAGTCCCAGATTGAAGTGTGAGAGACACCATCGTGGCTCAAAGTATGCCCAATGCTTATATCTCTGCACTTTGCTCCTTCGCACATTGCTGTTGGCGCTGTGCCCCACAGCCCTGGGAGAGGTGTTACTGAGCAAAAGTCGAGGTCCTGCCCTGTGGTGAGTAAGAGCTCCTCAAACGCTGATTCAGCAGTCTGAGCATGATGGAGACAGCACTACAGTATTTTCTTAAGGGGGTCGTTAGAGCCATATACTTCTCTTCCACCTATTCATCTAACTGCTGCATCCATGAGACCCGAGGGCAGTCTATGACCTATCTGCAAAACCTGGGCAATCCTGGAACCTGACCAAAGCTATACAAAATTTTACTTTTGAAAAATTTAAGTGATATATCTTGCACATACTGAATGCCTGCTTGCCTTCTGCATTGCTGACCTTGTCCTATTTTGACTCTAATTTACGGCTTAATTTGGCTTTGACATCTTCCTTTTCCAACATCATATTTTCATTCACTGAATAGCCATTACCTTCTGGCAGCATTTCATTGGATCCATGGATTAGTTTCCACTAACGCTTCCTTCATCTGCAGGACACAAATCACAGGCAATTGCAAATAGTTGGATCCTTTTTTTAAGGAAGACTCAGTAACTGAGTTCCTGTTCATCTAGTTTCCCAAATGAAACAGACTTTTCAAATCCCCACATTTCATGAGACATTTTCCACGTTCACCAAGAACTAGCTTAATGGAAAACAGAGGCGGTTTTAGGAGCTTGATTGATACACCATAACTGACCTAAGATTTTCTGGCAAATATCAGGTGGTGACATTTGTTTAAAGCACGCATCAAAGAAGCATGTGATACTGGAACTTGATGCATTTCTAACACTTTTCCCATTTCCAGAGCAGTTAGAAGCTGTCTAGAGAATTTCTGGCAAAATTTACTTGAAAACTACCCATCCGGAGCAGCACTTTCCTAATTGACCATAATAAGAAACCCCTGATTAGCTTTTCAGGGACACACAAAAGGAATATACTATCGAATGTCTTGAAGCTACACTGTGAGGATATTGCCTGGAGTGCATGAACTCCCCCTCCCAGTTCTTTAATATATAGTATCTAACCAGGAAATATTTAGAATTTTTTCTACCTCTTCCAATTCAATTACTGTAAATATGAAGTTATTTGTGTTGCTATTCTAAATAATGAATTTGTTTTACTAAACATGCTTGTAAATTCATTTGACCTGTACATCAGAATGTTTAATTATGTTGTGTGTTGAGTGTTTTAATTTCTCTTAGAAAAAAAAATAGTCGGGTGCTCTACTTTGGAATGCGAACTATTTAGAACTCTGTGGTCACAAATTTCATTCATGCTGCAGTCAATTACTAATTTCCAACATTAAGTATTAATTAAAACTCTAGCATGTTTTTAGCCTAGTAAAAGTAATTTCCAAACTTCTGTGATGGATAGCATTGGTTTTGCCAAAAATATCTTAGGCTACCTCTGCTGTATTTATCTCTGTAGACATGTATTGAAATTACTGTTGCCCCAACAAAGTTGACCTCCCTAAGAAATGGTTTTACATGATTTTTTTTTTTTTGAACACACTCAGGTCATCCATTTGGGTGGATTCTCTTAATTCTGTGTTTACCTCCTTTCCTATTATATGTTGCACTGGTTCTGCAGTTTGCCTTTCTGTAAAGTTTCACATGTGTCTATTAAAAAAAAAATCCAAAAGAATCAAGATATTCCTAGAGCATCCTCTGAAGCACGTGTGAAAATAATTTTTTTATTAAAGAAGGTGGGACTAGATAGTTGCTACATCTTTAGTATAGAGTCATAGTAGGGACCTTTGGAATTCTATGGTCCGACCTCCTGCTTGAAAGGGATTTGTCACGACCACTAGATCAGGTCAAGCACAGCTTTTATCCAGCCTTTTGCTCTTAAACTTCCATGGATGAATGTTCAGCTTCTGAATAACCTGTTCCAGTGCTGATGTTTGTCAACATCCTTCAGGACACAGGATCTGGTGTTCATTAGGCAACTGATTTCCAGAATGAGAAGGTTGCTTGCACTCCCACTCAGGACTTTTACGTGAAGAAAAACTTACGGATCAGTTGCAGAAAGATGCATACTTTGCTAGGTCTAAATTTCCTTCCTTTGAAGCTGAAGGTATAATTCCTGACATCCTGGCTGGTTTGAGTGTAGTGCTGGAATTTTAGAAGTCTGAGCATAAATATTTGATCATAAAATGTTATGCATGAGCATGTGTTTTTGGGGACACACACTTACTGCATATATTATTGTGGTAAGGCTGTTTTGTAACATTCAGTGTTTATTTCTGGTTAATCAGAAACCTATTACTAGGCTTGTATTTATGGTGAGCTTTAATAAATAGAAATTAATGGGAACTTTATAGGAATTTTTTCAGGAAGAAAGAAAAATTTGAATTAATTTCTCTGCGTGCACTGATTAATCCAGTTCTGTGAATCTTCCAGAATTACCAGAACTTTCAGGATCAATCTGCTGATGTAAGTTGTACGTGCATCTCTGTGTAAACACAAATGTATTGATCCTCAGTGGTAACCTTAGAATAAGGAGGCTGAGAGGAAAGAGAAGAGCTGGATTTATGGTGTGGTAGCCATTCTACCAACAAAGTCATCCAAACCTAAATGAAAACCTCTCCATTCGCTTTATTAATGAACGCAGCTACATTTAATGGAGCTACGGTGGACAACAGTGGTGTTTAAAAAGCAATAAAATCAACTAATGCTTTCATTATAATGATGATAACTACATCAAAGGGACATACGTACTCAGCAGAATGTCTCCTGTAGTGCATAAACATCACCACCACAGATGTTGATTGCTTTAGACATGCTCCTTTTGATGTATTTATCAGTAAAATGTATTGGTTCTGCTTTACAGTTGTATGCAGAAATAGCACTAAGGAAGACCATATTTTACATATGCTATATATAGCATCATAACCTTTGAATACTAGGATCAATAAATAAAATTAAGTCAAAACAATGGACTACATTTAGTAAGCAGTGTGGATGTTGACTATTCATGGCAGCACTGAAACTCCAGCTGCCTTCACTGGTCATTTTTGCATCAGCAGGAAGGAATACAAATTCTAACAACATCAGATTATGCAAAGATATTTTTCCTTATAGGAGATATTTTCTGTCATTAAGATGTAATTAATTAGGTCATGTCTTCAGAGGAAAGAATGATTAGCCCTACTTTGTGTGTGTTGTGTGTGTGTATTTATTTTGTCTAAAAGTTACTGTTCCTTCTTCATTGATTTTGATACTGTGATTTAGATAATTATGTGGCATACTGATTATTGTGCATTAGATTCAACTGAAATAACTTCAGTTATGTTGTAGCTTATTACTACATAGTGTCCGTTTATGTGCATGTATAATTGCAGATGTTAATGTCCTGCATTTATTTCAACTATTGAAAGAAAATAATCTCTTGTCTTCGTGAAAATAGCCAAGGTTGTTTATACAGAAATAGTGTAAGTAGTACTCAAGTTGTGCGCACATTTAACTTGAAACTCTCCTCTCTTGCGGCTGATGCTCCTACCATTTTTTTTTATGCCATGCAACTTAGAAGTGGAACATGGCAGGCCACCTACTGAATTATCAGAATGCTTGACATCGTGTGCTGTATTTTTGCATCTCTTTTGCATTGTTTTGGGTATTTTTGCTTTGGTTGCAGAAGTATGGAAGGATAGAGAGTGATAATCGTGTGTGTGTGTGACTTTGTATTAACTAATATATCGTAAGTAGATCCCAACAGCCTTGTTTAGTTTAAGGTTCCTTAACGTAGGATGTCTAATAATAGAAGTTAAAGGTACATTTTTGTTACATCTTGTCAGTAGATTCAACAAGTATGTTATGAAAAAAACCCAATTCATTGTTTCATTAGTTTTCTTGCAGAATAAAATGCACATTTTGGTATGTTGTTTTTTTCCCACTCAACACCTTGCAGATGTCTATACTGTTTGAGTTAATAGATGCTGAAACTCTTTTCCAGAACAGCTGAGTACAAGTTGCTGTGTGATACAATACATTAACTATTGCAGTTAAGCAGTAGTTGCTGCTACTCAGCAGTGGAGATTCCTCCATGTGCTCTGCCTCATTGAAACAAACACTAGTCACTGAAGCTTGCTGGTGTGAATGCCTAGAAATACGTAATAAGCAGTGACTTACAACTCTTTTATAAAAAAACCCTTTGTGACCAAGAGTGAGGGAGTATTTAAAATATCTCTAGCCTGTCTGTCGAACAGTGTTTACTCAGGAAAACATGTCAGTGCTGTCGGTATTATTGTGACAGGAACAATTAGTAAGAAATAAACCACTTGAATTACTGGAAAATATGTTTCCGTACTGAAATGTTGACTGTACTGAAGTGCATTCTTTGAGCAAGCGTTTTAGAGATGTGAATAACGATACATCATGTCATTCTTAACAGGCAGCATGTAACCATTTTAGCCCAGCAAACAAATACTTATATAGGAATGAAATATGTGGGGTACAAGACACAGATTGCACAAGATGTAAGAAATTCCTTAATTATACATTTTCCAAATAGATTTTTTTTTTCTGTTTGCACTTTTAGTTTAGTTTCTTAATATGCTAAGCTTTCAGTAATTACTAGTTAATGCTGATAATTGGTAGAGCGTGGCTCTTAAAATGTTATGTTGTTGATCTTTTATTTATAACTAATCAGAGACTTAATTATCTATTGGTTGCATTTCATGTCACATTTAATAGGGTGATGTCTGGACATAGGAGACTTCCGTTAATTATACAGGAAAATCTTGTTCAAATGCAGCTAGCTCAATCAGTCTGTTTCTTGCAAGCTATTATTCTAGTCATACCTTAAATAAAAAGAATTCAAGAGAGAAATTGTCTTCTGAGATCTCTGTGATTTTTATAAGAGCAGGAAAAGAGAGCTCTCAGTTATTTCCCGTCATTTTTATTAGTCAGCAAGTGTGTATATACAAATGTTTGTTAATTCCACATTGATTTTTAGGCCTCCTTAATGCCAAAATACGTGCATATCGTAATTTCCATCCTATCTGTACAAAAAAAATAATCTGGTTTTATATAAAGATAACCTCCCTATTTGCATGTTGCTGCTAGGTGGTGTTGATTTTAATATTTGAAAAAACTCACCCTCAAAGTAAATTAGAAGTTGTGCTTCTGAAAATACATGCTTGGAAAAATGGCAAAACTCCTGGGTTAAATATCATGCCCACTGATGAGAGCAGTGCCAAACCTCCTGAGCAGCTGGGATTTCAAAGAGCACTGGAACTGGGCAGGGGTGCTCAACTTCTGCACAGTGGAGTCTAATACCTGCAAGAGGATATCTAAGTAGGTTTGGTATCTAGATATCCTAGAAGTTTTGCACCTATCTCTATCTTGTTGCTTGATGTTGTAGAACTTCATGTCGTACAAGGGAAGTCAGTGAAATAAATGCTCTTCTGGTGCTTATTCTAATGCTGTCTCACTCTTGTGCGCTGTGTAAGCAGAGGGCAGGCCAGCGCTGGGTTGTTCGTGCATGTACCTCTAGTAAATTTCTACTTCGTGGTCCTTTTCTTCAAATACAAGTGCCATTTGTATCGGGGTACTGGCTCCTGCAAAGTTCACAGATCAAATACAAGTGGATGCTGTGAAAATGTGAGAAAATACTCAAGATGTGTTGCTTTGTGAAAAATACAAATTTCCAATTTTTACTTTGACATCAGAACAAAACAACTTTCAAAACTTCAGGTACCTCAAGAAATCCAGTTTTTGTTTGAACTGACCTGAACTGAGGAACCTTGTGATTTGTTTTTTTCTTGTGCTGCCTTCGTTCCACAGGACACTGAACTGTATTTTTGCACTGCTTCCAAATTTCTGTAACATAGTGTTTAGATGACTGCTTGCTTTATATCAATTCTATATGCTAACGTTAGTGTGGCTGGATCTCGGCTTCCAGAAGGTAATATGGTTTGCTTTTTATGTTCAGCTCATCTGTTTTTTCAAGGCTTGTGTCTTTTAATACATGGCTGTTAAGTGAAACTGGTGCCCTGGTCAAATAATAGGCTCCCTCTCCAGAGATGACTGGCTTTAACATTTGATGAGTTTCCAGAGGCAAAAACAAGGTGTGAAAAAGTGAGATTTTCACATGAGAAGGCTTTCTATTTCTCTGGAACAAAGATGGCAAGACAGCGTGCTCCTGCTTAGAAGAACACAGGGCTGGGTTCCTGGCCGTCTTGTATGAGCAGCCAGGGGGACAGCTGGATGGTCACCGGTGGCTTTTTCAGGGGTCACTGCACTCTTGAAAGGGAAGGTTTCTGGGGAAACACTGCAATAGGCACAGTAACATTTCTTCCACAATGTCTGAGCATGGTTAGAACAGTAGGCATTGCTAGTCAGCATCCCAAATCTGAGGAAGGTGCCTGGCAAAGGACTCGTGGTGGCGATGCTGATAGTTTGCAATAAGGCCCCACGGAAGAAACCACAGCTCTGTGAGAGTGATAGGGAAGGGAGATGTCTGCTGGGAGCACAGCATTTCTGAGACGATGTTGGGGATTATAGGAATGGGGGGAAGAACTGGGAACTTGGAGTAAGTGCATTGAGGAAACAGATCTAAATGGAGGTTTCTAATTAAAAAGCTTGACATAAATGGTCAGGACCTGTGCGTATCCTCCAGCTACCTGGAAAAAGCACCCTGCTACCTTCTTTTAATTGGAAAATGGCCTGAGTTTTGAATTCACATCACTCCTAGAAGCGAGATCTGATCCAGAATTAGCATCAGAGTGCGCTAAAGCTGCCTAGGAGCTCAAATCCCATTTAGAGATTGTCTTTTTGTTCTCCCAAAAATGTCATAATCAGTTAATTGTTATGTTTTTTTTCCCAGGTGCTAGAGACTATAAAACATACTAGATGTCTTTTCAGTAACGTGAAAAGTGATTTTTTTTTTTCCCCACCAAGATTATACTGCAAAGGGGAAACGTTGGAGTTGAAAAGAATTTTTAGTAGGAGTACATGAGTCTGCCACAAATAGGATGAAGGAAAAGAAAACAAAATGGATTTATAAACTATAAAAGCACTGTCAGGTTTTAAAAATGCTAGTACTCTCTGCTGACTTTAAAGCTGAACATGGCTTTTTCTTAGTTCTTCCTGTTTCTGGTACTCTGTGTTCCTGACAACGTCTTAAGAAACTGGGAGTGCTGGTAATCAGCCCAATAACCCTGCAAGGGCTTTGTGCCCCTCTTTGGGTATATCTCAGAGTGGCTTGAACAGGTTTGTCTGT
>VZSC01007191.1:169736-184490 GCA_013398225.1 Steatornis caripensis | reverse complement strand
TATAGAAGTTATTGTTATTGCTTGGACAATATAGAACAATTTGGCTAAATTAATTTCTTCTGGATAGGTTTTCTTAGTTTCTCAACTCTAGAAGAGATAAGTGATGAACAAACCCAGGACCTGAACTGCAAACTTGTGCCAATAATAATAATAATGATGATGATGGTGCAGGTGGTGGGAATTTGGTAAGAGAACTCCCAAAGAACATAAAACCTGTCTGCTTTGTCAATTTTCCTTTTTGCCACAGTTGTTTCTGATGTGGAGCAGGATAAAGAGAGTCATAATCAGCAGGTGCTGTAGTGCCCTATTGGCAGAACGGTCCATGATGGTGCCCCCCCTGCCCTGGGATTTCCTTGTGCTTTCCATCTGCAGAAGCAGCATGGCTGGCTGTAGTCTGCAGTGTTTGCAGCTCCAGTTTACCCGCTGTGCCCTAGTGACGGGAATTAGAGTAGATCAGATCAGATCAGTTACTGCTATTGCAGTACAGGTTGAGTGTTTTGATTACTGTTTTTTAGGACTGAAACTCAAAGGGACATCCAGCTAGTTACAGTGCGTTGGCATCTCTCACAAGGGTGGCAGATCCACTGCTGACAATGGACCTGTTACAGTCAGCGTTGTGCATCATGACACTCAAACGTAATCCGGGGACCAGCCCTTTGTCAAGCTGCTATAGCTCTATTGTGTTACCCTTAGGTAATCCTGCCACATAAACAGCACACGAAGCTGTCTTGAAGCTTCTAAAATAGATGGGTTTGTGGATTTGTGTATTTTCTAAAGGAGAGCTGCCCCCTCTCTTCCTCAGTCAGCCTGACTGACAGCCCCGCAGCTTCTTGGCTGGTGGGAGAGAAGGCAGCGAGGTGAGGGGATGCGAACTCCAGCCCTGCAAGGCTTTCCCTGCTGATTTCCCTTCCCTCGCACAGCCCAGCAGCAGAAGTCTCGGCCTCTGTGTCTGAACAGCCCTTGCCTGTATCTATAGCACTTGAAGTTGTCAGGGGCTCATCTGCTATCAGATTTGATACAGTCAAATCTCTCTGGAGGAGCTGCTTCAGAGGTGGATCTCCTCCTCTTTTGTTTCCCTTCACTTCAGTGAGCATCTTTCTTCTCTTTATTTTGTAGTGTGACCTCTGCTTTCCCTGCATGTTTTTATTTGGGAGCTCTCAATTCACCGTGCTGGTGACACTTGAAGTGCTTAGCAACATATGGAAATTAAGAGCAACCCTGAATTGCAATATTTTCTACCTTTCAGTCCCCTAAGGCTGCTGGAAGCCACATAGCTCGTTGCTTCAGCTGAACGCAGGTAGCGTGTGCAAGTGTTAGAATTCAAACTGCTAATCAAAACCACTCGTTATGGACAATGATGGAATAAAACTGGTTTAATAAATAACATCATGTTGTCCTCTCTAGCAGAGCAACCAAGTCATCACATTAATCTCTGGGGGCTGGAGGGGGCAGCGCCGTTCATTAGAAGTGCAGTTCTGATGAGAGGTTTTGTGGGGGTTTTGGTTTTGGTTTTTTTTAAACCTAAACAGAAAATTAAGTGCTTCTGAACCAAGTTGATACTAACACAGATTCCACACAGCAGACAGACTGATTTGCAGGAAGTGATATATTTCAGATGCACTATCTCCTGAAAAATCTTCTTGCTGCTTTCCAGATTGTCAGCAAGGTCTATGTCCTATCTGTTTGTTAAAAGAGTGCCTGGAGAAAGCACTTTTCCATTTTATTGCACATTTAAATTTCAGAAGCAATCTGGAATTTTACCCTTTCTTGATTCGTATTTTATTAGTGCATAATATGGTACCGTACTAAGCGTGTCTTTGGGTTTTGGGTTGTGTACATTTATGTCATGCTTTATCCAGGGTAAGTTCTCCTGAGCGTGCCACTTCATAACAAAGCAGGAGGCTAATCACACACCCATTAGCTTCAAAGAGAACTACAGATATTCTTTTTCTTTCTGCTCTGGCTGGAGATTTAGTTTAGCTTAAAGGAAATGGAGCTGATGTTAATGAGAATACATTGTCTTAATTTGCATATTAGACAAGATAAATATTGAGTTAATTTACACCTAACATGGTTTTTGTTGCAATCTACATGTTCCACAGTTATATTCAATATATTTTACACACCAACTGTGTATATTTTGGAGGAATAATGTGAAAATATATTATTTTGATGAGGAAAACAAAAGGGAGACTGTTTCTGTTATCTATATTGGTTTGCATTTGTTTTTTAAAGTCTCAAGAATAATTCAAAATAATTTATACGCATACCTTCCTAGTCTGTCTACTGGCAGCTACATATGAAAACATGAATTGCTGTGTGAGCGCGTGCCTATACCCAGTCTGCAAGCCAGGAGGGCAGATCGTTCCTCTTAATTGCATCCTTGAAAGCTGTGGAGATACTGCTCACCTTAGCTACTAAAAAGTACAAGAAACTTCAGAGATTATGTGGTGGACTGTGCTTTCCTTTTGTATGGAAGGAATTGCAGAAGCAAAATGTGGGCATGAAAATAAAAACATAAAAGTTAAATTATTTGAACCACGTGTCCTTCAAAGATAATTCAGAGGAATGTTCAACTTCTGAACCACCGAAACTCTGCTTTGTTGATTGCACATCATGGCTCATGATGGTAGGACATGTTGCACTAAAAAATTCAGTTTTGGAAGACAAAATACTCATGTAGATATGCTTAACTTATTTCAGTTAATGTAGAGATAGATGGTTTGAAAGAACCATCAAAGGAACAAAAGGTGCTCTGGACATTTTAGAATTTCTACTTCCTCTGTCTTCTTTCCCGAGCTGCATTTTCTCATGATAGGTGTGAGAAGCATCTTTGCAAATCTTACATAACAATTTCATTCTCACATTATCTTCTGATTATAATCCGTTTTCTGGAGAAGGGGAATGTGTGTTTGTGTAGCACAGAGGATTTCAATTAAACTTTCTATCGCAACGCACTCTCTACCTGTGTGTCCACATATGTGAGTCATATTGTGAAACAACGTTTTATGAAATGACTGAAATTTTCAGGTGTTTTGCAAAATGCTGGGCATATTGTTAGACTGCTTGACTTTTCCACTCGTCGACTACGTTAAATGTTTGAAATGCCAAGCATGTTGTCAAAAGCCTATCATTAAAAAAAACAAACCGTGTTGTGTTCTGACATGTAGCAGTACTGAGCATTTTTTTCCACATTTCAAAGCAACAGTTCAAGCTACTGTTGGAAACAGTCTTAACACCGATTTCTGATTAGAATAGGAAAAAAATACATATATCTCTTCTTTCAGACTTCAAAAATCATCTTCATTGGATTTCCTCTATTTGGTTAGTAACGTCCAAATCTGATCATGGTATTCCAGCTGAGATCTTGCAAATGCTGGGCAAGAGCAACACTGAGATTATGTCTGCTCCTGCTATTTATGCTCCAGGAGTAGCATCACATTTTTGTTCATGTGCATCTGGTGATCCACTATAGCCCTGTATTCTCTGTCAGAGCACGGCAATGCCACTACTTGTTCCTCATTCTGTATTTCTGCAGTTAATTCTTGGTCCCAGAGTGTAGTATTTTGAACTTCTTGCTACTGAATTGTGTTACACTCTTTCAGCCTGTTTCTCCCATTTTTTTAGGATATTAACATGTAAGCTTGTGCCACTGAGTCACCCTGCCTACACAGGGTACTTAAAATCTATTGAAAGTTCAGGAGCGCAAACGCAAACCTAATTGTTACTGTTCTCGGCTATCCTGAGGGCTGCTTGTTCCCTTGGGAACACCATCTCTACAAAAACTCAAGCTTGAAGAGACCTACATATTTTGAGGGTCTTGCTCTGTAAAAAGGAAACGATTTTACCAGACAGTTAAACGTTGTCTTTTATCAGCAAGTTCAGGGTGGTAGTACCTATGTATCACTGAGGGGTATTTCTTGAACATTTTTGGTCTGATACCAGATGTGCTAGAAAAGTAATGGAATATTTTATTTATTCTTCTCTGGTTAGCATAAATATAGCAAGCTACGCTTTAGCTATGTATTATAATGTTCTTCCTGTAAAATGGAGAAATTGTAAAAATACTTTTTTCTTGAATAAGTAGTTCCAATGAAAACAACCTATCTCATTTGAAACATGAAAATAATGCAAGACGTCCACTTCCTAATCCTAAAACTGATGAGGCAATGCTGGGGAAAGGATATGTTGAGTATTTGCCATTATTTAATTTTTTTATGCTCTCTCTGGATAAACAACCTCAGAGAAATACAACAAAACTCACATCAAAGATGAAAGTTTAACTTTGAAATTAATGAAACATTGTGCTTGGTGCTTTTGTTTAAACCCTCTCCCATTCAAAAATACCTCTCATTCTTTTAGAATTGCCCCTGAAAAAAAGAACTAAGTTACCCATAAACGTCTACTTAACTAAGCTTTAGGAGAGATGATTGGGAATTTACCGTACTAACAGATCTTGCAAGAATATGTAACCTTCTTCCAATTCAGATGTAAGAATGTATCCGCTACCAGATCATCTATAGAGACCGCTCTGTCCTTGGTCTTCTCTCCAGGTATCATTTTCCAGCCTCGCTCTGCTGAACTACTGAAGTAGTTTCTATGTATGTCCCCACAGTCTTCCTTTGTAAGTGAAAGAGAAGACGATGCTTTGTACTTTCTCCCTTTATGACCATGTGGGCAGACAAAAATTAACCTGTCTGAATTCTGTAATAGCAGAAGTTGTCATTGTGTGCTTGTGCAAAGAATAATTTAAGAGGATGTTTATGTAGCCTTTACAGAAAGGGAAGAATCTTTCCAAGCCTGAGCAAAATCTTTTAAAAAATAAACATCTGCATTTAGGATGATTCAGAGGATAGCATGTGAAATAAATCAGGTGTAAAGGCTATAACAAGCATAATAAAAGATTCAGAAAGGTATTGAATTGGTCTGGATGAAAAGAAAACAAACATAAATCACTAGGCTTCAATTAATGATGTGTCAGGTTTGTTTCTGGATTATTTTTTTTTTCCTGCTTAATAATGTTCGCTGAAAAAAGCATCAAGTTAAAAAGGGACATGGGGCATTTTTCCAGGCTACATCACAGATGTCGCAGATGTCACAGACTATCAGGGACAGCTGAGACTGATGATAGAAAGCGTGGTAATAGCTTTATGTTGCTTTTATGTAGCTCCCCATTCCCTAATGCACTTACTTTCTGTTCCAGAGGAAAACTGACCTACACTTTAAAAGTCATACTTGCATCCCTCTGGTTATGATGTATCTTACTTCAGCAAGTAGAGATCAAAAGTCTTAAAAATGTATATATTACTGTAATATATGTATGTGTTATTATAAGACTTTCAGGAGTAGTTCAAATGTATTTTTAATTTTTGAGTGAAATAAAGTCTAAGTCTTACTGGCCAGATTGTGCGTTGCTGTTGATTCCTTTTGCTCCATCACGGCAAATGAAAGAGCAGTAATTTGAGTTTTATGGGTTTGAACTTTGCGCTTACCAATGCAATCACTTAGCTTTAACTTGGCAGAAAACTCTCCTAAAGTCTGCTTGGGTTTTAAGTGGAAATTGAAACAATTGATAAAATAGATTTTTTTTTTTAAATGAAAAACTTGTTTTTAGGCAGGATTTCCACAGAAAAGGTTACGTCTTTATAGCCTTGACTGATGTATTGCTTTAAGAGAATGATGTATGCCTGTGTAGTCTTTAAAAATAAAAAAGGAACAGCCTTTGAATTTAATAAAATTTGACTGTAAAAATAAAAGCTATTGAATATTAAAAGGATACCAAGAGAATCGGAGTGGTGGCAGATTATAAAGTGAAATGGTCATTGAGTAAGGCTCATTTTAAACACTTGTATTAAAATTCAAATGAATTAAATGGTCATATATTAATTATCCACATAAATCGAAATATGAGCTAAGAATGTGGAAAATGGCAGTAGGCTAGTGATTGCTTTTGCTCTCTGTCTCTAACAAAGAAAAGCTGAAAAAACTTCTGTAGTTTTTAATTTAAAAAATATTTCCTAAAACATTAAAGAAAGTCTCAGTGATGCAGACCAGAATGTTTCCACATAATGTTCTGCAAGCAGCCCAGCTTGGCCTTGTGAAGAAAAATGAATCTAGCCATTTAGCACGCAGATATATAACAGCTTAGTTTGCTTATTGCCTATTTCTTGTGAATGTTAATAATTGCACTGTTTACACTGAACTTTTCGTTAATGTGTCTTTGATTCTCTAGATTTCTGTTTAACTTGGAGTCAAGGTCTCTATGCCTCAAGAACGATACCTGTTATAGAAATAGTTCTTACACCTTGTCACTGCTCTCTTGAAACTTAATATTTTCGGTTTTGTTTCTTACTTTATAAATACCTCAGTGCCTGAAGCAGCAGATGGGGAAAAAATGACACAGTAATCTGTCTCAAAGTTCTTGCATTGCTATGTCTCTTTCACATTTTAAAATTCAGAGATAAAAAGACACCCCTCAGCCACGAGAAACAGAAGAAAAACTTGTCCTCCGTTATTAACCTCTCAACATTAAATAAAAGTAACATTCGAGGAAACACAAGGAAACAAATATGTGCATCTCTCTTTCACACCCACTTTTTAACAGAGAATATAGTAGCAGGTATAGCCCTTTGATTCTAAACAGATGTTTATAAGAAATCTCTTTATCAGTGTAAGAAACTGAATCCTTAAATTTATTTTCTGCTAGCTGTGATCAGGCATGGCTTTGCTTTGGCGAGAGGCAGGCAAAGAAAAAAGGCAGAAGAAAACACACCAAGTGTGTGTCTGGGTTTTAAGGATGGGAGATAATAGACATATAGAACTTGGACAGGAGAGTGAAAAATCTAGTAGTAATGTGTATAAAGGTATGGATATTGCTGTATATTATGTAAAAGCAGAAGATGGAGAATTTAGTGGTTTATATCAGAGGGATTGGCTAGCTGTGTGTCGTTAAGGAACAAACACTAAAGAAGCTGGAGATAAAGGAAAGTGGTATAAAAAGCAATGAAGAACAGTTTAGGCTGGATAGACCTGATCTCTTAGACAAGATAGTGGCTTTCTAGTTGTAAACTCCAGTTCTGCTTATGTCTGAGGAGCTGGTTTGGTATGCACTGTGGAAAAATATTATTTAAGCTGATGAATTCTGAAATAGTGAACTGATAAGGAGATAGCTGAGAGTGTCAGCCAGAGAGTTCTGGAAATAAAGGTTTTGGGATTACATAAATATCATCTTCAAAGGTGTTGATACCAAGGTGGGAACACGGCAAAGAAGTTTGCTGACGATAAAGTTGAAATAATCAACAGAGAGGAGAATTGGAGCATTGTGTAGGAGGAACGGGTTGTCTGGAGAGTAACAGAATTACTGGGTTCAAATTAATGATATGAAGTGCAGAGTTGTGCTGTTGTGGTACAACAAAAGAATTCCTGCTTTGTGTGGGAGTGCTTTGGGGGAAGTGACGGAGACGAAACAGTTGGGTGTGTTTGGCAGTTACACTGCAACCACAGAGCTGCGGCTGGGAAGAAAGGAATGTGAATTCTCTGTTGTGTACTGGGGTAGGTTTTTCCAGGAGAGAGATTCGATACTGGTGTAAAAGGCATTGATGAAGTGTTATTTGGAATCATATGTTAAGTATTATGTTTCATATTCAGAAAGTGTATTGATCGAGGAAAAGGAATGCCTATTTTAAAGAGGAAAATTGGCCTAAGCAACTTTTTAAACTGAGGCAAAGAACTGGTTTTTTGGCCTTTGCATCACACATCAGAGCCAGCTGCGATTTCAGTTGAATGGATCTTTGAGGGAAGGTAGGACTTCGGAGGTTCCTAAGCAAGGATGGATCCTTACTAGCATTCTGCAGAGGGGTTTTGGCCGGATGAGCTGGGTGCTCTGCATAAGCAAAGCTGGCTGGTCTGCTCTTTGTAGAATTTGCCTATGACACTAGAGCCTGGGCTGCGTGTTTTTCACATGCTGAAATCAAAATTAAAAAGTAAATAAAACAATTACAGTACTAATATTAGAGTTACAACACGCATTCAGAGATAAAGAGAGGGATACTTCCATCTTCTAAGCAAATATATTTTGTCTGGTTACTGCAGTCTCTGCAAAGCTCATGGGGAAGTAAGTTCATAAACTGCACTATGGACATATATAGCTCAGGCCAGGACCAAAGCTCAAAGGCTTCCCATGCTTTTGTTATTCTCCAGAACTTTTATCCCCCCAAAAGAATCAGTTAATTGAGCTACCTGACAACTAACTGCAGCTGTGAATTTAAGTGGGTTCTCTGGTGGTTTTTTTCTTTTCTTATAATGGAGGAATTGGTATTTTTTTAAAGATTCTGACTTCCCTGATTGGCACTGAATTTGTCATACTGGCAGTTACAACATCAGAAAAAATGTTTGGATGAAGGAAATATAGTGAAAAGAGCCATTGTCCATATTGAAAGCAATTAAAGAAAAGTTTTATCCAAAACAAAAATATTCCTTTTGTCTGCCAGGTTTACTAAGCTGTATGAGATTTTACGTAGATTTTCAATTTTTATTATTATTATAAACAATTCCAGGGTCTTGTATTGAAACTAAAGTTTCTTGCAATAGGCCAGTTCTACAATAAAAACATACTTGTTTTTATGTGCTCCCAAATGCCTTGCACCATGGCTTTTCTAATGCAGTGAAGTGGGAGAGTAGCCTAGGGATTTACTTATCATGTTTAATGTCAAGATAAGTATTTCCTTTAGGTCTCCTGTCACTGTCAGCAACAAAGCAGCAAATAAGAAGCTCTGTAGCTCCTCTCCTCTCCATGACATCTGCAGCAGACAAAATTCTAAACCCCTCAATTGCCAGTCATGAATGAACTATAAAAACAATGTGTCAGAAATGAAAATTGTTCCATCATAATTTTTCACAGTTCTTTTTGACAAAAGCCAAACAAGTCTCATGAATACACATTTTCTACAACCTTATACATTATGTATCAGGCTATAGTAGGAGTGTTGGGAATTACTTGTCCCTAGTAAGGGCCCTTGAAAATGCATAGCTGGTAAACAAACGAAACCCTAGGAGTAGTATGTATTTTTTTACATATTATATTATCAGCTGCTTTATGAGTAAAGGCAGACACCATCACTTCAGGACTATACCTTCTGATATAACAATATGTGGTAGAGTGGCTTATATCTTCCTATTATGAACTATAATTACATGCTACCCAAAACTATTCTGAGAAATCTGAACAAATTCCCACCAGAGACCGTACCACGAAATATTGCTAGAAATGTGGCAAGACCTGGTGTTAAGCTGTGTTAAATATGGTTATTTGTTTGTCATATCACATAGTGTTCTTCAAATGGCAGGCATCTGAACCTGGATTAATAGTATTTTACTGTCTTACTGTAACACGTTGGGACATAGCTTTTCAGTCTCTGGGTATAAGCTTTTTAAACCTGTGTGTTGATCAGCACTATAAAGATGTTGGGCATTTCTTAGAAATAATTGCTATTAATCTTTTGTGCATAGATTGGGTTCTATCTGTATGCAACCACTAACAGAGATACCAACAGGATGATTGATTTCCAAGGAGCAAGAAATAGGCAAGTACAGAATGTGCCTCCTAGACATTGCAGTGCTGTGCTTCCTGTCAAGAGGGTATGAAAAGTCCAGGGTAAGGATCAATTAGAGGAAGTTGCAGGAAATTCCTCATCATTGTTAGTCAATGAAGATGTATGGTGTTTGCCTCTGTAATAATTTACTGATTGGTACGGCTTGACTAACGCAGACATAAACCAGCTGAGTTCTCAGTTTAATTGAAATGATAAGGTGGTTTGCAACTGCTTTTAGGTGTCGCTGATAATTTACTCGTGATTATGATTTAAATTTTCCCCGGCTGCTTCTACCCCAGTGGGAACTAAGAACATTACAGAAGTGAAAGCATAAATTAACTGCAGACAAACAACATATGTTTATATCTTCTCTATAGCGAGACAAGTATTTTCAGTGAAACCCCATCCAAATTGTTGATCGTTGTTTGGCTAAGGAAAATACTTAAACTCTTTAAATCAGGAGCTACTTTTGCCTATGCAGCTGTTTGATATGAACTGTAACGGGGCTGTAAAGTGTCCTGGAGTCCCAAGACACTTCCATGACTACTAAAAATGGTTCATGGAATACAAGTACAATGCTCCAAATACAAAAAAAAGAAAAGCATTACTCAAATTAGTATGGATAGAGCTTCTCAGCCGAAGGAGTACTGCCCAAAGTAGAGAATGATAAACAATTTCGCTCCAAATAGCTGCAGCGGTTATCCCTAATAGTGAACTCAGCTCTCGCAGCAAATGCTGCTAGCTTTAAATATGATGAAAGAGCTGGGTTTTTTTTCCTTCAAATTCATATGGCTTTAAAGCAGAAATGTAGCCTGTGCACCAAAGAAAAGCAGAGCCAAGATGAATGTCTGCCTTTGTTACTTCTGAGACAGTACTGCAACTTTCCAAAGACTTGCTGTGCTGACTGTTCAACGCCAAAGCTATCAAAAGCATCAGGGAAAACTCAAAGCATGACTATTTAACTTGTTGTAGCAGCAGATATTTCAGAGATGAGGAAGGGTGGGAGAGGAGGCTGCAGAGAATTAACTGAAGGGTGTGAAAAGAGTAGAAGTGATGTCTTTTCCAGCAACTCTCAGATGTGGCAGGAGCATAACCAACTCTTTTATTTATCCTTGGCAAAGGTATTTGGCCTGCCACTTCAGATTTTTTTATTCTGGCAGAGCATGTATGTGTCAGATATAGAAAGTTCATTCTTTTATACACTAAGGATAAGGAAACAAGAAGTGCAGCGAGTTCGTGTTCTCTAGGCAAACTACAATAAGCAACAAATAGGGCATCTGAGTACAGTCGTACTCATTCACTTGCCCACAGGTACAGGTAGTACTAATAAAAATGATGGTAGAAGACAAGATGATCTGAGCTTCTCTCAAGCAAAAAAGTTGATTTATGTGGACTGAGTAGCAATGTCACGGCAGGGCATAATTCTGTACTGAAACAATGGAAAAATTGGACAGTTTTCAAGGCCTTGCAGTAACCCAAGTCATGAAAGCAGGTAGGGAAGCTTACAAGTATAAGGGAGATGACATATGTGTGCACGTGCCAACCTGAGATTTAAAGTGTGTGATTTGTTATTTTTTTAATAAAGTCTGTTAGTGCCCGGTGCTATCACTTATGTTTTCTAAAATTAGAGATCAGCCTTTGTTTCATTTTTCAATGGCAGACATTTAACTTATATGTGTATGTGGTTTGAATCAAAACACTTTTAAGGAGTTTTAAGATGACTAGTTTATGAGCACATGCCTCTTGCACAATGATAAAACATGGAGTAATAAAATATGCCTCACAAAAAAGCCGACTGCTACATGATGTGGTGTAGTTTCTTTCCTTTATTCTTTAAAACTGTGGTTTTAGGCTCCAGAAAACCGGTAACTTTAGTTATCAGTAACAGTAATGATAACTTCAGCCAATCCCATTAACTCACTGAGTACGTCTGTTGGGATATAGTAGCTTATATCACTACCAGAAGTTAACATTTATGTGAAATTGCTATTTTACACTATTTCAGGTAGTATGATTACTTCACAGGCGAAGCAGAAAGACAGGCTGCAGCATCTCAAATTAATTTCTCAGATTCTGTGTAGTTTTCCTTTTATTACAAATATTGGGTTAAAAATACAGTTTTGAGAATGCCTTAGAATTATTTAAATAAGTATTTTTACTTCTTAAAAATCTTCATCATGCTGTTTACAAGGACACTGAATGGAATTTCAGTCCTTAAATTTAACTGTTTCTGAGAAAGAAGCATTATATTTTACGCAAAGTTAGCCTCTGTATTTATCAAGTGATGTTATATTAGAGATCTCAAAAGATTACTTGTTGTCACATTTATGGCTTCATTCTTTAGGAAATTGCTAGTTTCGTTAACAGGCTACTGAAGTCAACCATTTTATTTAAAGCTGTAAGACTGATGGCAACAAGAACTTAATCACTATTCAGTTAAGCTTGAAGGGCGAAAAAGATGTTGAACGTATGTACGTGCTCTCCAGTGCATAAGCTTCTCTATGGGTTTTTTCTGACTTTTTTAGATACTTTCAGCTTGATTGCAGTAAAGCAAACCAAAATCCAGTAATGCTGGTTATGGACTAGTATTTCCTGTAATGTGTGTTTGCATTTGTGTTGAAGGAATTCCTAAGCACGTGATAGAAATAGATATGCAAACATACGAGTGACTCTTACTCTAGTCAGAGATTTTTTTTTGGAGGTCCTGAAATCTTCGTGTCTGAATTAATAGCAATTATTGTAGTCAGTGTTATTACTCTTTTCCTAAGTAGTCTTGGCCTGTACCTCCTTTGCTGGTTCTGTGAAGACTTCTATTTATTCCCAACAAAGTTCAGACCCTTGAGATGAACCTAAACAGTGTGGGAGAACTAGCATTCAGAGTCAGGTTATCTGTGAGGTCCTCAAGGTCAGGAGGAGGAAGGAGGGAGAGAGTCTGGAGGAAACGAGTACAAGTGAGACCACTGACATGGACACTGTTGGGAGGCAAAGCCTCGTATTGAGGAAAGTGCTGGTTGTCCGCTTCAAAACTCCATGTGGTCTTAGAGCTGTGAGTGAAGTGGTATAGATGCCAAGAGGACTGGAGACTTTTTGAGAGAAATGGGAGTCTGGTAAAGGTTTTGTCCTTTCTCTATTTGTGACCAAAAATACCATCTGCTAAGAATAGACCTGCCTTTGCCTGCTGATCCCAGGAAGTACACGCAAATGAGATATAGGTACAGCCTATTCAGCTCTTATAAGGTTAGGGAAAATTCACCCCCAGAAAAGGGCAAAAAATTGGTTGAGGAGTTTCTTCTTGATATAATCTAAACAGCTGCCCCATCACTATTTATGTGTGAAACTGTTCTATTTTAGTGTAAGTGTAAAATTCTCCTTGTAGAAATAACCAGACAATTGCACAGTGTGACTAATTATTTTTGGTCTCTTGATTTTGCAGTAAGCTAAGTTGCCATCTCTTGGTAGTTTGGTAACATACAGGATAGGCATGTTCTTTCTCCTTCCTGCTACACGTTATTTGGAAACTAAGTTGAGTTGGTAGCAGAGTGGCATTAAATGAATGGATATGGGTTATTAAAAAATTTGCTTCCCATAAAGGGACTAAAGCACACCAGGCTGCCCGGGATAGCTGTGTTCCCAGTGTCCCTACACACTACTAAGTAGAGATGTTATCTTCAACACTCTTTTTCATCTGCTCTCAATTCAGGTTAAAATGTTGGTGTATTTGAAGAGATTGACATGCTGATGTGACAGCTGTCACATGTGCAAGACGTGCTACCTATACTGAAATACAGATTTCACATTGCTCATAATGCTCGAGGTGAAACTCCCATATTTCTGCCTAGGATTACTAGAAAACCTATGAGTATCATGTAAGACTAACATATTGTGGAGTTATACATCATCTGTATAATCTCGTACTTTCTGGGTATGTCTTTCTTACTTCTCTGAAGAGTTTCTGTGGGGGTGATTTTTCACTGGGAAATCCCAGGCCATCGGCTAAAGTCCTCTGACGTTCTGGTAGGACAAAAATTCTGGCCAGGTAAGATCTCTCTTAGGTATGTGTTAGCCTACTATTGAAGCTACCACTAGACAGCACTTTATCACGCTACATCACTGGGTGTAACTAATGAAAAAAAGAAGATATGGAATTACCAGATTATTAGACAGATTTATCAGTAGTGCATATGATGAAACAATAAAGTAAGAGATAAGATTGCTCACTGAATGCTGCGCACACAGAATTCATACAGTTGTAATTTATCTGTGCTACTATTAGCTGATATAGATGATAGATCATAGAGTAGGTACCAGGGAAGTGTTGCAATAGAAATCTGCCACATTAATTGCAGCTCTTATCTAGACACCTTAGCATTCGGAACACACGTTTAGTAACTGCTGAAGCAGCTGTGTCTGAGAAGCAAATCTGTGTCTGTGGATCATATAGAATAGCTAATGATGAGCCTAAGTAACCCCCCAAAACTTTGTGCATGACTGATATTCAGGTAAGTTTTGAAGCTAGATAGGAACCTATTAAAAGCGGTTTGAGTATAGAGAAACTTTAATCAGTTTACTCATCAGAAGATATTCACGAAGATGTTAAGGTGAGTTGCTTTGAATACTTGCAGTGATGTTTGCCAATAGCAAGAGAAATTTTTATGAAGTTAGGTTGTGGAGAATATGAATGTCATTAAAGAATAAAAATTGCCAAAAACCGCTCAGTGCGATAACTTGAATTTGATATGAAAACAAGGTAACACACTTGGCATCAAGTTTCTTTACTATTCTGCAAGTAAGTGAATTTGTCAGGAGGGTACAGATTTGGGTTTTTTTTTAAGCAAATGTAGAATTTATTATCTGGCAGCTTGCACACTCTTGCTGTTCCCTTTTTTTTAAAAAAAATTACTTCTGAGTTCAGCACCTTTGATTACTTCATTTCCTTTGAAGAAACAATTGCCTGTTCATGCATGTCTGTATTTAAGGTCTTTTCTAACACTGGATCAATTTTTGTGTATTTTACCACTTGGAACAAATAATTATTCAGTGTGTACTTGCATATATCTAAAATAATTCATCTCGGTACTGAGGAAGAATAATTTCTGAGCACTCCTGAGGTGATTATAGAAAATTTCTGATTTCTTAACTCATACCTCAAACATTTATGAAGTGT
>VZSC01007191.1:154739-169590 GCA_013398225.1 Steatornis caripensis | reverse complement strand
CAAACATATATGAAGTGTGCTAGAATTTCTGTTAACTGTTGTTCCAACCATTGTAAACACTGCTGCTTCACTGTTCTGTTTGGGTATCTCTGATATGTTATCCAGACTGTCTGCTCTCAAAGTCAATGTAGGTATTTTTCAGTGGACTGAAGTGATGTTCTGTAACTTCAGAATGATTAAATTGATAGTGATTTCTTGGAGAACAAGAGCTCTTGTGCGTTCTGGTCATGAGAATGCAGAACATGAATTACAAAACATACCCACCGCACTGTCACAATTTATATTGCTAATATTACTAATTAGAATTGTGATGACTTACTTGCCAAAGATCATAGGAAGAACAGAAAGTGTGACTGATTAATAAACAGTTTAATGACGATAGAAAATGGTGCAAAATTAATCCATTCTCACTATACTCTTAATACTGTAATCTTCGCAAGAACTTTTAAACTGCTCTTCTTAATATGCCAAATCTATGCTACAGTAATCCGGCACACTTGGCAGTACAGTCATGGCACTGCAGTGCCCTTATTTCTGCTTTTCTCATAGGAAAAAGTAAAAGTTCTGTACAAAAAAGTTACTGAAAACAAACTGGATATACGATACGTAATTTTTTATTATTTTATATGATTTTAAGGATCTATGGATTTGTATACTGTACTTTAAAAAAGTTGAAGCGTGTGTGTATATATATACACACCCTTCAAGTATATAATTATTTACCAATATAATAATTTCTTTGTGGTATGCTTTAGTGCCTGCCAAATGGGTACTGAAATCTTGGCTCCAATTAAATTCTTGATGAAATAAGGAATTTATCTTGAGTTTCTCTCTCTTGCCTTCATTATGGGAGGCAA
The DNA here is from genome assembly GCA_013398225.1 of Steatornis caripensis. Lineage (NCBI taxonomy): Eukaryota > Metazoa > Chordata > Aves > Caprimulgiformes > Steatornithidae > Steatornis > Steatornis caripensis. Next base: position 168,733 of record VZSC01007191.1, on the reverse strand, counting down.
TGGCATCGCCTCACTCCTGGAAGAGTCCCCAGGAAAAATGGTGGTGCAGAAAAGGAACAATAAGCTATTACTGGTACCTCAGGTTGAGCCAGTCTGACAGTGTTTGGAATGAAAGCTTCAGCTGCTGCCTGCACTTTTAACCTCCTCTCTTGGTAAGGAGAAGGCCTGCCGAACTTTTTCTGCCTGCCTCTTACATGGCCTGGGGCCATGCAGGATGCACGGTAATCGTCTGCTTTACAGTGTATGTTTAAGCATAGTTACATAATACCACAACTGGAGAAGACTCTACTGCTTTAGATACAAATCCAGAACAGGAGAACAGTATACATGGTACTTTGCTAATTAAAAATGATTTGCTTTTAAAGGGCAGTGTTGAGGACATACAGTCTGCCTCAGGACTTTGGATTGGTTTACTTGATTTTACCAGAAATTTTTTCTTTTAATTCCTTTCTCTCCTTTATCAGAAAATAATCTTTTGTGTCATCAGATGCTCCTTTTTTTTTTTTTAACCTGCTTAATTTAGTGGCAGGTTGTCAGTTAAACTGCTATTTGGTTATAAGCAATAAAATCATGCATAAGGTGTCCTTGGTACATTCATCTAATGAAAATATCTGCCATTAGGATCCTCTTAAACAGTTACAATGTTGTCAGATTGTTCACAAGTTGTTCTAACTCTTTACATTTTCCGTCTTCATCCATTTAATAACATTATTTAAGGCTGCAAAATGTACTAGTCTCTTTAGTACAAATACACTCTGATGCCTGGTTGCTGGTCACGTTTTTGCCTATGTGAAAACTTCGGTGAAAAGGTATGCTGGTAGAGACAATTACCTCAATTTTAGCTAGAGATGTTTAATTTCAGTCTGTTTGATGAAAGCAGAATTGTGCCCACTGGCAGAAGAAAACACTGTTTTATTTCAATATGACATTTGCTTCTAGATAAATTTTGCTATAAAAAGATTTCCTCATTTTCTGTTTCTCTAACTGCATAGACATATTTTTAACTGCTTGACCATGCAGGAGATATTTCATTAAATAAACTGTATCTGGGAAAATGTCAGATACAATCATCTGGAATATATCTGAACACACCTCGGCAGAGTTATCTCCAAACCTTCTCTTGGCTGGGGCCACGTGATGTCAGTATTCCCTAGCAGTGCTGTTGGCAGGCACGACTTATTAAATTAGCCATGCTACAACATTAATACTCTTTGATTGCATTGTGTTGGCTCAAGAAGTATAATTTGTGAAACATCAGTGACTAGGTGCAAAGGTAGGTCTTAATTTTAATGCAACGTGGTAATTGATAACATTACCTCTTGCAAAAGCCAAAATTAAACATTCATTATACAGTATGTGGCTGTGCTCGAGATGGACTCTCATTTGTTTATTGCAAACTCTCGTATGTAAGCCCAAGGGAGACCTTTTGGTGCTGGTGTAATGGTTAAAAGGAGATGGTTAAAATGGTTAAAATGGAAGGTTAAAAACCCAGTTCTGTGGTGAAGATGAATGGAAGCATCTTTCAAGCACTCTTAGACTTGCGTTCCTGAAAGACGGCTACTGTCACAATTGTTATAGCTGGTACATACTCATTCTTTATTCATTTTAAATTTACCAATCTTCTTGCAGAAGAAAAGTCATAGTAATCGTTCCTAAGCATGATGTTTGCTTCCATCATAAATGCCAGTGGATTTTCAGCTAACTTTTAGTGGGCTGTTCTTAAAGCTGATGTGGAGTTAACAATGGGAGGTGCTAGCTGCGTCTCTGTAAAGCGCGTTATTTTTAAAACTTTTGAAGCTGCTCTAATCTAAGGGTGGTGGTGAAGCGTTCTGGTTTTCTTTGTCATAAGTTGCTTAAAAGAACTATAGAACTGGTAACAGTTGTTCTGTCAAGGATAGGAACTGAAAATGGGTAGCCACTGGAAATATAAAGCGGGGCAGGGGGGAACCCAAATCAAAAAAAGTAACAGTGCCTTAGTCCACTGTGAAAAATGACTGCTTTTCCTAGCAAATGTAGGAACAACGGGAAGTAATATTTCTTCTATATTTCCATGTAGTTTAAACTTTTCGATGCACTTCACACTGACTTTTAAACTGGCACTTTGCTCCGGGTGAACATCCTTAAACTATCTTTATTAATGACTCTATCATTACAGTTTTTAAGTTAACTGTAACAACTACTGTTTTAACTCCTTTTGTTAAAACTTTCTTAAGTCTTTACTAAAATCCTAGTAGGTCTTTCCTGCCTAAGAAGGGCTGGTTTCAGATAGATGCAGAAAGACCTTATGAGTTCTTCAGTGACTCTGCTTTGAAATAGCACGCAAAATTAAATGCAGATAAATACAATATGATTAACAAGAGTAAAACCTTCATATATGAAGGGATGAGTGAATAACAGTGACCAATACCACTCAGTTACAAGGTAGTTGTAGGAAAACTCAGTCGAGAAAATTAAAGTTCTAGGAAAGCGTTAGCTCAATTTACAGTAATAAATATAAAGGAGATCAGTTATTAGATATTAAGAAAGGAATAGAGAAAAAAAGAGAGGAGCCTCATGATACAACTGGATAAAATTTTGATGCATCTGCAACTTCAGTGCTGTGTGTGGTTCTGCCACATCAAAAACGATATCACAGAATTGAAAAAGGGTCAGGAAAAGGCAACAAAGATGATCAAAAGCACGAGATGGCTTATGGACTGTGAACAATTAAGTCAGCTAGGGCTCCCCAGCCTACGGAAGGGATGACTGGGAGCTGAGGAGGCGAGAATGTGTCCCATGGATTGCACAGTACAGAGATTGATTGTTCAGTGCTTTTTATGAACAGGAAATACGAACAGAGTGAGTAAGAGAAACATCAGAGCAAACAAGCAACTTGTTCACACCATGTGTAATTAAGCTGTGCAGAGCTTCTAACCACAGGATGTTCAGGATGATGAAAACTTACCCTGGTTCAAGACAAGCTCATGGTAGATCAATCCATTGTGACTTTACTATATACAGAGAGAACGCCTTTTTTCAGGGATCCCCTGAAATACAAATTGTTGGGTGTCGGGAAAGTATAATAGGGTGCTTGTCTTGCTCCTATACACATCTCTAGCTATTTGCTCTTGCTGATGCTACAGACAGGTTAATGGACCAGATGAACCTTTGGTTTGAGCCTGTATGTGAGTTCTTACATTCTATGCACTTCAAAATTCAGCTTTTACACTAGTGAGTAAGTTAGGAATTTGAGGTATTAAACCCCTTTCTACTGAGAATTTATATCCCAAAAGCATTTGCACACTTGTGTGGTTTTTTCCTGTATATGTCACTGTTGTTTCTGTACATCTAGGCAGCATATTGGTGCTGCTTTTCTTTGTGGAATACAAGTGAAGATACTCTATTTTCCCTCCTTTTAATACTGCTGAAGGAGCACGATGTCATCAGAATGGTGCTTCTGACCATCCAGAATATGTTGTAAAAACTGGAGTCAGGACACTTCTTTATAGCATCATAAAAAATAGTCAATACAAGTATGACTTGAATTTCCTTTTTTACTATAGTATGTGTTGTTTGTTTTGACTCCAGTACTCGGTCGGAGCTAGCACTCCAACTGATGTACCTGTGTATACCTGTGTATCTCACATTAGTCATTAGACCCAGAAGGAAATGGCATCAGAAATTTTTAATGAAATGTACTTCCAAAACATAATGGAATGTTTTGGGGTTTAGGCAACGCAATGGAAAGTGTTTCTAAATGAAACGTATGTCTCCAGATCCACTTTCAGAAGAATAACAAGCTAGTATTTATAATAATGGTGAAAGATTCAGTGCTGGGAGAGTTTTGCTTCCTGGCATCTCTGACTGACGTTAGCATGTGCTAGTGCAGACAGTGCTAGAGACAGAAGCAGGCTGATGAAAGTGTCTCCTTGGGATGCAGATCCCTGCTCAGAGCCGGGAGTTGAGCCATCTATCATTACTCCCTCAAGTTGCTCACCAACTTTTTTTTTAACTACTGAGAGTTGGAGTGGCTGTCTTATTTTGGCATTGAGTTACAAACTGTGAAATTCTTCTCTTAAGAAGTTTTTATTGCAACTGGCATGTTTCCATGGAAAGTTTTTGTTTTGACAAAATAATGTTTTCCTACTATTTCCACGAGCAGCCCTCTGTAAAAGTGCCTAATAGTTTAGAACTGATTTTACTGCTTTCTACTGGAGAAAGCGGGTACAAGTCTGCACAAAGCTTACCAAAACATTTTGGTTTCTCATTACGTTATCTATTTAATATCTTTCAGCTTTCTCTGCTGAATCATAGCCACGAAAATTAGAAATGACCGTGGCAAGAGGTTGTCTAACACTGCCATAACTAACTAATGGTTATTAAACGTAACCATTTACAGGTCTCTTCTCTCAGAGTCCGATGTGATCTCTAATTCACTTCAGAAATCCTTAGAAGATAAAGCTTTGTACAGTTAACTGTGTTATATGTCTTGAGGTGGTCGATTGGCTGGTTTTTGTTTAACTGGCTGGTTTTTGTCTAACTAATGCTTCTGAGTGTGAAACACTTGATGTTTCTTCTTTTACGTATCATACTAAAGGCAGATTTACCATCCAGTTACTATAATTAGTTTGATAGTTCTGGCTGACTGGAGGAGGCTGGGTATTTTCTTGGATTGTGTTGTATTCTAATGCTGAAATCTGGTAGAAAACAAACAAAAAAGATGATTAAAAAAAAGCATTGTAGTCTTTTTATTCAAATGTTGTTATAGGACAAAAAAAAATACGTATTTAAAAGAAAATTTAATATCACTGAAAAGCTTTGCTATTCCATTTGGAAACCTTCAAGGCATGGGCTTTGTAAGCTATTTAGAAACCAACACAAACATCTCTGAAATATTTGGTTCTGGGAAACGGAAATTGGAAAACAAGCAGATTTTTTAATGTGTGTGTCTGTAGAAAAGAATGTCTGCACTGTGCACCTCTGCTGCCAGGACTCGGTTTTATGTTCTCTCACCCATCAGCAACTCTCACTTTATATAGTAAAAAATAACTGAGTATGTTTTACCTTTCTGCTCCATGAAAAATGCATAAATATTCTTCACAGCATTCTTGGCTAAATGAAAGTCATGAGGCATACATGTTGTGTACCATGCGGGTCATCATCTCACACAGATTCAGCATCGTTCCAGGGAAAATATTCATTTCTTTGTCATTTGAAATTGCCAATCTGTTGGAATCAAAACCTTTCTAAACATAGAACTACGGGCTTTTTTTTTTGGTTTTTGGGGTTGGGGTTTTTTTTGACTATGTTTAACCTCCTATCCACTCTACTCCCTCCCTCCTTTGTATAAGTTTATAACTCGTAACTTATAAACTTATAAGTTTGAGCACTAGTTTTTAGAACTGAATTTGCCTTAGTGACTACTGAATGCAAAGGGTTTATGCCATCAGCTGTCTGGCCTCAAACCTAGTCGACAATTGCAAAACTATCTGTGAAGATTTGTTTTCGTGAAACCTTCACATGCACGCTATGGTCCGTGGCAAAAATTTGACAGCTGATGAGCAGGTATTGTGGAAATTATTGCATAAAGTTATGATTTGTATGAGGCTTTTCCAGCATTTTTCATTCCTTTCCTTTTCCCACTTCTCTGAAACTTTGAAACAGCCAATTGAGAAGTCCAAAAAGCCCATCTGGCCTTTGCAACAAAGTGCATATTTACACAGTAACTATTCCATTAAAAAACCTCTGCTGAAATAAGTTTTATAAATTATTTAGAGAACAATATGAATAATAAAAACTATTTTGATATTTGTGAATAGTTAGTTTGAGGAGAAGGGCAAAATTCACTGAACAAATTGGTTGACCACTCCTACTTCCATAACGGATTTTGGTTTTCATTTTTTTATTTGCAGAATGTACCTCATACTCTTTCAAGTTTTATCATCAGAAAAATAATAATAAAAAATAACAGCTTCCATACGGTGTTTTTATGTTTTGAAGATTCTCAAAAGTCACCTGATAGTCACCATTAAGATATTTTGGCCTTTTCTATGGATTGTAAATTTTGCTTTTGTTATCCCAGCATATATTTTGCAGAATATTGCCAATATTTGCGGAATATTGTCAGAAATGTTTCTTTTGAGTCCTTTAAAGGAAATATTATTATCTTTTAGATTTTTTCTTTGCATTTATGCTTTTTATAGTACATCTTGCAGCAGTTTTAAAATGCCAGACTCACAGATAGTGCATGTTTTAAAGGGGTTTTAGTATAGTTGTACACAATACAATTTTCTTGTGCAGAAATTAGGATGTATATAGGAAATTGCTTGGCCATGTAAAATGTCTTTAACAGTCATCTTTATCTCTCTGCTTTTCAAAGTCTTCTCTTCACCAGTCCAGGCCCTTATTAAGGATGCAGGTAGTCTTACTCTTTGCTTAAAAATTTTGAAGGATGCACCCTAAAAACCACAGTAATAGTACAGTTCTTGTCATCTCTAGAATTTTTTGGCTGCTAATATAAATTTGCATCCCTGCACTGAAGCTTTTGGAGATTTGCATAAACGAACATTTGCATGGAACTTAGAATACTTGAGGCTTTGGCTATTGTCCAAATTGTCATTTTAATACCAATGCATTGCTCTCTGAAGAACAGTATTTTGAAAATTGGCTTCTAAAACTTGATCCCTAAACCAGCCAGTTTGATTTTCAGTCACTTACTGAAGTCAGTGGGCCTACTAATCAAGTTTGAAGTTAAATACACTTTCAAGTTCGTAAATGCATAAATGAGAATTTCAAATTCTGTCTCCTTTGATTATTGCCAGTGTGAAAATCATGGCCATATGTTTAAGGTAGTGACTGACTACTGAAGGGACAATTAACACAGGTGGTATTATATTGATGCTGGTAGTGGGCATAAAATAAGATTAAGATTCTCAGAACATGAGAGTACATTGTAATAATGGGAGCTCAGCATGTTGCGAGGGATGGGTAGAACCACGGTCAAGCAGAGGAAGAACAAAAGTAATGGGCCAAACTCTGTCAAATCCTGTATACTCTTAAATTTTAATCATTTACATTACTTTTGCTTCTTCAAGGTTTTTCCTAAGACTTTCATAAGAAAAACCATAATCTAGCATTAGCTATTCAGTTTAGTCCTAGTACTTTAGGAAGTACTAAAACAAGAAAATGAAGGACCTTTAAACTATGTGGTTTTGTTGTTGTTATTACCTAGCTGAACAGGCATTGCAGCACTAGGGTGAAGTCATCAAAGGAGTGTAAAAGCCTGGGACAGTGTGCATAGTGCAACAGAAAACCAGCATGTGACCAACTACAAATATGCAGCTAAAAATATAAATTCTGTTACTTCAGAATTCTGTACCAATAGTGTGTTTCAAATTACTTAGTGAACTTCAGTAGAGTTTGCTGTATGTGAGCAAAGTATGATTTATTGCCAACAGAATATTTTGTTGTAATAATTCTTCAACGTCTATAACACTGTAGTTAGATGTCTTCAATTTTTCACAATGTTCTATCTGTCCATGACAGACTTCTCCGTTTATTGTGTTCAGACAAAAACCACACACATCCATAATGTTATTGCATGCCCTCTGGCATTGTTTGTATTTAAAATTCAAAAGGAATTGTGTTACATCGCAAGATGGCTGACAGTGGTGCATAGCAGGTAGCATTACCAGCTAGGGAACTTCCCTCTCAGAAATTCTAATATACCAACAAAATAAAAGGAGCTCAATATGGAGTACAGAACTTTCTAAAATGTAGACAAGACATACAGTGTAAAATTGGACAAGAAACGTCTTTTGTGTATCTGACCTAACAGCTCTTTCTGGGCTGGAAACAGGGCTTTCCTTGCATAGGCTCAGGTGAGTCCTTTAGGCTGATGTTGTGACATTACCATGAATAAGTAAAAAATGTAAAATGAATGACATTACCAATCCCAATATGTGCTTGAAATATGTTTAAACCTTTTAAACTTTCACCTTAAAATCGTAGAAGACTTAAGAAGAACTTAGTACCACTAAATTCAATGGGTTTTCACATTCCACGTGTATAATTCTCTCTGGCAGTGTCAGGGCTGGGGCAGTAATGGCTCCCAGCTGCTTCCCAGTAGGCTCGTTAGCCCTCACTGACCTCGGGAATTCAGCTGAAGTGATTTTTTTTTTTTTCTCTGTATGTACGATTTAGCCATGTTAAGTTGTGACATGTCACCACAGAGCGAGGGGAAGAAAAAACCAAAACAAAAAAAAAACAACCATACTTTTTCCATGCTGAAGCAGAATCACACTCCCAACTCTATTAAACTCATAAGTTTTTGGGAACAGAGTAGGCTTTCTGTTTCTGTTTATATGCATATGTCTTTTAAAGTGTTGCATTTACAATGTGTGGAATGAATACCCTAGTGTCCTTGTCTGTCTTTAAAATAACAAAACCCAGGTGTCATGAGTTAAGAGAGGAAACTTGAAGGATCCTGTTGCAAATGATATACAGCAATAAATTAGAAACAACTTGGTCCAGACAAAAAACAAATTAAAAAAATAGAATACTGAGTGGATTTCATAGCAAATTATAGCAGAGGCAACTGATAAAGTATTTTCTTAGGGTGAATTTCACAACAAAGCAATTAATAAAAGGAATTAAAATATGCAGTCTGCATATGGCTCCAGATTGAATGCTCCAGACTTTATATCCTTTCTCATTCATATCTGAGAAAAGACAGTACTGATTAATTGTTTCAGCAGGCAGTGAGATTTGTGTAAGCAGACTTAAAAAGTCATTTCCTTAGTTTTTATCAGTTTATCTTCTACCAGAACGTAACCATGTATCAGTATCGTAAGCCTATGAAAGAGATTCCTCTGATCATAGATGTCACATTCAATAAAAATTAATTATTTTCAAGCTAGAGAAATCCTCCCTAAATGCTAATGGAGGACAATTTGAAATGCACATAGTAAAAATATGTGCTTCTATGACCTACTTGCAATGTAAACACAAGAGATTTTCCAGCTGAAGTGCTGCCTTTGTCAATGGGACATCTTGCCAAACTGCAGGGATTCTCTTTGTGCCAGCTCCCTGGGGAAACACTTCAAGCCTGCATCCAAAATGGCTGTTAGGTCTCTGATGATGCCTGTTGCTCTATTTTTTCCTAATGTTTTGTGTTTTTTCTTTTATGAAAATCTGTGCTCTGAAGCTGTACCTGTTTGTGTCGATGTTCAAGCCATTGGTTTTGACTTTTTTTTTTTAAAAAACCCCTCTCTACACACTGAAGTGTTAAAAGACAGGTGGGCGCTTTGTTTAAAGGTGCGGTTTTCAAAATAGCTGTTCAGAGGTATTTGAAAATAATCAGGGGCAAATTTTTTATTGTTCATCATATGTTAGTTAATTTTATCACCAGGATATTCACCTTTTGAAACAGCTTGCAAGAACATAGCTGATGTATGTATTTTCTAAGTTGGAAGCATCTTCATTCTCATCCAGCCCCAATTTTTTCTATGAAAGGCTGCAAGTTCACAAAATTAAGTGGTTCAGAAGCCTATTTCATGTAACATATTGTAAAAGCTCTGACCTGGGAACTCAGACCCCTCAAATTTTAATGGGTGATGCGTTGTTGTGAAGGGCTTAGGTACTAAGTACAGCACACATGTAAAGTTCTCAGACTAGCAGTGACATAGAGATCCTCAACCAAATCTGCTGCTGTCATTGAAAAAGCAGGCATAATTTACATATGTTAATATCTTCCATGAGATATTTTGGGAAAACTTATAGCCCTGTCCCTTCCGTTCCACTTTGTATGCCTCACCACAGCAGGGCTGCCGACGGCCTCTACTGACTGGGTTATATTTGCGCAGGAGGCATGGCTTTTTCTGGCTGACTCACAGACAGCAGAATACGTTGGAAATACTGCTCTTTTTGTGCCATACTTAATAATGGAAAATAATATAAATTGGAACAAGCTTATTTAAATCCCTCAGACATGTATCATGTTTCTCAGGAACTGGTCAGAAATAGCTAAATAAATTACACCAGAGTCTTCAAAGGAGAAGTGTTTTCCTACCACTTGAATTCAGTCAGTATCTTACATAGCTAAACAAATAACAGGTGTGAGTTTCAATGAGAAACACACAGTTCAAAAGTTTGATTCTGATTCACACACCAGTGGTCAGGCTGAAATACGAGGCTTGAACTTATTATACCCATGTAAGGAGTTTCCTGGTCTTGGCTTCACAGACGGGAGCACGGGGGAGGGGGCAGCCCTGCAGGCGAGGAATGCGTGAGGATTAGAAGGCGTACTTTAATGTAAACCAGATTTCTCATAATCTGGGGGATGGGGCTTTACAAGAACTGCAATATTACAGTCACCAGCCCCTTTAGTATCCAGCAGCACTGTAGTAAGTTGAGAAATCCTGAGCCTATGCAGCTCCTGCGGTGTGGTTCCCCAGGAATGGGCCTGGGGGAGCCAAGGGAGTCGTTCAGCCAGAGCCCCTTGCAGATCAGCAACAAGCAAGGAGTAGTTAAAAAAACAGTAAGAGCATTGATTCTTCATCGTCCCACCTTTCCCACATCCCACTTGTGTCCTGGAAGCCAGGAAACATTCCCAGCACCTAATTTCCCAGTGCTAAAAGAAAAAAAAGCCAATGGCAGCACAAAGAAAAGGCCCCGATTCTGTGTAGGGGTTTCTGCCTGCGCTCTTGCTGTCAGGGCCTGCTGGCACCAGCAGCAAAGCTCCCCCGGCACGGCGCTGGCAGCAGGAATATCTGCATGGGGTCATTTACCTGAAAAAAATACATGGGTTTAGTGCTCGTTTGCATTAACTTTCTGGCAAACATAGTTTGTGTTATGTTAACATCAGTATGTTTTTAGGAGACAGAATTTTTCACCTATCTTAAGGCTTTTTATTGCCCCTTATCTGTAGTTTCTGAATACGTTCCCTACATGATGGATTGGCAGGAGATTTTTGTGGAGTTTCTGACTCTATTATCCAGCAGTGAGCTCTCATAGAAAGTAAATTTGGAATTCATGATGATGACGATTGTATCAGGATTTGACTCTGAGCTATGTTTCTTCAGGTCACATTTCTTTTGATATAAACAAATACATTTACCAGGGGAAATAAAAGGTTCATAGGAATAAATAGAATATAGAATATATTAAATTAATAACTGAAAACAAACAATACAGTTAAACTGTAAGCTGCTCACAAACGAGTTGCCACAAAGTAAATCGATTATTTATTGTTGTTTTGATGAAAATATATCCACCTAAGCTCTTAATATAATATATGAGTACTTGAATTATGTAGCTCATTCAAATGAAATACGATAAATTCTTAATTACACACATTACCATGTATTGCATATGCTATATATCTTTACTAGAAAGCTATCTAAATATTTGCAAGAGTTAAGAAAATTTTATTTGAAAACAGGCAGCCATTAACCCTCATCTTGCAAACGTTTCCTCGTATTCTGTCTCGTAAGAAATGCCATTGATATTAAATCATCGTGGTAAGTGCTGAAAACTGAGCAGATTTGTGCAATCTATTAGCAAACTTGAGCCCCAAAGAGCCAAGCACAGAATCAGAGAATTTAGTCTTTACTAATAAATTTTAGATTTCTCTAAAACAACTTCAGATCACTTTTGTTCATATAAATACAAAATTTCAATTGTTATTTTTTGAAAGGAGCATTATAAAATATATAAGTAGTTTTTAGATTTAAGAAACTACAAAATTATACAGAAAAATACATCAAAAACATCTGAAGCATGATAAATTGTAGAACACCTTTGAAATATCTAAAATGTAATGGATACTCCAGCTTCTTTCCAGGCTCTCATTCTCTCGCTGCTGAAAACAGCTCGATAAATAATCTGATCAGGTATTCTATTACATTTCACTTCCTTGCTTTGTTGGCTCAAGAGGATGGGCACAAGGGAGCAGTCATGCCAAGCCAGGCTGGGGGCAGAGGAATGCCACTGCATGTAAGCGTGAGATCTTGCTTAGCGTGATCACAATTTTTAGAACAAATTTGTAAGGTATTGACTAATAAAATGTTCATGTAAACATGTGGCACAGCATATGAGGTGCTCTTAAGTGTGGAAAGTAGCTGACAAACAGAAAATGTGAAGAACTGCCTAGATTAACAGCTAAAGAGTCTGAAATGATCTACTCCACAATAGCAAATATGACTAGAGCTTTTGCATTTATGAGGTTTTCTGGCAGCGCTTCTGTGAATAGGTTATGGTATATACAATATGTTCTTGGTGCATGTCTCTGTCATAGTTAATGAGATTTAATATATGCACACCAAGGGTGTATTATTTCTGTAGGTACAGAAAGAATTGCACAGCATTGCAAACATTCCCTAATGTTACCCATCTTTCTTTTGAATCTGCAAGTTGAGGCTATGCAGCATACATAGCAGATGAGAGAGAGAAACATGCCTTTGTTCTTACTTTCAGTTTGTATGTTCATTGTAATATATCACCCTAACACTTGCAAAGGAAAAGATGAAGTAGATTTTGCATTTTTAAAAAGTTTTCTTTATGAACATGGAGTGATAGAGCTATTTCAATACCTGGATATACAGCAAGAAGGTGCGATTTAAAGGCCCAGTCTGCTACCCTGGATTTACCTCAGTATGGCACAAGTTCTAGCCCGGTGTTATAACTCTATAGTTCCGGTCAGCTGGAGAATCTGTCACTTCAAATATGCTGAAATTTCAGCATTCATTTTTAACTGTTTATTCTGAATCTGACTGTTCTGAAGTTACAGACGAACTGGAGTTCACTCTTCTGAAAACGAACAGATTCCATCCCATTGATTTCAGTTGCTTTGTTTGTGGCAATTGGACCTCTAATATCCATTTCTTACAAAGAAGTGCTAAGCTGAGTTATAGATGTTGACACCTACAGTTTTGGCTGAACTCTTGGCCTTGCTGGTAGAAATCTCTCAAAGTTAGGAGAATTTTTTTGCTTCCCAAACACATGGATATGGGTAGGTAGGTACTCCAAATATTTAACCAAAACAGGCTTTTTAGAACTACCCAGGAGGCATCACTGAATTCTTGCTACACTGAGAGCGTGGAGATATGAACTGGACAATCAACTAAGATTAATCTAACGGAGATTCAGGAACCAGAGGGTATGGTAAAAATAGATATCCATAGCTGTTCTTTAGAAGAGCTGTGTCTTTAAAAAAAAACAACCCAACAAACCAACAAGTGATGCCATCACAGAAAATTGTGCTGCTGCCACATTTTTGTAAATTCCTACTGGTTATAATCTTCATTCTGGGGAATAGGACGTTTGCATTAAATTCTCTTTCCTACTGCAGCAATGAAGGGTATCTCCATATGAAGGCCTCCTGAATCTTTGTCATTGTGCAGAAAGTAATGTAAGGAGGAGAACAGTGCTGACTGCAGCTGAAGGACCTTTTGCTGGAAGACAATTTGCAGGGTTCCACCACACCTTATTGCCATAAAGCCCTAGAAGCGGTTTGTGGTAGATGTCACTGGGTACAAAGAAAGGTATTTATGATACAGTTGGACACTCAGGCTTCATGTTTCACAGAATACAGGAACTACAAGGCTACTAAGCCATACTTCTTTTAGTCTCAGAAATGTGTGTAGTTTCTTTCCATTAAAAGAAGATTAATTTTGATAGGAGATGGTGTGGCTGCTCCTTTCTCCCCATACAGACGGAGGTGGAGCAGTGATTGTGATGATGGGAGGGAGGGATGGGTTCCATCTGTCTAGAAAGGGCAAGGGGATCTTTGGCAACAGGCTGGCCAACATGGTGAGGCGGGCTTTAAACTGAATGACTCGGGGGGTGGGGTCCACAATGGCAATACTCATGCCATTGCAATTGACGGGGGAATAAGCAAGGACAATCAAGGCAGCAACAAAGGTTTCTCGCCTGCCTCCCAAAATGAGAAGCAGGAGTTCAACCACCTCAAGGATGGGTATGAAGACATTGGATCCTTGTGCGCCCCTCCAGGGAAA
>VZSC01007191.1:136319-151642 GCA_013398225.1 Steatornis caripensis | reverse complement strand
CTGGAACAGGCTGCCCAGAGAGGTTGTGGAGTCTCCTTCTCTGGAGATATTCAAAACCCACCTGGATGCATTCCTGTGCAACCTGCTCTAGGCTAACCTGCTTTAGCAGGGGGGTTGGACTAGATGATCTCTAGAGGTCCCTTCCAACCCCTACCATTCTATGATTCTATGATAGTGAAAGATACAGTTAGTTTTTCATGTGGAAAGAGCATTTGTAATTCTCTCCTGGTTTATGAAATCTTCTGAATATTACACTAGGACTAAGAAATTACTTGCACAATCTGGGCTGGTAACAGCATTACGGAGAACTTTCGGTTTGAATTTTCTGACTGTTGGAAAGCTTCTAGGTAGAAATGTTTTGGCATGACAAATTTAACTTAAAATTTGACTTTAATACAGGTGTAATCAGCAGAGATTGATACCTCTCTTCCCTTCCCTCACCACCTTACAGATGAAGGCAGCGTGAGATCAGCTGCTCATATTAGCAAAGTCACCCGATGGGAAAGGGCTCAAATGTTTCCTTTAAAAACCTAAGGGCGCAAGTGATGCATGCTCTTGTGGAGGCTTGCTTGTGAGGAAAGGAGCTCTTCTAGGTAAGTTGGTTGAGGAGTTATCTCTTAAGAAATAAAAAATATCTGTCCTTGCTCTCTAATGTAGTGATGTGTATACATAGATATTTATGTGTATGTGTGTTTATATATGCTTATTGAAGAGGGTGTCACAGAGGTGGCTAATGGGTGCTGTGTGAAACTCAAGGTGAATTTTGTTGGCTGTAGAGCTTGAGATATTTATACTTACTGATTTGAGCTGCTTAAGAGGACTAGGCAGTAGAATTTGAGCTTTTTTTTCCCTAATAAATGTAGACCCAGTGCAGAAAAGGAAGTAGAATGGTATTTTCCTGAAGTAAAGCTGTTGTGCTGTTGATAGCAATTATAGTGGAAACATGCCTGCTCTGTTATAGAAAAATGTTCAGGTTATTTGTATAATAAGAGTCATGTGACTACTAACACAATGCATGCTTTCTTCCCCAAAACCTTAACCTTAAAAACTATGGTTAAAATTGGACCATTGGGAATGATGTAAATGAGGCTTTTTATTTTTAAAGCAGAAGGGAAAAATTACTTAACGTAGTTACAGTAAACAAGCTTGCAGTGCTCTATAATGAGCAAGTTTAATTGTACCTGAGTCCCACTACCCGTATGTGCCACTGTTCATAAAATACTATTAATTGAAATCACTAAATAGCAGCTAATTATTGAGCTTTTAATCTTAAAATAATCACATAAGTTGACGGGGAAAGGACATAGTAGTTGAAGATGGGAATGGTATGATTAGGTAGCCAATTCATCAAAGGTACGTCCGCTGCTGGTTCACAGCAAAGGTTTTAAGTCAGAATTCATTGAACAGGGTAACTTGAAGTATCTGAGCTGAGCTCTTTTTCTGTTTTCTTTGCATCACATAGAGCTGTTAGCTGGAATGAGGTGTCTAAAAGCAATGAGCTTCATTAGGAAGCACAGAGCGACTGCTGGCTTGCAGGACCCCAGGTTGCGGTGCCCTTGCAGTGCTAGCGGGTGGGCTCCCAACACGCCTGCAGCTGTGAAGAAGAAAATCTGTCTGAGCTTTGGTGGAGCAGGCCGATGTGACACAGACCAAACAGACTTTTTATACTCAGTATAAGCAGACAAACATGGTACTCTGTGAAACCAGATAAATCTCAGACTTGTGAATGTAACTGAGCCCATGACTGTGGTTTAACGTAAGTGCTGTCGGTTAAGACCTGTTCTCCTGCAGTAGAAAAGCAGTACTCAGTACTACAAGGAAACTGCTGTTCCTGGCTAACCCTCTGGTGAATTCTCTATTTCCCTTATTTCCTGGGGCTCGAAAGATGATTATTCTTGTCTTGTGCTCAGTTCCCGGGAACATACCCAAACCTAGCCAGACACTGGAAAGTGGGAGTATCTGTTCAAGAGTGGGGTCCTGACTGCAGCTAGCTCAGCATGCTTGATAACCAGATGAACCCAGTTAGCTACGGAACTGAAACCATCTGGAGTTTTCCACTGCCATCAGGAAAGGGGAGGAACTGACTCTCAACCTCCCCGAGTCGCTCATGTGGAAAACAGGGTTAAAAAGGGTGATTGGAGAATGAGTATTGAAACTATTTTGAAGGTGAAACCTGGGAAGATGGTGATTTATTGTCAGGATGGCAATCGCCACCATTCTGTTGTTAACACAGCAGCTTTTTATGGAGTTACCTTTTACAGTCAGGGCTTGCTACGGTAGCTTCTTTTCCTTTGCTTTTAAGCCGCTTAAGTGTTCCTGTGATATTGTGCTATATTGCACCTCTGGCACTGCCAGATGTGCCAGGATCGTTATGACTTTTTGCTGCCTTCTGTGTAATATAAATAGAAACACAACAGAGCAGACATTGAAATAGAACCAGTAACAGAGGCTGTAGTACACTTACTGCTGTGGTTTGAGGTTAGCTTGTCCCTGGTAGGTGAAGGAGTTCCTGGAAAGAACATGAAATATGAATTACGTAGCACAGATATTTGTGCAGAGGAAAAGCTGGTATTTTCAGAAAGTTTATCTGACCTTCTGGAGTTCAAATGAAATGTATATGTCCAGCTCATAGTCCCTGAATTTTGAAGTGGAAAAAACACACTTTCTCCTTTTTTCAGTGTAATGAAGACATTCTCCTCTATTTCAGTATAATTGTATTGTCAAATGGAGGACTGTTCAAGTAATCAGCAATGTAATTAGGAAAGCTTTTTTGCTCACTCTGTCTTCAGTTGAGATACAACCCTTATTTCTAATGCCCTTTGCAGCAGGGCAGTTTTCTTAAAGGAAAGGGAGGAAAAAAAACCCAACCCCTAACCTTTAATGAACAAGACAGCCAAGGGAAACTGATAAATTATATTTTTATAACTGTCTCAAAGGCAGCTTCAGCTTTCCATTTTTAGCAAATAAAAACCAAGTTATGAGATGTACAAAATGTGTTGTATGTAACTGATCTTTCGCTCCCTCCCCGTCCCCCGTTTTATTCCTCCCATGGCAATTGCAGATTCCCATGCTCTAGGACATCTTATTTATTAAGAGACCTTAAACTGAGTAGCTGGAGAAAACTGTGCTTTGGAATTATGCTGGCATGACTTGTAGAGGTTGGGAACGAGCAGATGTGCTCAGAGGACTGTTTGATTCCCTCCACTAGGGATTTCTATTGCTTTTTTTTGGGAAAACTTCTCAGCTTTAGCATACTATGATTTATTTATTTCTAGACACTGTTAGCTATGTTTTTCTGCATATAAGATATTTGAGTCTTATACTTGGAGCTGTTGATGAACAAGTGGGACTAGGAGTTTAAAACAAAACGGGCAACTTTTGAGAGGAGGATTTTTGTAATGAAAGAACAAGTTTCCATTTTTGTATCCCTTGGAGAAAAAAAAAAAGTTGTAATAGAAACCAGTAGTCTGCTTGGAAACATGTGTGACTGCAGCTGTAAAACTTTTCCAGGATTGTGTTCAAGGAGGTGAGCAGTTTATAAGCTATGAAAAAAAGCATGGACCCTGAGACAGCTGTGTAGGCTGCATGTGATTGTTTGTTAGTAGCTGAGAGTAAGGACTCCAGTGTGTCCTGCGCTTGGGGTGTGATCTGTGCAGGGCTGCATCCGTATGAAGTACAATAGCTGCTTTCCAAAGGCTTAGTTATATCAGACAAGTAATTTTACCCAACAGTAAGGTATGTAAACCCATGCCTGCCTTCAAGCCTGTTGGATTTCCAGTGGTGCTAGTTGTAAGCATATTCTTAGTTTTTCTAAAAAGTGTAGCTAAATTGTTGTTTCTACTTATTTCACAACTACTTCGACGTACAACTCTTTTTCAACAGAGATTGATGAATTTTTGACTTACTATTTTAAGCAGATTAGATGAGGTGAAGAGAGGAAGTATCTTAAATGCATTAATGTACAGAAAATAGATGGCTGTTTTTGCACGAATGCAAAGCAGCTACCCTTATTACATCTTTTATAGTATCCTGCATAAAGTTTTGTTTAATAGCTTACCATAAATTTTCATTGTCTTCTTTCTTTATCAAATAAAACCAGAATGTCCTTCATCCTGGTTACTTTTTTTTTCCTTTTACGGTATCATTAGAGGTGTACCTCACCAGTACTTGTCAATACCATCTTGCTGTAGCTCTCTCTGGGTATCACACGTGATCTGCAGCGGAGCAATGAAGAAAGCTTGACCTGTGTATTGCTGCTTCTCTCTGACCACGCCACTTTGCATTTGCTGATGCTGAGCTCTAATGATAAGCCCTTCCAGACTCACTTATTGAAATTAATTTCCTTATGGTCGTGTTTCATATTGAATAGGGATCTCTGAATACAACTCCTTGAGGAGTATGCATTAGTAACCCACCTGGGTGAGAAACTGAACTACAGGTTGTGTGTTGGTATTGGACGCTCGACCATCTTGATCCGGCTGTATTGGCTCTTTCGTACTGGTTTTGATCTAAATAATTATGTAGCCACAGGAAAACGTGTTTACATTAATGCTTCCCATCTTAAATACCTGTATCTGCTCTGAAACAATGCCCCTAACAAACAAAGGAACTGTGAAACATAGAGTTAACTGTTTGTTGCATGTAGTGGTTTTGGAAGCTGCAGATACAGCACCAGTCAGGAGAGAGTGCAATGGCAGTGTACATGCTGTAGCCCGATCCTGGACGCAGTTGGGATCAATGTAGCAAACGTTAGACAGGTGGTTAACCTAGTGTAGACTAAGCTTTATGTTTAGGGTGTAATATTCTGAGGTATAGCCCTTTGCATGACAAGAGAAAGAATCTTAAAATGTCTAAATCCTCTTCTGAAGTGTCCAAGTGTGGCGGTATGAATGCTGACCCTGAAAATTTGGGATCTTTAGTAACTCTTCCCTTGAGTGCTATGACTTTAAAAAAAATTATAATTCAGATATGGTATGTTCACTCTTAATGACTAAAGAATAGAAAAGATATTGGACAATCTGACTTTCTTCACAAAACAAGGAAAAATGTCTCATAGCTGAAGTCAGGTAGCATGGTAAGTTATCTTCCTTGTATTAGTAATTGTAGAAATTAGTTTAAGCAGTTTATTGTGCTTCTATTTTTAGGCCTACAAATGTACAAGAGAGAATGTGTTATACAGCGCAATCTAGTAAAGGAAAAGTGTTGCAGAAGGATCTGCATGGGATCGTGAGGGACTTGAAGCCTTACCTGTTGCACACTTGCACTCAGAGCACACATTACAATAGGGTTTTAGGCCTGAATTCATTTTCCAGTCACACGGTATGCTATAAATGCCGCAATGCGCTTTCTGCTCTTAAACGTACGTGTGTACCTCTAACTGAAGTCGGAGACATTATTTGGCTCAAGATGTTTTGGCAGGATTATTTTAACCTCAGAGAAGTCCTGGATTTAGCTTGCAAGGATGAAAGAAACCAAAAAATGGAAAGATTTCAGAAAATGGTTAGGGCTGCTTATGTTCTTAATCAGCTGAATGCTGCAGATGGTGACTAATGCTTTTGATTTTGGGCTTTACCCTTTTCCCCCCATTCCTTATAATATGACAGACAAGCAAACCGAAAACAATATTTCTAAAAATCACTGTAGTTCTGTATAATTTTAGATGCTGCTTGAAAATCATTCTTGCTGAAAACTTTAAAATAGCTTTTACAAGTCTTTATTTCCTAAACTGTGCTTTTAACAATAAAGAAATTTTGAAGTAAATAACACCTTGGAATGCAATCACTTTGGAGTAGGTAGAAGACAAAAAACATTTAAAGTATTTTCAGGCTAAATTCTCTACCAATGGCTGCAAATATTTTCTTAATTTAAGAAGTGTGGTTAAAAGAGAGTAGTTTAAATATTTATTTGGCTGTGAGTGTTGCTTTTGCATATGACACCTAGTTGTGATTCTTTTATAAAAAAATATATGTTTTTCTCCTAGTTGCTTTGGAGATAAAGATCATTTTGATACTGTTTAGATACTAAGTCATGTCTAAATGCAACCTGATGAGCAAGTCTCAAGAGTATATGTAGCTCATTAATAGTAATAGTTAGAAATCTGTTTGTTTCAACCTACCGAACATAACCTATCCTATTACCTACCTTAACATTTGACATACCATCTTCTGCTACAGGTTAGAAATTTTCTGTTAACAAAGACATGTCCTTTCAGCTCTGAAAAATTTTCTTATTCTTTATGTTTCCTAATTAGCTTGATTTACAATAATTTACAATTTATGAACTTCAGTTTTCTGTGTTTCCTGTCATTGCGATGTCCCTCTAAGGCTTTGGTAGAACTGGGTATGCTACTGAGCTTGTAGTGCACGTAGACAACAGGAAAAAAAAATGAAAATGTAGATATAGCTGTAGCTCATTGAGACTTAGGTATCTCAAAAAGAAGAGTTGCAGCAAGGTTGAGGGAGAGATTGTTAATATCTCAAAGCCTTTTATCCTAATCTTAGCTTGTTTCTCATTATCTGATGCATTGGTCCAACTAGGTGTCTCAAGCTAGGTGAAACTTTCTTCCTTGTAAAATAAAAACACAACCACCACAAGAGTTAAGTTCTTTGTCAACATTGTCTGCCCAAGTGTAGGGGCATCAAACACGATCTACGAAATTATCAGCTTTTTAGCTACATGGTAGGTCCAGGAGATCGTTCTGGGGAGAAGCCAGTGAATATCTGTGAAGTGTCAAGGATGAACTGAAGAGTGAAAGAATATCAAGATGTGACAAAATTGCAATATGTGAACCTGAATTCCTCTTCTTTGGCTCACAGATGACTCCAAGCTGACAGAAGTTTTGTGACAAAAACTTTGAAGGAGAAACCAGTGCTAAAAGAAGCAGCTCAGATGCTAAAAGGGCAAATAGATGCAAAGGAGAAAGAATGGTCCAAACTTAAGGATCTAGTAAATTTTCAAAATATTTTCTTAGTATCTCCATGCTCATTAACTCTCCAGTGTTGTAAACAAGAGCTTTTGACTACTGAGCACTTTCAAAATCTGTTGAATTCAGTTTAGGCGCTCCAGTAAAGTTCTTTGAAAATCCACTCCTATCTGTGGGATCTGTAAAGCTACGCCTAGCTTACAAATGGGAAAACATGTCTCACTCAAATTAGTAAGTACTATCATGTTTCTTGTTATTTGTGTGTCAGTGGATTTACATGTGAGAAAATCTAGGCAGAATTTGATTCTGCCTTTGTTTAAAAAAAGAAAAGTTATGAAAAATATATGGTCAAGTGCATCTGTGAGCTTTCTGAAAAACAGACACTACTTCCTTTCTCACATCTTGGGAGCAGTATGAATATGCTCAAATGTTTACATTTTAAATTACCCTGTTTAACAATTAACACTGTGAGACAAAAATGGCTCTGTTTCAAGTAATTAAAAAAAATCTTTGCCCTCTTTAAAGTATAGAAATTTCATGAATTCATATTTTTCAAACTGAGCTCAGAAGTACTTGTTCTGTACAGTACTTTGTATGCACTCCAGATGAGACAGACCTACATTATGGCGATTTGGGTTATATTTGCATTTGCAGAACTGAAGGCCTCGTCTGCAACTGATTTCTCAAAAAATGTTGTGAGTCGATTGCATTGCTGTTCTAGCTCTAGCACTCTACTAATGGTCCACTGCTATTTCAAGATAGAAACAAGATACTCGACTTTACAACAGTGTAGTAATAGTGTTTTTTCTAAATGGCAATTTCTTAAATCTGACTTGGAGGACTTCCAGTGGGGTTTCATTTTTTCTTGTTTTCTCTTCCCCTTTGTTCTTTGAAATAGAAATATTTTAAATACTTTGTTTATCTGATTGTTCAAATTCTGAGATACTGGGTTGTGCAAATGGAATTTCAAAAGTTCAAAAATTATTGATTTTCCTTTTCAAACCACACATACACAAACCCCAACTGAGCCTGAAATCTGACAGTTAAGTTTTTTCTCATGAGCTACAAGTAATCTGCAAGACAGCTTCTTCAGTAGCTTTGTTATCTTCGTGGTGTAAACCATGGCTTCAAACCACCTGCCAGCTGAACGAATGAGAACAAACTTCTGACCACACTGGTGTAATGCTAAGCAGAGCATAGAAAAACCATAACATTGCTGATCTCACAGTAAAGAATGTACAAACAAAGGGCAAGTATCTCAAAGTATGCAAGTACGTGTACTTGCTCTAAGCAGTGAGTTACTGCTGTGGTGGAAGGTCTGAATTGTTACTAGAGTTGGAATGCTATCAGTGAGGTGGCAGTCTTGTCCACAGCTTGGAGTATAGTGCCAAAATGCTGTACTACTTGTAAAGTCTATGCGATTCCTGGAGGCTACCAGTTGTCTATCGCTTTTTCTAGAACTTCGAAATAATATTGTCACTTGCTCTGTAAACAAGTGGCAGAATCATTTTCTCTGGCTCAGTGTGTGTCAAAACACACTTCAAGTTTTTCTGAAACGTGTGATTTTTTTTCCTAACGTCTGAAGATCCTATTGCCAAAATAAAATGGTCTTATTTTACAGTATTTTAAGGATATTTAAATGTTATGCAGTAAATAAGAAGGCATATTAGATCAGAATGTTAAGGGGAGAAATCAGAAACTTTTTTTTTTGCCATACTCCTTGCATTATTGTTGTTTGTTTAGGTGTTGGGTTTTTTATTTTTTAAAATACCTGTTCTAAGACTGCATCCCTCAGACAGGGAAACATTTATCAAATAAATTATTCCTTGAACATGCTTGTTAGAGAGAGAGGTGTTTAAATTGATTGTTCTCTCCATGGAAGTAATAGATGCTGATGTTCAGCCCAGTTGGGATTGTATTGGCTATTCAGTGTGTAAAGATGCCTCAGATCATTATCCTGTCTTATTTCCTAGGAGAGAGTCAAAGAACTAGAGAACAACAGAGAAGAATTTGGGGGGGTTTTGTCTGGGTTGGTTTCGGTTTTTTGGTACCTGTTGGTGTGAAACTAGTATGTTTGAAGATGGGTCCATTTAAACTCTATTTTGGGAAATAAAGATGAGGTTGTGGTTTGACCATGATTTCCAGGGTGAGAAATCTCCCTGAGTTTCCTCACTGCGTGCAGTGTGCACAGCTACAGTGCAGTCCTTAGGCATTGTGTAAGTATTATTTTGTGTTGTGTTGGTTATGTTCTGTATTGTTGCTCAGCCCACAATCGAAATTCTGGTCTGCCTTCCCATGACAAGGTCTTCCCATGACTTTGCTGATGTCTCCAGAAGTTGAATGTTCTTGTACACTTTTATCTTGGCATGTTCCTCCAGCAGGGCTCATGCTATGTGTGTCAGTATAAGAAACGCTTGTTTGTATTCCTTGCACAGCAGCTTGCTGACTTGCAAAGGACAAAACTGCAAATGAGGCAATTAAGTTTGTACCTCATAAGAAAATTAAGGTACAGAGCTGAAAGAATACATCTTGCTTGCATGGTACAAAGTGTTTTTTCCATGGACGTTCCTCATGAGAATGAGAAATTTCCAACTTGCTCTTGCATATTGTCTGTAGAATGACTTCCAAGTGGCAGGAAACCAGTACGTGCCTTCCAGACTCATTTCTGGTTAGACTTCAATTGATTTTTGTCTAACCATCTATAGTTTGTTGTTTACTTTGTTATTATTAGGAAGATTTTTCTCCCAGAAACATTTAATTCGTGCCGTTCACCACACTTTGCAGCTGGGAAAGCCATTATAAATAATGATAGTGGCTTTTCAGTATACCACTTAAAATTTTCAGCAGGATGCTAGAATTTTAACCTTTAGATGTAACGCTGTAATGATATGTCATCCCTAAATAATGAAATGCCAACTGCCTACAGAAAGTAGTATACAACTATTTTCAGCCTGAAAATCATAATCGATTCTTACAGTAGATTAACTTTCTCAGCAGAAGTGCTGTCCAGGCTAGTGTTATGGTGGTGAGCCAGACAGCAGGGATAAGAGGAGCAGGGTGCTTATAATAAATTAAAAAAAAACCCCCAAAACCAACAACAAAACACCACAAAACTTGTATCATAGAGAACTTTACAACAAGACAAAACTTGGTTACAGACATTTTAAAAGTTTGTTGTTGCTAATTGTTAGCTTTCAAACATGCTGTGATTCCCAAGTGGCTTTTAGTTTCAGGCAGAAAATGCACAGTATAGATGTTTTAATTGACCAATGGGTCAATAACAGAATAATTTAAAAATCTACTTTGGCAGTAGTAACTTCTGAATGTTTGATGTCCCTGCATGTAATCAATCTAGCTTCTTAAAAACTGTACTTTTTTTCTCTGTAAGCAAAGTTTTAAGCTGATTTCCGTCTCCTGTATAGGATTATCTTTAGAGAAAAACTGCTTTTAAACACAAGTTCCTTCCCGCTACGGTCTTACTCTTGAAGTACATTAACCAAAAGTTACTGGAATAATTAGATCCCCACTTAATTCCACTGTCGACTCTTTTCCTCCTTTTTCTAGGAACCTCTGCTCTGTGCCTTCCTGTTGCGTAAATCAACTATGGGGAATACATTAGCATGTCCTTAACAAATTGAATTGTATGCTTCAAAGTTTTCACGTTCTTAAGGCAAGAGACTTTCTCTTTTTACTGTTTAGAAATGGCATCCTTGGGGCAGAATAAATACTGTGAATTTCTTTGTTTACATGTGAAAAGTGGTTTTGTAATTACTTAATATCAGGGACAAAACATTTGTGAACATCTTCACACCACAAAACAACTTTCTTGCACCCTTAGACCAATCTATGCTCTGGAATCTCAAATGCACAGTTAATACTAAAGTTCTAAAATTTTATATTTAATGTTTCGAGTTCAAAAAAGCTTTACTAAAAACCTTAATTCACTCTGGATTTATAGGAAGAAATAAAGAACTTTGCTTACTATAAATTTAGGTTATTTTTTTCAGACTTGAACAACTACTTTTTTGCTATTCGCTGAATTTTCCCATTTTCAAGTCTCTCTTTACTACTCTTTTTCTTGGTAGATCAAATAATCTGATGCAGGACTAACACAACGTATGTTTAGATTCCACTGGAGCTGTGCAGTGGATATGTACTTTAATGACAGGACTATGAACATATCCAGAGTCATCACGGTTTCAGTCATTGTTTCACATGTAAATAATGTCTGGCTGCAATGTTCCCTGTCACTGGGGCCTGTAAGAAATGAGAACTTATTGATCTTGTTTACCACAGTGTCTCTTTAAGAACGGGCCTGCATTGCCCTGCCAAATTATACTAGATGCCAAGCCTGTTGGATAAAGTAGGATTAAGTATATAAATATCTATAAGTCACTGCTATAGCCAGAAGTTATTAGGGAGATAGTAGTTGAATGGTGTTAACTTAGAAAGGGTAAAGTCTTTATCCCCTAACTGGCTGGGCTCTATTTGCTTCAAGGAAAATCATTATATTGACTTTTTTTTTTTTAAAAAAAAGTAGATATAAAATTGGAGTTTATGTAGCAGTCTTTCAGCATTTCAGTTTTTCAGAGCAGCTTGTTACATCTCTTCACCCACTTGTGGGGGAGAGAATGAGCAAATGGAGATACTTTCTGCAACCTCTTGATGTGTTCAGGAGCTGATCAGCTGAAGAGCAGTGCTACAGAAGAACTTAGAAATGGAAGAATAATAAAACAAGTGAAGTGAAGCCAACTGGTGTGTAATAACCTAAACTGAACTTGATTAGGAACAAGTACAAACATCTTTTGGAAGAATTCTTTTTTAGCATCTTTAAATAGCAATTTTATTGTTAATCTGAAAAAAAACCCCAAATCCAATAGTGTAGCCCCCCCCTGTTAAACAGTGAAACATTGATTTAATATTTCTTTAGAATGGGTAGTGCTTTCTCTTAAAGCAGACAGGCTGCATGAAGGATGCTAAGAGGGGCTGGCTGAATTGTTTTCATTAAATTTAGCCCAATTCTTCAATAACAATTTTGGTGTATTTTGATCCTGAAATACTTATACAGTCCATCATGTTCCTCTTCATACTGCCCTCCTGG
Source organism: Steatornis caripensis (assembly GCA_013398225.1). Classification (NCBI taxonomy): domain Eukaryota; kingdom Metazoa; phylum Chordata; class Aves; order Caprimulgiformes; family Steatornithidae; genus Steatornis; species Steatornis caripensis. Next base: position 139,619 of record VZSC01007191.1, on the reverse strand, counting down.
TGTTGACTGATGCACCAAAGTTTTCTTAGAGGTGTGATTTCCCACTCACCAAGAGGAATATGGTGTGTTATTAACAGTTCGTCAGAAAGGTTGCCTGGCAGTACTTCAGAATGAAGATCGGTTGGCCTTCATATGCATTTGCTTGATTTTTAATATTTCTACTACAGTTTTTAAATAATGCTTTTAGATATGGATGACAGGTACAGATATATATAGTCTTGTTCACATCTCTGAATTATCAATTATAGGGTCCTGTTGTGTCAGAAGTAGTTATTCAATTCAATGTTTCTCAGAAAGTGCTTATGATCTGTTCCAAGACTTGTTCTTCTTGGTGTACAGTGGGAAGATAAACTTTCTGGTGAGTAGGAAGTCAACCTGCTGTTGACTTTAGCTCTCTCTTCAGTCTTGAGTAAATAACTTTCTTCCACTTCATTTACTTTGAATGTCATATTACTTTTATATATGTCCCCAAAGATGATCTGGGCTATCTCCATGCTGTACTGGTGACATGATGCATCCAAACCTCACTTGAAAGTTAATGGGGTCCCTTCTGGTTTTGCAATTTCAGTGGAAGTTTGTAGAAAAGTTTCTGCTTTTGAATGTTTTCCAAAAGGTCAAGAATGCTATGATAGGAGGTTCAAAATGCTTTGTAAGGCCCAGAAATATACTTTATAAATTAATTTATTCATTTCATACAACTAAATAAGAGTATATTATACAGTAAATTGTATTTTACAAATGTAAGCCATGATACTCTGCTTTATGTAAGAAAAATGTACTGCTCAAGTATTTACAACACAGTCGAGATTCTGTCTTACTGTAGGTAAAGTGATCAGTAGTGATTATAGTAAAGTCTGGCATCACAGTCACAGAAATAAGGGTAGCCCAATATGATGTGAACAGGAAACACTGCCAAATGAAGAGTTGCTTAGCAGTGCTATCTTGTATTTCTCAGTTTGCTGTTAAGTGGAATGAGAGTTCTAAGAGTTATTAGCTTTGCTATTAGCTTTCCTTCAGAAAATGGATAACTAACTCAGGCTTGAGTATAAAAATATTCATAAGTATTTGACTCCAATTAGAAACTATAGTGGTTTAATAAGCAACAGATCAGCATCTGGATGAGTGTTCTCATGGCATTAGCAGTAATTTGTCAGGCAAAGTTGAGATTGCAGCAGGTTGTCATCTGTGACTTTTGGAAATGAGATTGTCAATATTGGAACCTGAAAGAGTTTATGAAGATTAAAGGGTCTATTGTCATGCTCTTAAAAAATTCAGCCTTTTAAGAAAATTGGTTACTAATTATTTCAATAATATGCAATATTCTGTTGTTAGCTGAACTCGATAATAACTTCATAAGTTAAAAATGACAGATGTTTTAAACGTTTTTGTAGTAAAGGCCCAAATTAACTGAAGCTGTAAAAGCCATATGTTTCAAAATTTAAACTGCTCTGTTCACTCTTGAGATTATGAAATCGATGTAGATCAGTCACGACCACATGAAACTTTCATTTTCATTTGGTAGGCTGATTAAATCCTCCATTTCACCCACCGAAACAAGACTCGAGAATGATACTAGGTTTTTTACCTTTCTTTTAGTATCACTTTCTATTAAGACTGTCTTTCTATAAAATGTTTTACGTGACATCTTCAGATAGCATAACTCATAGAGCTAGACCATCTCAAGAATGTGATATCGATTGCTATTTGAAGCTCTTGATCACTTACTGGCATGTATGTATGAAAAGAATTAAGAAAGGATGGAAGGTCTGAATGCCATCACGCAGCCAAAATATTCCCATTCCCTCTGTGCAGCGGGTGGTATGTGAAGTAGAGTTTTCTGTGGTGGCACGAGGACTGCGGTTTCTGTGGCGTTTGGTGACAAGACATGGTGGCTGTTTATACGCAGCATGTTGCGGCTACTTGGAGTCCAACTATGTTTGTTGTATCAAATCTGTCTTGTGGATAATATGGATCTCCTTCTCTGATTTTTTTTTTTTGTTTTGTTTTCAGGGTTGTTTCTTGGGGTTTTTTCCACACTGTCACACACTGTTTCGCCACTCTTACGTATGTCTCCCCAGAGGTGCCGAGGGGCTCAGCTATGCCCTGTGGTGGGGCCATTGCTGGCCGTGTCCTGCTGGAGGCAGCCCTGCCCTCTCCTTGCAGAGGCCCCGGCAGCTCCACGGCCTGCACCAGGGCACAGACACCCAGTACAGCCTGGTGGTCCACTGGGGTTTGGTGTCAAGCTGCCTCAGTGACAGGGTGTGTAGTCTGGCTGTGACTTTGTGAAGTGGTGCAATGTATTTTTGGCTTCTAAAGATGATGTTCATGCCTGTAGACAAGTGTACTTGTGACTTTTCTTGCCTTATGCTGAATGCACCACATATCCTACAAAAATGTCTGGGTGTTGGAACTGATTGGGTAAACTAGGTGAGTTAATGCAAATTAAGTTTTCTGTTTTTTTAAATGAATTGTTCAGTAACACAAATTCGAAGGTTCTTATTTATGTTTGTAAATCTCTCCTTTCTTGTACGAACTCCTCTGAACTCACGCCCTCTCTCCCTTTTGCACTAGTGTGGGCTCTGTGGAAGCAGATGGGCCACGTCACAGCGGGGCATCCGACTATACTGGAGTCACAAGGCTTGTCTGGCTCTATTCTGGGATCGTTCCTTCTGCAGTTTGGGTTTTCTGGTTGTTTGTTTTTTTCTATCTTATCTCCTTACATTTTGCATGCAATATGTTTCACTTTTGCCAGGCAGCTGAGCGTACTTCACCACTGGATAACTATGCTTGACATTTAATTTAAAATCAAAGATACTGTTCTGTAATAGTTTGTTAAGCTATGCCTTAGTCCCAAGTAATGTAAATAACCTTCTTTTCAGTGAAAGAGACAATTCATTGCTTTGGCTGTTATTTTCAGGATGGTCCTGTCTCGGAATAGGAGAGCTGAAAGGTTAGGTGCCATTCTCGATCACCTAAACAAACTCAAATTGAAGTCCCATAATTTGTACGAGTTGTTAGCACAAAACTAATTTAACTTCAAATATTTTCATTTCTTACTGGCCTGTAAACTCTGTAAAAGGAGAATATGTGAGTAAACTTAGAATTCTCTATTATCCTGTTCAGGTAACTGTGTGGAGAGGAGGTGGGTATATAAATACTAAATTACTTGCGCGACCTTATTTTTTCAAAAGAGTAAGGACAAGGAAGCAAGGTGAAAGCAGTTCTATATATATTTATACCATAGGGTTGTGGTGGGGTTTTTTGTTTTTTTTTGGGGTTTTGTGTTTTTTTTTTTTTTTT
>VZSC01007191.1:124594-136148 GCA_013398225.1 Steatornis caripensis | reverse complement strand
TTTTTTTTTTTTTTTTTTTTTTTTTTTTTTAAAGATGTGAGCTGAGGGCCAGGTCTTGCAATGTTGCTTTCAGTTTGCTGACTGGAACATCTGTTGGAACTGAAGCCTTTCATGCAGTTCGGGTTTCTTTAGTCAAGTAAAAGAGACAAAAAATATTTCAATTTCATGAAAAATGTGTTCATATGGAACATACCTACAAACTTGGCATCATTTTGTAGCCAAATGTCTACATTTATAATCTAGGATGTCATATACTCCTACTTCAGTTGTTTGTTCCAGGATGGACAAAAAAACCTGAGAAATCTCAGGTTTTCTTGTTCCCAGCAGTGGACCAGTGTGCCCATAGTGATGCTCTGTCACTTATCCGTGTGTAATTTTCACTGTGACTCTAAGAAGCATTTCTGGAAAATGTTTCACTTAAAACTAAGAAAAACACACATGAAAATTTTGGTTCTCCTATAACAGTGCTGAATGTCAGGGGAAACCTGTGAAAGTTATGACAAAATTTCCAGACGTATCTAGGATAACAAATAATCAAAATCAATAACAAATCATCAAAACCCTGTTTCCAGGGTTTCATTCATTTCAAACATTCTCTTTGACGATACCTAAAACAAAACACAGAGCTGGTATGTCTACATGTCTTGTCACACAAGCGTATACAAAAATTTTTAAAGTATCAAGGGCATCATGAAGGTGTAATTTAAAAAGAAGTCGTCTACGGTATACATGATGTGATTGGATCTGAATAAGTGAGAAGGGTTGTAGTACTGCTGACCCATAGTATAACGAAAGCCGGTTACTTGCTTTCTTTTTGCACAGAGGATGATACTGTTAGCAGGGATAGTCTGTGCAGCCTGCCTGTAGCAGGGCCTTTAGGTGATACAGATGCAGTGATGACATTTCTTTGGGAAGTTGAAATCTGTCACAGTATTTGCACATTTATTGTTAATTACGAAGCAACTTAAATGTTCTGGTAACATCTAAGGGCAGTCTCGGCCACCGGGTGCTTTAAGCCACAGCCTATACTTTAAAAGTACAGTGTCTGTTTCAGAACTTGGGAACTGTTAACATCTTAAAAACATACATACTGCTACAAACCTTGCTGGAGTGAGTGAAGCTTAGTTTCACCTCTTGAAGGGTCTCTGGCACCTGATACAAGTAATGCGTTCTGTGTTCAAGGAGACTAATAGCGATTAAGAGCTGTAAGATCTCATGATCTCTTGTGAGGGGGAAGTCACTTTTGAAGCTATTGCAATTTAACCACTGAACTAATGTTTAAAGCATAAACTAATACATTTTTAAGGCTGTATTATTTAATGCTAGAAGTGGCTGTAGTGCTTTATCCCTAGGGAGATGAGATGTGCTTACTATCCCTGGGAGGTGAGCATGTTACACCCAATGCAACTAAAGCTTATTGAAGGGCAAGCTGTTTCTGGAAGGATTGGTTTCATCTGAAATGAGAGACGGAACTTCCATGAGCAATGATTTATGCAAGATGTTACTGCACTAGGGATAATCATTTGGATTTGGAGAGTGAGGGGAAGGAGTGTTTAGGTTCTGTTAGGGAAGTAAGTATGAGAGCGCTTTCCTTCTTGCTCTGAGATAGGTGCAGTGTGAAATAGTAGAATAAGACCGGGGAAAGGTGATCAGGTTATGTTACCCAGAGTCAGGATGGCTTTTGGTTAGAACACAGAAATCTGCTTCCTAAATGACTGATGGGATCTGAGTAAGAGAAACTGGAGTTCCATGAAACGTTTGCAGAAGTTCTTGTTGTGCTTTACCTTGTTTTGAAGCTTTATTACAAACTCAATTTTTTTTTGTCAGAAGTTATGTAGGGAATATAGCTTTGGTGGGAAACCAGTTGAAACTAATGTTACATGGTGTTTCAGTTTGAAATATTCAGAAATACTGGATGAGAAAAGGTGGGAGCTGGTAGTTCAAGGTGCTGTGGAGAATACGGACTAAAACTTCACATAGGTGCATCTCTGTTCAAAGAGTATTTCAAGGTTGTAATGGGAGTGGGGTCTTCAAATAATGGTAGTTAAATACATTGAAATGCACTTGGGGAGATAGTACTAAAAAGTTCAGGTTGTAGGCTTAAAGGTCAAGTATACTGCATAAAAGCAAGCAAAATGGTTTATATGAGAATAGATGAAGTTTCTACTTGCAGCTTTCTAGAACAGGCTACTACGTATTTTTTAATTGTGGCTGGTCAATAGTTACTTAATATGATTAATCGTCACAAACCTTTAACAGCTTCCTGCTAATGAATGGAGATCGTTAATGCTCATTTCTCTAACTTCTCTTGCCCTCCCTTGCTCTGTAAGGATTACTTCCATTGTATTGCAATAGGAAGCCTTCGGAAGCCTTCAGGAAATTATTTCTGACTGCAAAGCTCAGGCTTACAGTAACAAAGTGATCTTGTAGCCATGCATATGAAAATAGTGTTATTTTTTCGTAGCAATTTATTCACACCTGATGTTGATTTATGGAAAATCACTATGAAAAAACCTGCGCAGAATATTGCTGCAGTTGACATAATAATCCTCATTCTCTACTATATTTGTCTATATTTGTCAACAGACAAAACTCTTCCAATCTCTCCTTTTCTTTCCTCCAACACTGCCTCCCCTTTGCACTCCTGCAGTAGTGAGCTTTTGTCCTTTTCCCCAACTCAAAAAAAAAAAAAAAGTGGCAGACTTTTGAGTAGCATTTGGATAAATCTTGGAGTTAGACTTGCTCGTTTTCATAATTTTGTATCTTGATACTTTTTTGGCCTGTCACACATTATAGAAATAAAACAACTTCTAGTAAGAATTTCTGGCATTAGCCCAATAGGAGATCTCATGGGAGTAGTTTTTCCTCTATTACATTGAAGTGCTACTTTGCTACTTCAGGAGATGTGAAAGCACAGATAAGCTGCTTGTGGGTTCTCGTTATCAAGCACATCTAATGACTGCAAGTACCTGTTTTCTGCTGATGAAAACATCCAGATTTTCTTGGAAGGCTTTGAATAAATGATCCTCTGACATGAGCTGTGTTTTCTCTGACATCAAGATACCTGAGGATTCTTGAGAGGATTCTCCTGTTGCTGTGTTTAACTTATTTCAGGCATTACTGACTTCACTGGTGTAATGCATAGACATCTACAATCTGTTTGTGATTTCTTGGGAATTTTGTAATGCTTTCTTAAATGAAGGCTTTAAAATTCCACAATAGCATTTAAAAAAGTAAAAGTTACTTACATGAGTAACTGTTCTATTTGTCTGTGTGCAAAACAAGCCAGGATTTAACTACTGTGTGCAGAATATTAGCTGCACCATGAAGTATTGAAAAATAGAGTTCTTCTGGCTGCTCTTCCACTTGGAAGTGCTAGTGAACATTCAGGCTTAACTGGAAATGGAAGACATCTTGTGAGTAGTGTTTTGGGTGTAATGTAGTTAAGTCAAGCTTGCCAAATTATTTTGATGAATTTATGCTAAAATCTGATGTTTTGTAATGGAGTGGTATGACCAAGTAAAATGCATGTGTCTAAATAAAAATAATTGTTGTAAGACAAAATTGAACAAATGGCGGTTTAGCGCTGGTGTCCTGAAGGATCAGAGTACAAATGCTGCAGTTGGTAGCTCATGTAACACCAACAGGTAGGGGGCCTTGTGGCTTTCTCATATGAGACTCAGCCTGCAGTGCACCATTGTATGAATGTGACAAGTTAAATTGTTTTGCATGTAAATATTTGTAACATTTTTATCAGCTCTCTGTTTCCTCTTTGGTAATTCTTGTTAGAACTTCTGGAGACAAAGAACGAGATTTTTTTGTAATGTATTTTCCAAGAGCATTACAAAGTGAGAGATTTATGTGTGTTAAGAAAGGACAGGCTCGGTCACTAAATTAAGACAGCAATGAAGCTACTTTTGAGAAGGGTAATACCGCATTGATACACACTATTCTGAAGGTAGATCTTCAGTGATGTGAGCATTTTTCAAAGGGTTGCTCGCACCCCAACGTGAAAATCTTCAAAGGTGCTTCTTCATCAATATGCAAATCTTCAAAAGGGGAATTACACAATAACAAGAAAACTCTGAAAGGGAAAGCAGTTACCCAGAGATGTAAAAATCTTTGTCAGGGACAGCTTCTCTGTGATTTAAAAGTTCTTCAAAGTGGAAATCACCTCAAGCAATGCAAATTCTCTCAGTGCATGGGAAATCACTGAGTGAGAACACTTCCATGTGCAGTCTTTAAAGTGGCAGTAAGCGTTCGCTTAAAAATATTTTTTAAATGGAATTTTTAAGAATTGGTGCTGTATGTACAATCCCATTACTGTAGGATATGTTGAGGGTGACGTACCTTTTAAGTTTACCAGAGGACATTTTGTTATATCTATATCAGAAGGAGATTGTGGTACCAAACAGTACTTTGTGAGATGAGTGGTTTTTATTAACTTCTTTATATGGGATAATGAACTGTTGCATACCGTTCCTTTAGCAACTATTTGTCAATTCTTTTATATTTGCAACAGATAAATTATTTGCATTTACTTTAGAAGCAAGAACTTTGACTTTGCAGGGACCAAAAGTCTTGTTTGTGTGACTACAAAAGGGGCATCAGTGAGAGCATTTGTGTTGTCTCCCTTCCGTCCTGCATGCTTGGTGACAGGATGCCTGTCCATGCCGGGTGTCATCCATCTTACTGTGTGTATTTTTGAAAATGGCAGCTTTTTAGTTTCCTGAAGATAAAGATTTGTTCCAAATAGCAGTCGTCAAAACAAAGATTTTATTCTGTAATTTCTGTTCTTACTAATCTGCAGTAACAAGTTTTTCTGGAAAAGCAGCACAACACACCGATCCTTACTGCTGTCACTTGCTCAATACTTGGCCTGTTCTGAAGATTTTAGTTCCCTTAAGGATTGAGACCTCCTGCAGGGGTAGTCCTTTGTTGTAGGACAGATGTGCTCTGTCACGAGAGCCTTTGTACAGGTGGCTCCTGGGTGCAATCCTGACTCCACTAAGTGAAGTGCAGTTCTGTCGTTGACATCAGTAAAATATAGTTCCTACCGTTTGGATTCATGTTGATGTATGCTTTGTAAAGTGCCTGATGTGGTGTTCCCTATAAAGACAGGGGCATCCTTACTACCTGTCAAGTCCTGACTTATTCTGGAACTCTATTTGCTGGGCCTATGCTGCAAGTCTGACGCCTTTGCTAAATTGTGGTTGCATGAATCCTTGCAGGCATAAAAATAGCAATTTTAATGCACGGTGTAAATAGACTAGCTGAGCAAGTGTTACTTGGATGGAAAGTTGTATTTATTTAAGTGTCATTTTCCTCACTTGTTGAACTTAGTTAATCATATTTTCAAAGAACAGTACAAGCCTCTCCACTATACGATGGCTACAATATATAGCCCTTTATTTCAGTTTGATTTTCAAATATCACCAGAATGATTTGTGTTTGCCGTTAAGGCTGTGCTAAAAGAATATAAAGGAAGTCATTATTCTAGTTCTATTTAAGCTTGAGATTTATTCCGTTTCCATAAACCTAAGACGACAGGCTCTTTTCAAGATAATTCACATACTGTGCCTCTTTGCAAGCTTCCTGCATATGATATCTAAAAGGGAAATAGTTATAAAAAGAAAAGAAAAAGCAAATCTTTCTCATTCAATGTCTAGATTTTACCCAAAATAACTGCAAGCTAATGCCCCTCTCAAAGGATCTCTTAGGTTTTGGATTTTGTTGCCCTGAAGCGAAATACTAAATACTTACAATTAAGTAATTAATAGTGGGGTGAAATAAAGAGCGTTTATTAACTGGTGGTTATTTTATATTGTAGCACTGATATGTTGAGTAGACATCCTGTTTGAGCATGATTTCGTTATTTTAGAAAGCAGTTTATGGATTCTATGTATGTAAGATGACCTAGAGGTTAACAACTATTACAGTTTCCTATTAAAAACTAGAGCTGAGTTGTATTAAAGGAAGCTATCATTCTGCATGGGAAATGTGGGCTTTCGTTATTGCTAGGCCATGTGTAAAAGCCAGAAACAGGCATTCATCTGTACCAAACTTCCGACATGATGATTTTACCTCTACATAGCAAATGTCTTCTTTCTGCATAAGCACGGTTATTGTGGTTATTATATAAAAACACCATCCACACTAACACACAGCATTTTCTGAAGTGGGTTGAAAAGTATGGCTGTGGTGGATGTTCGAGGGAGAAAAAGTGACAGCTTGAATTTGAGGGGTATTCTATATCAGGCTATAATATTTGGAAGGTACAAAGGTTAATGTTGTTTTGCTTTGTGAACCTAAAAAGCAAAACAAAAATCCCGTGGCACCACATTTGTGGTTTGAAGTGCTATATGTAGGTGGGCAGCCTAATCCCAAGTGTCTGGCAGATAATCAAGGCAGTCTCTTGATATCCTTAGTCCTAAAAGTAGGCATGTAAAATGGTAACAAAAAATTGGGGAGGAGGGGGAGAGCAACTTCTTATGGTGTTGTAAAATATGCAAAATCTTCAGCAAAATGGCTTTTAATATGATGATTCTTTCTCTTGAGAAACACTTCTAGAACCTCTACCCATATCTCGAGGTCCCTCTTGGCTGGCTGGCTTCGGTCTGATATTTCCAACCAGAAAACAGAAGGCAGTAGCAGCACATTCACTGGGGGAGCGTCCGGACCATAGATGACAATATGCTTCCTTCTAAAATACAGTGAATTCAGTAACTTTCCGTCTTGCTGCAGAGAAGGCATTTTTTCTTGTAGGGCTTAGAAGAGGTCTGGAAGGTGAGGGTTGGAGAAGGATTGAAATAGGTGCTCTAGTGAGGTAAAAGGGGTACTTTGATTGCTTTGATTTAGAGGATGACTGCATTAAATAATTTCTGGGATTTTCCTTTTCTTTCTCAATACAGATGTGTTACAGTGACTTTTAAAACAACACAAAATATCCAGATTTCAAAGTTTAAGGAAATTGGATATTTTAATGTCTAAGCATCTTTACTTAAATTACTTCTTTAATTAAAAAAAAAAAAATTCTCCACCCCCAAATCTTATGGGAGGCATTGATTTAGCTTCCCACTGGATCTTTCACTCAGGGCTACCTGTATGAAACAGACTGCTTGGAGCATAGTACAAGTGACAGAATGGATGTACAGGTCGTGATGCACAATGCTTTTTTTTATACCTATTGAATCTTTTTATGTGCCTTTCTACTTGTAGGCGGTGAAAAGATGTTTAGAGATGCTATTTTTATATGAGAAATTAAACATGAATGTTTGGCTTCTTATTTTTAAAAAACATTTCAAACTTTTTTGCATGTACTTTGAAATGAAAGTCAACATGCATTCTGCACTGTGCAGGTAGTGTTGGTGAAAGTACTCCTCCTCCAATATGAAAATAGACCTTCGTCATCTATGTCAGACCTGTTACAGAAATCAGAATTGTCTAGCTAATTAAGATATAACGTAATTTGTTTAAAATATCTTACTCATATTTGGGGGAAAAAAGCTAATTTTCTTTGAACAAAACCAGAGTCGATACCTGTCAGATCATATTATTTTCTTTTATTTGCACACATGCAGGCCAGAAGCATAAGTGATTTAAAATTACTTAAAAAAAAAAAAAAAAAAAAAATTCTTCCCTAGCTGAGGCCAGGACTTCAAGTGATATATGAATTAAGCAGATGTTCCATGTGACAAAGAATGCATTACTTGTCCAGAAGTGATCAGAAAACATGACAAAAAGATATTCATGAACAGATTTCTGTGTGCAATTCGCTGTGAACCTGATGGTCCAAATCTTGGCTGGAGAGCATTGCTTAGACCAGCAGATGACCCAGATCTGCTTGTAGTTTATGAAGCTGGCTTTATAAAGGAGGTGTGCTGCCTGACAGCAGGAGTTAGGGAGGGCCCAGCAGACTTTGCTTAGTGGATTGTAAGAAGAGAACAATGCATCCTTGGTTTCTTGGTGAGATCACCATGTGAATAAACCCCTCCGCACTTCCAATGCTATGTGCCTTTTTTTTTTGCTATCTCAATACTCGCTCTCTACTATCAAAAGCATCTACCTAGAACATCAGATGAAGCTGCTATTTCTATTTGGAAATGGGAGTTATTTGAAATCCTCCACCTGCACTAGGGTATGGTCGGGCCAGTTGGTGCTCCTCTGTTTCCTTTCTGTTTGCTGCTGTGCTTGTTGGATCTTAGCTTAGTGTGAGGGAAGAGTTTACTACAGTGCATAGCAAAATAAATTAGACTGAACAGTTTTTTGCCTTGTAAGTACACTTTGTGCTGTTCAGGGGCTCAACTAAGTCTCAGTTTTGAATTTAAACCTTGCAATGAGTCAATGCCATTCTCCTGTCCTTCCAGAGTGTTGTATCATCTTTAGCATCCTAGTATAGACTTCTGTTAGGACTACTCTAAGGTCCTTACAAGGATGATGAAAAGTTTTTGAAAATTACATTTGAATAAACAATAACATGCAGGCTTTATTCACAGTGGATTATAAAACATTACATATATAAATACAAATGTCCAGAAATGATTTTGAAAGCAAATTAATAAAACACTCCGTGTTCAATAAGTATTGCTTTTTAAATATTTCTTCTGTGTGAGAATGTATTTGTTATTTATTAGTGTAGGATTTTCTTTGAGATCAATTTAACATAAAGCATAGTCTCTGCAGTATTTCATTAATGTGTGTCTGCAGAAATGTCATAGATATTTTGAATGGTCTAATAACACTTTTAGAATATAGATGTGATATATTTTTAAAGTCTGAAGAAGAAATCCTCAAATACAAGGTAATGTATTACGTGCTTTAGGAAAAGATCTTTTGTAATGTATGTGTGCATGCAGTGTTAGGACATAAAGGCGTTTAATGTAACTGTTGCATATATGAAGTATTCTTAAATGCCAAGAAAAGAAGGAACATACCAATCAGAAATTACTGTAACTACATTTTTTTTGAGCTGAGCTTTCCTGTTGTACAAAAACCTGGTTTGTTAGTAAATATGGTAGTATATAAGCCTGTGTTTGCATGCCTTTGTTGTTCTACATATCAGCAGTGTAGTTCATACCGTTGATGGATTTGGTTTTGTATTCTGCACCTAAGTCCTTTGCAACAAAGCATAGTGATGTACTCCGAATTTACTCCAATATGTAAATTCATCTATTAAGTACTTGTTCTGCAGGATTGCTTTGCTTAAAGCACTGACGTAAGTTGATTCAAGGCAGGGTTACGAATTTAACATGGTGGATAAGAATTTTCATTTAAAAATAGTGTATTATTCCATTGGAGCAGTGAATCTGTAAATTTCATAATAATATACAATACTCCTCTAATAAAGAAGTAATGACACCTTTATGAAAAACAGATCTGCCTCTCAGTTGACTGTCTGTTATAAATTCAGCTTCTGAAAGAACAGCAAGAGAGAGTACTGTAGTAAGGAAATCTCAGTATTTATTTAGCTTCTTTTTTATTTTTTGTAAATTATCTGAATATCTTCCCCTTTCTTGCTGGGACAGGGAAATGGTGAGAAGCTTCATTTAAAAGTAAGTATTGAATGATTTGAGCTAGAAAACTGATGCCACCTTGGCTTTCAAAAGAGCTCAGTGTTGGCTAACTCTGTTCTTCCTGATGGTTTTATTGCAGCTATTTAGAGTTTTAGGCGATGAAGACTCTAGCTTGCTGCAAGGAGCAGGAAAGCTGGTAATAAGATTCTCTCATTTTTATTGCTTCTGGAAGCACTTGTTTGCAAGGTTGGAAAAGTGAATTGATTTGTGTTGTGAAGATTATTTCTACAGTGGAGAGAGCTAGTTTTGCTTTTGAACAAAGGTTTGTTTTGACAGAAAACAGGTATATGAAGAAAATGCTAATTTAAAAAGATCTTGCCAAGCATTTGATTCTTATTATCCTTTTCCATTATACAATGAAATGAAATAACTTTCCAAGTATGGCCATCCTACTTCTCTTTGCAATGGATGCAAAAGAAAGAAAATATAACAAGTACTATGATCAACCAAACTTAGTATTTACTGAATGATAAAGTATTACTGCCTGGGCAAAAGTTTCATTGATCATATGTCACGCTGAAGTCGGGAGAACATTGTGAATATAGGATTGAAAATGTAGTGACATCAATTATTGACTTACTGTGTTAATGATATGACAGCTTGTTATAAATTACCAGAGGTTAATGGGATAAATAGTTGGTATAAAAACACTTAAAAACTGATGATGTATTATTTTCTTAACTGTCCTTCATAAATATGTATTTGAGACTGTAGTTATAACTTCACAGTACATTCTTTCCACTTGTAGTGTAGGGAACAACACGTGTGCTATTTTATTAATGGTTGGTGTTGCTAGTTTCCTGTTGGTCAGGCTCAGTGGTAATTGTTAGGTTTGGGGGTCATGGGGGTGTAAATGAAGCTGATTTCCCTCTGTCTTGCTGTACTTTCTGAAAACTTGTGTGTTAGCTGTGCCACTTTGTGCTGTCTGCAAACATGAAAGGGTCAAATGCATTGTAGAAGCAATATAGTTATTTGCTTCTGCTAAAGGATTGTTGTTTCTGTAGAGCATGAATATGGTTATGCTGCTTTCAGATCATGCCATCAGTATGGCTCTGGGATTACTGCAGGGTTGATTCTAGGATTTGAGGTTTGTCTTGTACCCTGATTTCTGCTAATACAAAGTTTCAGGGGTTACAGGAGTTTCTTTTTTTCTTCAACTTGTCTGTAATTTTCTTCGATTTATCTGTATCTGTTTAGATTTTGAGCTCTTTTTATTTTTTCCTAATTCTGACAAAAGTGATCCTTCAACATTATGAGACAGACTGCCAATTTACATCTGTCGACAATCATCAGATCTGCTTTTAGGATGGTTTCTTTGAAGCTCTTAGTGTTTTCAAAGGGTCACGTTTGCCAGAATATCTTTTGCTGCATGTGTTAGCCAGGAAGTTGCATGCTATCTTAAGACAGGCCCACAGCGATCTGTGTATTTGTGACAATGAGAAAAACTATCTGATTTCAAAAGGCTGCCTATAACGTATTTGAAGTGGAGAATCTTTTAAATGTGCGCCTACAACAAATACCCATTTGAAAAAAAGAGTATCCTATAAACTGTTAATAGTCCTATCGCTGATAACTGTTTTTTAGATGCCTGCTTAACATCTAATGATGACTGTTGTCAACTTGTATTAAAAATGAATCTTTTCTGTTCATTAGACTCAAAAAATGCATCCATTAGAAAAAACATTTATAATCAACCAATGCAGAATTGAGCAAAAAATTTCAGTGTTGCAATGCGTGACAAAGCTGATAGCTGAGTCATATTCCTTGTGATACAATTTCATGTCTTTTATTTAAATGCATTAAATATGGTTGGTTAGAAAGTAATGCATCGGGTAATAAAGAACAATCAGAGCACATCTTGTAAATCATTTTCAGAAACAAGACGGGCTTACATAAATGCCAATTAGTTGAGTGTTTCCAGAGTTTTCAGGACAAAGTTTGTGTGTGAGCAAAATCTGAAGACTTATTTCTAGAAGAATAGA
>VZSC01007191.1:68474-124128 GCA_013398225.1 Steatornis caripensis | reverse complement strand
TGTATTGGCAAGACATTGCAATTGACCGTATATTACACTGAAAGACTGCTGTCAGAAACCTGTCAGACCATGTCTATAAACAGTAAATTCATTATAAATAAATTTTAAAAACCTCTGTAAACCCCCCCATGTGTTCTTCAGGAAGTATAGCGCCATGAAAGCATGAAATACTTGCATGCAAATACTTTTGTTTCAACTTGAATCATTGTTTCTAACCTAAAGCTTCCCTTTCTCTCTGACTCTTTACATCTTTGAAACTTTGCAATTTCATGTACTGTTTAATTACGTATTTGGAGTTTAGTGGTTTTCATTTCCTAATGGTCTTGGCTATTCATGCCACCACTTTCTTTGCAAGGACAACTGTGTAAATTTGTGGGGTGATTAAAAAAAAAAAAATTGCAAAATATCATGGAGAAACATCTTTTAGTGGTTGTGTTGATAATTGTTTTTCAGTGTTATTTGCAAGGAAAGGCTTATCCTATGAACACCTTAGCAGTTAGAAGGAGGAGCCCAAGCTAAACTAGATTTTAGTAGTCTGGATATTATATATATCCATGGCATTTCGTTGTATGAGATTACCTTGATTATATATTTAGCAGAGTCCTCATTAGAGATCGTGGTATCACAAGGGGAAAAGAGTTTTGCCAAGTACTGAAAAGTAGAACTGCTAGTCTCTTTAGATGTAAAGAGATGTAGGGATGTTTAGATGTAGGGAAAGCATCCGTGAAAAGATGCAGAAGCCAGGCCAAAACATATTTGTATATACCTTGATTTTGTTCAAAAGATTGAAGCATTCATTTACTCTATCAAAATCAGATGAGCAAAGTAGAATTATGTCCAAGGGAAGGCAGATGCCAGATGAAACCATGGGTTTCAGGAGGCAGTGTGCTGCTGGGTTTAGGCTGTAATGCTCCTTACACCCACCTCTTTGAGCCTGGTATGATAACGTAAGGGCTTTTTTCNAGTAGAATTATGTCCAAGGGAAGGCAGATGCCAGATGAAACCATGGGTTTCAGGAGGCAGTGTGCTGCTGGGTTTAGGCTGTAATGCTCCTTACACCCACCTCTTTGAGCCTGGTATGATAACGTAAGGGTTTTTTTCCAGCAAGAATGAGCAGTCTGCAGTGCTTTGAGTATGGTCTTTCGCAGCAGTTGCAGGGAGTCATTCATAAATTTAATTTTTATGATTGTCAGTGTTCAAAATACAACAGCATGTACGTTTTGGATATATACCACTGATGAGCCTGGCTGTTCCTGATGTCACTTGGTTTCTTTGAACTTGTTTTGTTTAGGGCTTTTTATCTCCTTTGGTTAGTGTTCTATTAGTTTGGAGTAAGAAAAGCAGGCAGGATTAGCTCTGACTAGTAGAAGTATAGGCAGTGATGGTGACATAATTTCTCCTGTACTGCTGATGCACTGAAGTCAGAATATTGCTCTTTGGTCAGGATGATCACTCGTACATTGTATGCATGGACTATTTTAGTCACAGGAATATATCCTGAAATCAGTTTTTCGAACATTCAGCTCACTCAACCATCAAAGACTGCAAGTGCCGAGTGTTTCATTATGTTGGTGAACTGTGCATCTGAAGGGGAGGGTATGTTCTTAAGACCTTCACGCTGGAGAACTTTCTGAGAAGACACAGTAGGGAGCTATCAGATTTCTGAGGTAGACCTCTCTTCAGGGAGATGAGCTTCTTCATAAGATGTACTAATACCTACTGTAAAATCTGAATTTACCCAAGGGCTTTATACCCTCCTTCTATTTACTTAGTTTAGAAAATGTTGCAGTCAAACTTGAAGTAAAATTAATGTTTTTTCTTCTTTTTTTTTCAGTTGATGCCACTCTATTTAAATATATTTCATATCCAAGATAAATTCTTGAGATGTCACAGACTGATCTGTATAAATCCTGTTATTGATTTCTTTTAAGAGAATTATATTTTTATGTACCCCTTTAGAATTCACCAGTACACTAAGCAAATGAGAATTCTGTAACCCAATCTAAGCAGCATGTTGTTCTGTTCAACAAATGATGGTGATAGTTGGTGTGGGGCTTTTAGCAAGCTCTCTGTGCACTATTTTCTTCCTGTTCTAATCTTTCTGATCTTGACTGTATTATTAATATGCTCCATCTCTCTTTCTAACTTGGGAAATTCTTCTCGCCTTTGGATTGCCTTAGGCCAGCAGAGGCGAACAAAGGGCCAGCAGATACAATCAGCCTGGAAAATATTAATTGATATTCTACCACTTCTGAATAGTTAAATCCCAGAAGAGTGGATCACAATTCATTAGGTTACTTTCACATTTTTCAAAATTACGCAGATCTGTAACTAATGAAGAAAACAGGCACTTTTTACATGGAGACACATTTCTTACATCAGCCTGTCCGTTCTAGTTTTTGATGATTTAGTGGAGATTCCTCTATGGGAGCTGTTTCCCCAGTGTATATTTTTGCTTTAGATTAGTAACTGTTGTATAAACATAATTGACTGAACAACTGCAACTCTGATATTGTAGTTGCTAATTTAGGCATCTAATCCTAAAAGTAGCCTTGGATGATAGACAAACTGTATTCTTGCAGAATTCTCATATGTCACTGTCTGATACAGAATTGAAGCTTAAGCAAGTATTTTCTTTTAAGAAGAAATGGGCTATGTTTCTGTCAGAATTTAAAAACCACTTTTTTTTATAGGAATGTTACTTCAAAGCTTGTTTTTAGTAATTTGAATGTTACTTATTTAAAGGCTCGGAGTATAACTAGACTCCATTTCTCTGCATAATCCAAGCTTCGCAAGAAATCTCAGATTCATTAAAATAGAACAGAATTAAAATAAAAACAGAAAACCAAAACAACACAGGGATAGAGAGATGAAAAAAGTAAAGCTTTGGTGAATGGCTTGATGCTACTTTAATAACTGCTTGAGGTCTACAGTCATGACCAGCATTTTGATCATTATAACATTGTTAAAAGTGTTTTTTTTTAGTTTTGTAGCTTCACCACATTCATAGTATTAACTGACACTTACTTTAATGCCCTAGTGCACAACATTACAGAAATAAGAAGTATGGTCTAATAATGTTCATGGACCTTAGTTTGGATTCAGCATAATGGAAAGAGATCCTGAAAGCAAAGTCATATTTCTGTAAGTGACCTATTATCAATCCAGTTACATTTTGCATAGTAATTTAAATTAATTCTGCTAGAAGTCTGGGTTGGTAAAGGAAGAAAATGGCTTATTGTTAGTACAATTGTGTAACTGGAAAGGCAGCACACCCAACAGCAGGTCGGAGTTTGTGCAAACTGGCCATGGGCCTGCATGAAAGATGCTGTGGTTAAACAGATGTTAGAAATAGGGAGTATGTGTGGGCAGAAACAATAAGCAGCAAAGAAAGCCTTTCTAAGACATTATGACTTTTTGATAACAAGGATGGTTTAAATTCAGCTGATGATAAATGTCAGTGGTTTACGGGGGAGGAAGAACATGAGAACTGCAGCAGGATTGGGGCTGCTGTTACCATGCATAGCACTTTCATGTTAAGAAAGGTAACTGTTAGGCTTCGGTATGGTTGTTTACTAGGTACAATTGCTTTTTCTATTAAAAATATTTCCCTTGTTATAACAACTTTCATCTGAGTATTGTGAAAGGGTTCAATCAATAAACTTCTCAGATTAGCCATGAGTAGAGGTGGCTATATAGGGATGAAAGCAGGCTAAAAGAGTTTGATAATGTTGTCAAAAACTCAGATAAATCTCACTAAAATTCTTGTACAGAAGTAATATACAAAGTGAAGCTTTTAGGATTTTTCAAACTCTATTGATCTGTCACACTTTAATAGAATATGCAATTCTTTCGCACACAGAAGTATGAGACAAGTCGTGAAACCGGCCATGAAAATACATGCTTTAATAACATCCATTGCAATAAAAGGAACACTTTATCTTTTAAAATTATTATGGAATCATTATTACCTATTCTAGGCTAACCTGCTTTAGCAGGGGGGTTGGACTAGATGATCTCTAGAGGTCCCTTCCAACCCTTACCATTCTATGATTCTGTGATTATCCTGCTGTATTCCGAGTTGGCGCAGCCTCACCTTGAGTGCTGTGTGCTGTTCTGGGCCTTACAATTTAAGAATGATGTGAAGGTCCTTGAATGCATCCAGAGGAGGGCAACAAAGTCAGTGAAAGGACTGGAAGGAATTTCCTGTGAGGAGTGGCTGAGCACTTCGGGCTTGTCTGATTTGGAGAAAAGGAGGCTGGGGGATGACCTCATTGTTCTCTACATCTTCCTGAGGAGGGGAAGTGGAGAGGGAGGTGCTATCCTCTTCTCCCTGGTATCTGGTGATAGGATGTGTGGGAATGGTTCAAAGCTGCACCCACAGAGGTATAGACGGGACATTAGGAAACATTTCTTTATCGAGAGGGTGGTCAAACACTGGAACAGGCTTAGAGAGGTAGCTGATGCCCCAAGCCTGTCAGTGTTTAAGAGGCATTTGGACAATGCCCTTAACATGTTTTAGCTTTTGGTCAGCCCTGGAGTGGTCAGGCACTTGGACTAGATGATCGTTGTAGGTCTCTTCCAACTGAAATAGTTTATTCTATCACGACTGTTTCCTTTTCTTTGCAAATACAGTTTTTTACCTTGCATAGATCAAACAAACCTCTGTCACGTCCAAGTTCTTGATCATACTTACCTGTAGATCATATATTTACTATCATCATCTTAATTCACAGTTGCAAGTGAATGGCAACTGTTCCTTGTTCTCTTTTAGTCCTGAATTAACCTTCTTCTCTCTGGTGCTGGGATGTTTGCGAGGACTTCTCTGTTCTTATTACCTAGTAATTTGTCACTATTCCCACACAGATTTTTAATAAAGGCTGAAAGTAGGCTAGGTGGCTTTGAACTGGAGGAGTGGTACAGATGTTCTGCGGCAGTGTTTATAGCAAGTGCTTGTGCAATAGAACAGTCATTGACTTGAAAACACTGGTCAAAGGATGATCCAGGTGTTGAAGTTGTCAAGCCCCATCACTGCTTATACCTAGAGAAATAACAAATGGTAAGAAAAATCCTTGTATTCAGTAAATACAGCTAGAAGGCTGCAGCAGAAGAGTAGGTAGCAATGCATTTATTGATCACCTGTGACACACATGCCTACCTGGGCTGTGAAGGAACAGAACTGTATGTGAGGAGCTGACTTAAGTTCTTAAAATACCAGTCAAAATATTAGGTCCCTAAAACTGAACATTCTAGGTCAAACGATATCTATAGCAAGACCCATTTAACTCCAGTGGGCCGGGTCTTTGTGTCCAGCATAAAACTGTGGCATAGTGAATGAATTTCCTGTAATTGTACATATGCAGGGCAATGACAGCAGTCTTGGTGGGATGTGAAAGCCCAGCTTGGAGCAGAAAATGTACTGGTAATCATCTTTTCCTCTTGTGACCTACCTCAATTGTTCTCCCCCTGTGTCTTAGGCTCCATTTGAACGCTCAAAACGTGTAACGGTTAAGAACTGTGGGATCCTTTGCACTGTTGTTTTTGTCAGTGTCTGTAGCTCTGCTAGCTTCCCCTGCCGCCCGCCCCCCTCCCCCTTGAAGTTTAGTACAAAATGTGTCTTCAAAGGCTTGAGAGTAATACACCTAACGCCTTGTACGAAAAGAAAGGAAGATTGTCATTATATCTTATGATGTTACCATAAGTTTTTACCAGTATCGAAGACCCAACGTAATTACTAATTAATGTGTTATTTCCAAATGATATACTTTGTTATCTTGGCTTCAAATGCAATCGGCTTTAAACTTTTTGTAAAAATCTTTTGTGTCTCTTAATGTTTGAGACTCTCTAAGCTCTGAGTGGTAGAGAATGATGCAGCCTACATTTTTCCAACCCACGTCACCCTGTGATTAAAGAGAAGCAAAAAAGACGAGTGAGTGAGTAGTAAGGCAGTTAATTAGCAAACACTTCGAGCTGTTTTTCTTCTTACAGCTATGTTAATATAAATGCGGTTTAACTCTATGTTGATGTCGGTAGAGCTGCCTTGGATTTTCACTAGTGCAACAGTGAACAAAAAAATAGTGGCCTCATAATGTAGTTACAAACAAATAAGTGATTTAAGCTACTTAAACAGGAAAAAAACCCATTCTTAAGGCTTCTCTCACCTAGTTAATAGCTCTGATCCTCTGCTTCTGTATGCTGGCTTTATAGTGAAATTCCTTCGCTATGAAGGGATAGGCTCAGGCACACCTCTCAATTTTCATTTCAAGCTGGCTGTAAACTTTGTCTTCCAGGACTGAAGAATAGTTTTCTAGATGATGGTGTGTAGCCCGTGCTGTCTGTGGAGGTTGTCATCAGATTCTTCTGAATGCAGCAACTTTTTTCTCATAAATGTAGCCATGCTACAAAGGTTGGAGAAGCTGGGCTGGACCAAATTGTGTATGTGAAACAAAACAGAGCATGCTCATTTGGCGTATTTACAGTGCAAAAAGTTGGAATCTAATTTTATTAACTGCAGTGCAAAATGTTTTCTAAGAATGAATGTCATGTTTGAAAACAAACATTCATTATTACAACATCAAGGTATGGTAAAACTGTTGTGACATCCATCTTGTTCTTCTATGTGAGTGTTGCAAGAATTTCTCTAGCTCATTGGGTTTTTTCTATGTAAATGTTACAAAATCACGTAGTTTTGAGAAGAGCAGCATTTATAAACTAAAAATATGTCCCGCCTCACAAACAGTGTTCATTATGCAATGGCAGTGGAATTGAATGATCAGCTTTAAAACTCAGTGAAGTCAGCAGATACCTTTCCATTGACTTCACAGGACGTTCAGACCTTCAATTAATTGATTGTATGTGTTCTTAGTGTATGAAACCCTGTGAAAATAAATTGATAGTTGTGCCTGCCATCTGGGCAGCTTGACATCAGTCTAACTACTCCAAGTAAAACCAAAGGAAAACCTCTGTCTTCAGCTTTAGCATTATCTTCTGGAAATAAATTTTGGGGAATAATTCAATTGCTTGTACTCTGTGTATGTGATATTTCAGCTGTTTGTCATGCTGAAGGCCCATTCTTCAAATCTTTCTCGTTGTACTCCGAAAAAGCTTGTATCTCTCTAATTAAATCATTATTTTACAGAAAAGTCTTCTATGTCTTTTGTCCACAGCTTTGAAAGCCCGTGTTCTAGCATAACCTTGGCTTACTTGTGGTGTTCTCTAGACTCTGTTGTGTGGTAGTTGATATTCATTCTTGGATCGGAAATAACTTTCTTCAGTTTTGCACTATTTGAAGACAACCCTTAATTCCTTTCTATAGAATTTCAGTTGATACCAAATCAAGAAAACAGCAGAACAAAAATTAACCTCTTGAACTGGGGCAACAGAAGAAAGGAAGGGCTTGTGTGATAGATATAGCTCATAGAAAAACTATCTAGGGCAGTTACAGAGCTTTTATCGTAGCTGTATTTTAGGCTGAGGAGGTTGCTACTTTTCTTTGAATAGAGATGCTGTTTCTGCTGTGTTTTAAATGATGAGGTATAAACTCAGAAATAATTTGCAAACACAAAACATGCCTGTACGTGTTAATATGCATTTCTCCATGTAGACCACTATTCTACATTAATGAAAACCTGCATTGGACACCTGAGGCCAGTTTTTGTGTATTGTTTCAACTCCCAGTAGAAATGTGAATTTATCTTCCTGCCTATAGGTGCACTCAAATGTGCGCATGTGTTTGTTGTGAGGTTTTTTTACTTTTTCCCCTAGAGAGTTCGCATTGTTTAACTGGGTAAATGGTAAAAAAGATAAGTTTAAAATTTAAGGGTTAAGTTTAAAATGTGCTTGGCTACAACTGAAAATACTGGAATGTGGAAGAGCTCAGCACTCTTTTGTGTTAGGCTCTTTTAGCGGCATATGTACCCCACTTAGGATTATTTTGGCAACCCAAATTATAACATACTTGTTGAGCAGATGGCTGGAATGCTATGGTTCATGTCAGCTCAGCAGTCTACTATATGGAATCTAACATCCTCTGCGTTCTCACTGCTGTGGTGTGATGGGTATATGCAGCCAGTCTGATTGCAGCTTAGCCAGTTCTAGAAATCTTATTATCCAAGAATTTTATTCTTGGCAAATCCCAAGATGTAAAAGAAAACTTTCAAACAATAAAGAGAGGTGTTCAGAGCAATTTGCTGACCTGCTAAATATTTCTCTGGAAGAATAAGCAATGCAAAATGGTCCAGGATAGTTTTGAGCCTAAAACAATGGTGGTGTTGGCTAGTAAACCTAGCTAACTATGCTGCAATGCTCTTCTAAAGAGTACAGCAAAATAAGAAAGTATAACCTAATAACTTGGTCTAATCTGATCAAAAAGATCTGTGTCTCTTTGCCTGACAGCTGTAGTGGAGAGGATGGGAAGGAGTACTGAAGAATGTTAAAATTCAGTTGAATACTATAATTAAAGAACTAAAAAAAAAAAAAAAACCTGCTAGACTTAATCAGTTTTCCTTATTTGTCATATCAAGAGTCTGCAAGCTTGAGAAATCTAACTTGCTGTTTGTTTTCAACTGTGTGCTCAAAATAATTTGTAAATTATTACAGTAACAGGAGTGGGCCTAAATTCTTAGGCATATTGTGCCACCCAAGGTCTCCTTGATAAAAATACATCATTTGAAAAGTGTAACTTATGAATATGGAAAGAGATGGCACAGGAACAACTAAATCATGCTGAACCTCTTGTTCTTTCCCATCTGTATATAGTTGTAGAGGTTATGCTGGAAGCAGAGTCATCAAGTGTCATGTGTCTTCCTGAAAGTTGCCATAAGCTGCTAGAGGGTGAAGTTAGACATGCTGAATATTTCACAGAGCAGCTTGCACTTCTTTGAAGTACTAGAAGGAATACTGGGTCTTCTAACCTTGAATTAGGGTCACTTAAAAAGCTGGTGTCTTAAGGGTGCTCAGCCCTGCTGAAAAACAGGCAGCTTGTTAGTGGCAATTAGGTGGTACTAAAGCATTTGTACTGTCAGTTAAACTATAGCTTCCTTACAGATACAGCAGTGTACATGTAAGCATTTCTTCTTTCCTGGTTCCCTTTGTTGTGTCCCATTAGTAGAGGAATGTTTTAATTACAGTAAGCCTTCGATGCCTCCTTCTGTGTGTTCTTACAATCCAGCCAAATGGCGTGGCGTAGTTTGACTAGTGATATTCTCTGTTGAGATTTGTAAGAAACAACAGGAGAGAAGTACTACTGGCAAAAAATCTTCCCTTTTTCTGAAAGAATCCTAAACAACTGTTGTTATTTGTCTGCAAGGAATAGTTTGAAATCGAAAGCAACGAAGACCTGAAAAGGTAGCCTTTTATTTGACTGGAGGGAGGAAAAAGGGAAAATGAACCAAAAGAACTCACTCTCTCTCTTTCTTTAGTTCCCATGTGTTGATATCAAAATGCTCTACACTGTATATTTTTAGGGTTGTATAAATGGTTTTGGATAGGCTTCTGCTGACTTAGCTCTGGAAATTTTAACCCGTCATTAATTTTAACTGCTGAGTAAGGCAAACGGAAAGCAAGAGGTTTTGTTCACAAGGTTTGGTTAGAGTACTGTGCCATGTCAAATATGAAAGCCTATTTTTGCTCTTGATTTGATTGTGTAGTGCTGTCCTAACAGATGACAATGGGTTAATCTCCTAAAAAGCCTTTCCCATACATACAAGACTAAACAAGAAACAGACTTTAAAGGCTTAAAGTATGGCTGTAGTTAACTATAAACAGCTGTTGCAAGATAACGGCATTTCCATTGGAAACATGAACCCTTTTCCCCATTTACAATGAAACCATTCTGAAAGTGGTATTTGGAAGGAGTTGGTTCTCTGTCTGGCAATAATCAGAATTAAGTGGTGGGGGTTGGGGAGCAAGTTGTCAGATCTTTCCGCTCAAACTGACATTTATATAGCAATTCTATTTCTGCTACTGAAAGCCAAAACATACAAATCCATCTTATCCAGACTATTAAGAAATAGAGAGCGAGTGATTATTTTTTCCCTTCTATTCTCTTTTATTTCCTGCCCCTGCTCTGCATCAATGTTTATTTTGAATAATGAGGAAAGAATGATATTAGCAAACCTCCATCTATCTTTTAGAGTCTAGTAACATGACATTTGAATTAAATCCGAACAATACCTAGTGTAAGAATACATCTTTAGAAATCCTTGCTTGTTAAAGCCATACCATAAAACATTATAACTTTTCTTGTTTTTTCTGTTTTCAATACATTGAAATGTTAGCAGAATTGTCTTTCTGAGGAGACATCCGAAAGCCAATTGGTTCTGTTTCAAACCAAAATCAAGAAGGCCACAAAAATAAAAGATCTAATGTGAACACTTCTTGGCAGTTAATGATTTGTTAAATAGTTTGGTTTTAGTTGGTTTCAAAAGTGAAGGGGAAGGAGAAATCTTTTGTAATTCATGCTTCTAGAGGAAAAAAAAAACCCAAATGTGGGAAATCAGGCTGTTAATATTAGAAGTTACAATGTGACTCACACAGTGCATAATCTCTGCAATAGAACAAGCAGCAAAAACCAAGACAAAGAAACAGATGTGCAAACTTCCTACTAGTTAAATTCCAGCTATTTAATCAACAGCAGGACCTGTCCTTTGTTTCATATTTCCTAGCTCAGAAACTCCAAAATCTCAGTAGGAAGACATTAAAAGGTACTGCAAGAAAAGTGCTTTCCCCATCTGCAATCCAGTGTATATTTTAAACTAATAAAGGAACCTTCACAAAGTTGGCCAGAAGCATATAAAGACAGGGGGAAACCAGCTATAATTCAAAACCAGCAGCCTGGTTAGGAACTTTTATACAGCTGAGCCAGACAGAAACCTGGTTGTCTGACTTCATAATCACTTACTCCAGATCCAAAGAGCTTTCCAAACTACAGGCAATAAAGAGGAGTTATGTTTCTCAGAGCAAAGCCAACTTGTAGGTTATTAATGTAATCGGAGACCGAGATTATTGTTCTGTGACTTCTTTCATACTGGGAGAAGTCCCTCATGTTCTGTGGCGGTATATGTGAAGATGATAACTGGCCTCTGCTAGCAGCTGGGGCTAGAAAAGCAAAACTACGTTTCAGTCCTAAAGTCAGGAACCCTGTAGCTGGGGTAAAAACACAAACTGTCACTACATGCTTGCCCTATTTTCTAGTGTTGCACAGAAATGTGGCAGATCATTTCTACACCTGCTGTCTAATCTACAGACCAGATAAATCTCCTACAGTGGAACACGAGTCTGCTGATAAAGTAGTGCTTTTTACACGTTTCATGTTATCATGGACTCTTTGGCATTTCTGTGTTAAGATTCAGGTGCAGAGGGATAAAAAACCCAAGAGCTCTGCCTTGCTTTCTTGTCAGTCTGGGAGTTTGCATTAATAGCGTTCATTCCTCTACCTGCATCTCCTGCTGTGCATGCCCCACTGAAGGCTGGAGAGCACACGTAGTCAAGACTTGCCAAGTCTGGTTTGTCATTCAGCCTACAGATAAGTTGCCAGGTGAAATCACTGTAGAGTCTTGCCTTACATTAGTAATTTGGAAAACTCAAAAAGTTAAACCTGGCACTGTAGAACTGAGGGCCTGGTAGGGTGACTGACCGAGAATGTGTCTCTTCACTCCATCAGAAAACTTGTTAGCAAAATTTAAAAACTTGCTGAAAAATTATTGGATTGTTGTTTGCCAGTGTTTTACTTCATTGCAATTATAGATGAACTTTATTTTTAAGCAGAGGAGAAGAAATTATCAGGTAATGTCTGAATGGAGATTAATAATAATTTGAGTCTTGAAGTAATTCCTAAACAGTGTACATTATCAAAGTAGTAGTGAAGAGAAACACTAATATTTAAAGTGCTATCCATTTCTTGTGCAAATTTTATCACTTGTTTGTGGAATTATTATAGGGTTAAATGAAATGGTGCGTGATTTATGCTGAAACTTGTAGTTATTTCTGTTACGTTATAATATGCAAATCTGCCAATAGACCGTAACCCTAGTTGTATTGGTTTAAATCATACAGTTTTGCTCGTGAGAGCTGAGCCATTCCCAGGGGTCGTTCCGATGTACTCTAGCTTAGAAAAGAGCTTTTGAAAAACAGTCCTGATTTACACTGTGGTGCTAAAAGTGTGAACAACTTTCTTGCTGATTTAAAACATGTCCCAAATCATTGTTAGTGATGTGTATCACAATTCTGTGACCATTAATCATTTAATCATCACAAAACAAAGCGCCTCTTTCATGAAGAACTGTTTCACATGCACATATACTATATCACTCATTTTTACAGCAAAGGAACTGAATATTGTTCAGTCTTGCTAAGAAACGAACAAGTCATCCACGTCCTTTGAAGCTTGTACATTTTGACTAATTTGCTGAGGAAACAAAAATGGGTTGTAGTGATATGTTCAAATAGAGATTCATGAAGTTACACAAATTTACACAAGCAGAACATTTGGTCTTGATGATTTGGGCATTTTTCCAAGAATATATACATAGTAAAAAGCCTGTGGTATAATTTGTAAATACACAGTATAGCATCAAATGGGACAATTGCTACAGTAGTGCTTGTCAAGCAGTATACTTCTTGTTTAATCATGATTATAGCCCTCGCATCATATCAAATTTTTGCATATCCTGAAGCTCACGGTAGAACTCATCTGAAGTTGCCGAGTTCTCTGCAGTAGCTCAACAAGATTTTTGCTACATTCTTTCGAAAACAGTGTCACCTGAAAGACTTGGACAGATTTTCTGTTTTACCTTGTCATAAATGGTTTCAGCTTTAATGAATAAGGTGTATGTTAATGGACTTGGAAGACACAGGTCAACGTTTTCTGGTCTAGACTGTGCCTGTTAATTGTGTACAGGTTGTAAAGAGGTTGTTCTTTTCAGTCATTATGAGTAAATGGATTTATATATATATATACACACACACTCTCTCTCCCCCATCCACCAAGACACAGAGGAAAAAACACATACACACACAAAAATATAGACTGAGGAATGTAAAGAAGTGAAGGAAGTTTTCTCTGCCAAATTCGAAATTTGTATCTCATAGTTGTGTAGTGCAATTTTGGACTGTTCACTCAATCTTGTATTATTTGCAGCAAGTAATGGTCTTTGCTTCACACTAAAAGCAATCCTGTAGCCTAAAAATAAGATTGCTAAAATAATAGAAATGTTTCTAGAATTAATTGACATTTTATGTGTCTTTTTAGTAACTGTTCATTTACCTAAATAATTCATACATTTCATTTCCTGTAGTCTCATCTTCGACAATGTAACATTTATCTATCAACTTTTGTTATTACAGTGCCTGTTTTTAGACTACCATTCTTTCTTCTGCCATTGCTTAATCAATGGCACATACTGAGTATTTGAATCCTTATCAAACATGATTCTTCAGTCCCTCAATAACTTTTGTCCTGTTCATGGACATAGACTGCTGCCAAGAAAAAAAGACCATATCCTTTTGAAGAATCACACAGTGATTTTTCTTTGTGTTGGGATATGTGTGATCTTTCTAGGGCTTCTCAGGGTAGGGTTCCTACGCACAGAAAATGCCTGGACTGTAAGACTTTTGCTGTACAGTCGTGCACTCTCTTCCCCCTGCTCTCTCATTCCTCCCCCTACCCCACCAGGAGCAAAGATCCCTTTTGTGTTTAAGCCTAAATGTTCTTGAAAATACTCTATGCAGTTCAGAGTGTCTTGTAATACAAACTTCCAAGCATTTTGGAACAAATGGCGGAAACTTGGGAAGTTAGAACTGTGTTCAATTATTACTCCCATTAGGTAAAAACTGTTAAGAATTATTTCCTGCTGGAACTTCTGGGGCATGTTAATAGACTACAGAGAAACAAACAAAGAAGTTAGAGCACTGCTTGGTAACTCCTGGAAGAATTTCTTTGTAAGATTTAATAGCTAAATGATAATAAAGATATCATAAAGAAATAGAACCCCAAACCTGTCAGATCTCATTGTTCTTCACCTTAGAACAACTTCAAGCTTATTTTTGCCACCTCTGAATTCTGATCCCTCGTTTGATAAATTGGACAGCGATCTTGCAAGTAAACCATTAATTATGTGTTTTGAAATCTATGATTTCATTTTCAAAGTCTTTCTTGCAAACATGTATTGTTATATAACTAAGTAATCTGTTTGTGTAATTAGTAGGTGTTGGTATAAGTCTACACGCTCTAAAACTCCTGTTGCAAACAAAGTATGTAACAAAGTGCAAGCATATGGTCATGCACTACTCTGACAGAGATAGTACACTGCATTGGGAGCAAGACAATAAAAAAAAATCGTCTTAAAAGAAATCATCTTTATTGGTAGATGTATAATAGAAATCCTCTTCAAAGGAAATAATTTTTAAAGCCTACAGCCATAAGGATGCCAACCACACTGTGTCTGGCACTGGAGTTATCTGGAAAGCTAAGCACAGCACTCAAATTTAATCACTATGTTACTCTACAAAGTTTTGCTTCATGTGTTTGTCATTTACTGACTTTATTTAATCTGAAAGACATTTTCTTGTACTTGACAATCTTTAGAAGGTGCTGCACCATTTGGTTGTATTTGGAGACCTGTCTGCTTTAAACACTGAGAAAATGATAATCTTGGCAGACAAATTAAGTGTAAGAAGCCACTGTTTTGGTTTTTTCTTTTTTTTTTTTCCCCTTGGGTTGGGGTTGGTTTTTTTGGTTTTTTTATTCTGTCACGGCCATAGGAGCCAGCTGGTTGAGTCACAGCTCCAACGCATCTGTTCCAAAGCCTGACTGCAGATCCTGTGGCAGAGCTACAGCGTCTCTCTTCAGCTTCCTTCCAAAAGCGTTGAACTTGATGGTACTCCCCCAACAGCCAAAACAACCTTCCCTCCCTGCTGAAGAATTGCTGCAGTTACCTGTGTAGCCTGTGGGAGTCCAATTTGCTTGCCTTAATTTTAGTCTTTAGATACCTTTCTTTCTTTCAGTCTTCCCACGTTGTCATTGTTTCACAATAGTAGTGTAGGATATTTTGGTAGTACAGTATTTTATTAATATATAGTTGAAACAAAAAAGGTATTTTATCTTACCCATTCTAATATCTCGGTTTGTACATTTGTTTGCTGGTTGTTTTGTGTGCAAATTTTCTGTGCTTCTTTGCATTACTTAGAATTACTTCTATTGAAACTATGAAGCTGAAGTTGTATGAGGTTTTGCAGACTGTATTATTTTAGCAGAAACAATTCTGTCCTTTTCAAATTTCTTGCATGCGTGATTTTTGAATTCCAATCGTGGATGCGTGCTTACACGTTGTTTTGCAATTTGATACAAAATCTCAACTCTCATGCACTTTTTGGAAAATATTCCTAGATTTTGGCCTCATATCTAAATCAGAGTATTTAAAAGTTGCTCAGAGTTTTAGATCACTAGCAATGCTTGGTTTGAATTTTAGAATGTAGCTAAATGAGTGCATTTGAAGTTATAAGGAGATTTTTCCCGTAATGTTTGACTTCCTAGTTCAAAATCTGATTTTATCGGTAGGTGAGATCACAATAGATGTCCAAAACACAGCTTCTTCCAAACAATAGGTTATTTTTGTTTGGTTGGTTTTTCTTTCTTGCCAGAGAATTTATTTGAAAGCATTTTTCTAGGCTATTTCTAGGATGACCAGTTAAAGATGATAAATGAAAATATAGAATCAGAGGCTAGAATTTTTGGGGATTATGAGGGAGGTTATGAGGCCTGGTGCCCTTCTGTTTTGCTGTCAGATCACAGAAAGTTTTAGTGTATTTATCAAGTTCCATTTTAAAAACCTGGAGATAACACTATCATAAGAATTATGTCAACACTCCCTTTCAAATCCCAACTTACCTTACAGAGAATGTATTGCATTTTCTCCTGTCTCTGCGGGTTATTGAGCTATCATACTTTTCTGGAAAATGATGTAGTATTTTGCTTTCCTTGATTTTTGTAGCTTGTAGATAAGACAACACTTTAACTGACCTTCATCTAATAGCTGCGGCTGTGTGGTCCAAAGAAAAAGTCTGGAAGTCTTGAGATTGGGGGCCTGGAAGAGAACTGTTAACATATTTGATGGCTGTAACTGAAAATTTTGAGTGATTTGGTTAAGTGAGGCAAATAGAACTGAACAGAAGAGAGTGCAAAAAATATCTAAGACATATTTTAGGTCATGGATCTTAATTTAGAAGCATGTAAGGACAGAAGCATGTAAAATATTCCTTTCTGTCTTCTGCATGCTGTGGGGACTAGCAATTTAGTAGTTTCACGCTGTGTTTGGAATCCAGCACTGGATGGCAGTGAGTCAGAATTTCTGTGAATTTATCCCATCTTGTACCCAATCTGCTCTGCAGCTTTTGGCTGCTGCACCTTGGGCCTACACCTTGATACCTGCGACCGTGATCCTTACTCTGAATAAAACGGACCTGTGTTGTGAGCCAGCTGTTATGTTTGCATAGTCAAAGAGCCTAGAGATGTTTTCTGTTGGATAGGGCCCAATTTGGTCGTATTTTGTAGGTAATATGGTATTAATGCTTATAGGCTAGGAATTAAACATAATAAAACCTGTGCTGAATTCATATTTGCTCAGATGTATTTTGGTCATTAACTATTGTGTGACTCTATGATAATGTTGTTATTGTTTGTTGTTAGAAACAATAGAGACTTTGAGAAACTTTTATTTTCTTTAGCATGCCACGGTCATCAACTATCTTTTGTATTTGTCGAAGTTTTCATAGAGTTTACTGCAAGGCTATTACGTTATTACGGGGTGAAATAAGTTTTTTGTTGTTGTTGTGCTAGATGTAAAGTACAGAAAATGGAGGAGATACAAGAAAACGTTTCAGGAGGTTTTGATCAAACCACCAAGTGTCCAAAAATATTTTATTCACTTCAAGCTTAATGCTTTTGTGAGAGGGAAGGAGAGGAGAATGTTTATCAGCTGTTTTGTGGAAAGATATCTAAGGCTTATTAAATGTTGATTCATGTTTTTCATTTCACGTTACATATATTATGTGTATATATATATATAATATATGTATGTATATATATAATTCACCAGGATTGCTTTCTGGTTTTTATTTATTTATATCATAAATAAGTTTGTGCATGTTCTATGCAGAAAAGTATATTTTTTTTCTGTCTATTGGTTACTTTATGTTGTTTACATCTAACTTCCGTATCTGAGTGAACAGGATTATCTCTGACATAATGGGATTGCAGTCTTCCTCAGTAAGGAAAGTGTGCAAGGTTCCAAAAATTTGCTTGTTGTTTATTATGCTTTGTTTGTGTTGCGTTATGACTTGTTAAGAAAAAATTGAATTAGCTCTTATAGTTGTTACTTTCAAACTAACAGTAAAGCTAATTTTGCATATTAGCAATTATATTTCAAATCAGAATCATGGTCCTGCCTATGAATGTAAACTCATGGAGTTTGGATTTCAAGGAAACTATTCTGATTTATGTAAGATTATCCCAAATTTGAGGAAGATCTCATACCTTTTCTTGCATGGAATGTCAGAAAGTGTTAAACTATAATTTCTCTGAAATGTATTTTTCTGTAAAATTTTCTAGGAGCTACACGTGTGCTTTTCCTTGAAGGTGAAACAGCCTGCTTTGAGGAATGGAAGGGAATATTTTGCCTACTTTGGAAACTTGGTGGTGTTAAAGGTAAGATGGTGAAAAATGTGTCCCTAAATAGTAAGTGTTTCATTACTTTAGTTAATTTTATGAAGATGTTTTCCTCTTGCTAAATTGAAATAGTTGGTTTCTTGAAAACAGCTACAAATCTAAGAAAGTCTTGTTCTGAAACACTAACTGCTGGATGAAGTCTATGTTGTGCTTGTGGCACTGATAAAGACCATTTTATGTTCTTCTCAAATATAGTGGGCCAAGTGGTGTTCTACTTTATTCTTTGCTTGTGTTGGGATAAGAATGTACTGGAAGTTCCTACACAAGACAATGAAATATTGCTGTGCTGGTGGACTTATTCTTGAGACTGTTCTGGGCCAATTTATGAGAGAAACTCGGAAGAGGGGCTCCTGATAAGGCTTTTAGTAATTCACTGAGCCCTGATTTGCAGCAGCTTGACAAATGCTGGGAGGTCTGAGGCTGGTCTACCTTTGGCTGAAGCTAAAAGAATACAAAATGTTGTGTGTTTTTATTTTTCTAATCTATAGAATTCAGTGAAAATTGCAGCTTAACCATACCTGAGCAATGTAGTCACTATGTACATCCTCCATTCCTATTTATAAAATAAGTGGGTTGTCAGTTTTCTTTTCACATCTGTTTCCTAGCAAGTAAAACTGTTCCCTAAGCATGGAGTTTGAACATACAAATAGATTTTAAAAATTAAATTGTTACAGAACCAGAAATCTAATCCTGCAGTTAATCACTAGCAATATTTGAAAAGAGACAAACTATTGTATATCTGCTTTGCCTCACCTAAGATGGATGCCAGGAATAGTGCACATCAGGAAATGAAATGTGTAAATCACAGAAAATTATGAGTTGACCAAAGCTGCATTTCAAGGCATTCGAAGTACAGGAAAGGCCTCAGTGAGAGGTGGGGGGGAAAAACAGCTATTCAACTGCTGAAAAATGGAAAATGCTTGTTTTATATTCTAAAGGTGAATTGTGTAGTAACACAAAAGGATTTTGGGGTGGGTTTTGTTTGGCTTTTTTTAAAGGTAGGCAGCCTTGTGTATTCATGATTTCAAGAATTGTAGCAGAAACAGAATAATTCTTTTTGTTAAATTCGCGCTTCTTAAAAATTTGCTCTTTGAACTGACAGACAAATTCTTCTTTTCCTGCCCTCAGCTGTAGATAAATACAGATTGTATTTCAACCCACATATACGCGTGTTTCAGTAGTGGATCAACAGATTTTTGGGCATGGTTTAGAGATGTTGTATAACTAATACTTATGCTGTAACTGATGATCTGAATCTCAGCATAGAGACTAGTTAATTTTTTCCAAAATCTGAGGAGTACTTGAATCTGTTTGCATGTTGCACATCTATAGATGACAATTTTAGGTATCTCATAAGAAAACAAATGCTATTCACACTCTTCAATAATGTGTTCCCTATACCTGACAAGTTCACTGTGCATTCTTGGGCTAGGAATGAGAAGATGCTTCAAGAGAGAAACACATACGATTGATCATAGAGAAACGAATTAAAGGGTTGCATCAATAAGATTGAAAATAAACACCACCTCTCTCCTACTTCTTAGATGTGATGTTTTAAAGCATACTTCTGGCCTTTAATACTTGCTAGTAGATCTACTTCAATATGCTAGAATTTCTGGTAGAGCTGTCCCTAAAAGTATGGAGCTTACGACCGCAAAAAGCGCAAATGTTGTGAGGTCTGAGCTTTTGGTTCAGCATCGTTTTTCTATGAGATTACCAAGTACCTAGTGTGTTAGTAACTGAGAGTCTGCTATTGCCTTCCTCCTTGTGTGGATCTGTTCTAGATCTTCAGCTAAAGCTGATTTTGCTGTTGTAGGATGTACTTTGTAGGCTGATATACTCTAGTGAAATAGTCTGAAATGTAGCAATTATGGGATCCCAGGTGGAGCAAGTTCCTCTAACCGTAGACACCGTGTCTCATCCCCCATTCTTTAATTCTCCTGAAATCCTTTTGCACGCACGTGACTACTGAACACAGATAAGAAGGATACCATTCGGTGAGAGGAAAAGCCACCTTCTGTTTACATCCTGAAATACAAAAGTGCAAATAAAATTGTGCATGTGCGATGATGGAAATTTTGCTAGTTCTGTAGTGGCAATAAACTATATCTTGGCTTAGGTTTAAAGGTTAGGGTCAGATTCTCTCCCTTGCTGTGTTCACGTATGCCTTCGTGCAATAATTTACTTTAAATGTTTCATGTGACTGGAGGGAAAACTCCTTTCTTGAAGAACTGTTTAGTTACACAATTTATGCATACGCTAGACAGAGGGCACAAAAACTTAGTGATTCTTTGTGAATGAACAGGTTTTTCTTGGGTTTTCCCAAGGAAAGATACTTCTTTGCATCTATCTGGTTTGCTGTGAGCTCATTATAGAAGCTGTGCAGATCTGTGCCAGGCAGCTTTTATTTTGAGAAGTCAAACTTTAAAGAGACTGTGGGCTGTCTGTTGTGCAAGTGTTAGCTCCAGGAATGCCTGGGACAAGGGTTAGGGTTGGGATGAGATATGGTAGG
The DNA here is from genome assembly GCA_013398225.1 of Steatornis caripensis. Lineage (NCBI taxonomy): Eukaryota > Metazoa > Chordata > Aves > Caprimulgiformes > Steatornithidae > Steatornis > Steatornis caripensis. The sequence continues at coordinate 103,894 of VZSC01007191.1, read as the reverse complement.
GCTTTTAGGAGGTTTTTTCCTTCCATCGTGGAGCTGGTGATTTGTGTGTGTAAATCAGGTAACATATTTCCTCTGCCTTTGCCACTTCTTTGTGGACTGTTGCTATAATGGCAAAAATCTTAATGTTTCTGTAATTTTTTTTGTATTCAGACTAAGAGTGTTTTCTTCTCAGGGGTTGAGTGCTGTGAAATCAGTTGAATATTCTTAGGGTGCCACATTTTCAGGATGACGTATTTAGGAGAAAGCTCAGGATATGTTTTGTCTGGTGAAAGAGCATCTTGCGTCTTTCTGCAAAACAGGGAGAAGGCCAGTGATTCTGTTATAGGAACTTAGATGTAAGAATAATACTTTATTCTGCAAAACTGAAAGATAGGCGAAGAAGTTAGGCTTTAAAATGGCAGGCACAAGTGGTGTTAATGTATTGCACTGGAATCATATGCTTTTCTTGCTATTACTGGAACTTTTTTTCCTAATCTTGAAGTTATATAAAAGAGGATTTAAAGTATATAGTTTAGGAAATTAATATTAATTTTTTTTCCTTGTTTGCACACAAGTATTATCTGTATGGACTTGGCTAATATTTGTGTAACTAGAATTTTGTGCGTTAGAAATCGATTTGGTAATTTTATGTTGAAAGCTTTCACTTGCACATCAAGAAAGCAAAACTGAATATCTGAAGTCTGGCAGAGTGCCTGACCTGGGTCTGTCTAACGGCTGTTTCATGGCAATCTGTCAGCCTACTGAACGCACATTTTGTTTCTGTCTCTTTAAACTTACTCAGTCCAATACTCTTTTTAAGACAGTTTTTGAAAATGCAAAAGGTGTCTGGCCAAGTGTTGTGTTTCTCACTCCTCTGAGCATCTGACCCTGCTTGAAGGCAAGAGAAGAGAAGAGCAGAGAATGCGAATTTTGGTGGCGGGATGGGGACGAGGAACAAAGACTTCTTCAAGGCTGTGTTCAGGTGATGATGGTTCCAGTATCTCACCTTGTTTTTAATCTCAGTAGCCTTGCTGTGTTGATATGAAAAAATGATCTCAACATAGTGTTAGACAGTAAAAGTTGGGGGTAGTGAAGTGTAGCAAAAGAAGCATTGTTGTGCTGTGAGTTGAATGATGTTGTGAGTAAAACATTTCACTTCTTGTGGCTTGAAGATACACAAGTAAATCTCAAGAGATGTGTTAATATGCAACAGTAATTTGTGATATAACTCAACTAAGCATTGACAAATCCATTTGATACAGGCCTGATAAGATATTTTTTTTAAATTTTGAGTGCTTAAAATGTTGCATGCACCAAAACTGATGTGTCAAGATAAATGCATATAAGTTATTTCCCTTTCTTCCCCACCATTTATCATCAGTAACTAGAAGAATAAAAGACTGTTATATTTTCCAGGATCCTACAGTTTTACTTTGTTTTACTGTGACATCTGTCACACAAAAAGTTTTATCCTCTTAAGCATCTTATGAAGAACTGCTTTTTTCATGATGAGGACTTAATCTTTGATCATGACATATTTTAACCAAGATGTGTCAGTTAGGTACTGTATTTTCTTCAGAACTGAAGAGCTGTTGGAGGTGTTTATTACTAAACAGAACTTTGGGGAAAAGGAGTATAATTTTCTGTGTCATGAAGAATATTATGATGCAAGTGGGAGCAATTTCAAAAGAAGCAGAGAAGAGGAGAGGTATAAAACCTCAATAACTAGAGACTGTGCAAGTCTCCGTTTGTTCCATACTGTATTGATTTTTTTTGCCTCAAAATGGCAACTGCCTCGTATACAAGCTTCATAAAAAAACAGGCTTGGTTGCACTGCTCTGAAAAAAATGTGACCAAATTTTCAGCTCAAACATAAGTAACATACCTACACTCATGCCAGTGAAATTCCACTAATATACACAAGGCGACAGCTTTATAGTTCAGGTTGTACGAGTCCCGTTTAGTTTGGATTACCATGAGGAATCATAACCATTGGATGCTTCTTCATATTTCTTCTGAATTACATGAATATTAAAAGCAAAAAAAACCCTGGGTGAACAATATTTATAAAAAAAGATATTAGCAGGAAATTTCAGTGCTTCGACTAATAAATTCAGCCAGAAACGCTTAAATGTGGTCCTTTATTTTCACTGTGGTGTTCAGTATATAGTGTTACGTATTTTCAGTGTATGAATGTATGAGAAGATGAAAAATGAGAATGAACTGGACAACGAAATAGCTCTTCCAGCATCACCTCAGAGCTGCTGCTGGATGCACGATTTGGTTCTGAAATGGTTGAAGGAATTGCACAAGTCAGTATAGCAATTCCTCACAATCATTCAGAGGAATTCAGTTCAGTTTTATCTGTGTTTTGGAAAGTAACTCTCCTATCCTAGAAACACATATAAAATTTCTCGAGAGGTTTTTAAAATAGTATTGGAATAATGAAGCCTGGACTTCTTGGATCTTGCCCTTAACAGACATAAATGAAAGGCTGCTTTTTTTAACAGAGGAAAGTGGTGATAATAGGGAGATAATGCATGATTTCTCCTGTCATAGGAGACTTACAACCATGGAACACACTTCTTGTATGTTCCCCTCTATCCATCAAATTATATTTTGTGTCACTTTGATCACTTCTTGAGCTGTGTGTGTAGTATATTATCATAAAGCACAGGAGAACTCATAACCTTTAGTCAGTTCCCAGTCCAGTTATACATCTCCTCCTAAAACGCTCACTACCTTTTCTTAATGATGCGAACAACTCCTGCTTAGACTGTCTTACTGCTCCTTGTTAACTTTTCCTTTGAAGCAGAGCTGGCTTGTAAAGAAAGGAGTGTCCAAGACTTTGATCAATTTGAACTACTGAATATAGGCTGTTTCTTGGTCCGGAAACATAACAACGTAGCCACTTAAAGCAAATAGATTTAGTGTAGGGTTTTTTTCCCCGGCATATCAGACACTAAGAAGAGGAAGCAGAGGGTCAATTACAATAGGAGCAGTAATTCTGCTGCAAAGCATGTGCACTCACAGTGTGTTGTGGCAACTTCCTGAATTCCACCCTGGCCTGAAGGCATTTTCCCATTTTTTGTCTGCCTGCTTTCTCCAACGTTACAGCTACAATCCTCCCATCCCAAACACGCCACCCACCCCGTACCGGCTTCTATCCTAGGCGTGGGCTCATTCACAAAATGGACTGAAATGAAATGCAGTCATGAAAGCATCTTCCCTTGCGGAAGCTACTGTTTCTCTGCAGGATTTAAAACACCTGAATGCAGACTTAAAGTACCCAAAACCCTCACGGATGAAACTCTGACAGAAAAAGATGTTTTTGAGGAAGGTGTGGAGTCAAATAGTCACACTACGTAAACACAGCAGCAGATGTCTTTATTGAGTGCTTTGGATGAAAAAAACGTGATAAATGAAAACAAATTTACAGATTTTAAATATTTTAAAACAGTAATTATTGTACAGAATTATGAAAAGGAAAGATATGGTAGATTTAAGGGTATTAAAACTTGCTGTGTTTTCTGTCTGTTTTTTGCCCTAGATTTGTATTTGAAGAGCTGTAGATAGAGGTTTTGTCTCAGTTCCGAAGGTTAATATAGATTCTGTCTTAGTGCCTGGTTATTGATCTGTGCCTCTTTCTGCTTTATCAGATATTTGGATTGTCCCCTTGCTCATTCACTGTTAAGGTTGCAAAATAAGATTACTGTATATTGTTCTATGGCATAGAAGAGTCAAGAATGTTCTTTGCTCCTCCGTTTTTGTTTTAAATTCATTTCTATGCTGTGATTTTTATTTTATTTTTTTCCCCGATCTCTTTAGCCTTTTATTGTTGCGCGTGGGGATTTTGAGGGAGAAGTGTATGTCTGTGTAAAAAACTCCTCAGCATGAATTTGCTGTCAGTACAGCTGGCTACAGGTCTTCAGAATTGCAAGTAGAGTGAAATACGGATTACAATCACTAATTAAGCACGTACACAATTTGGAAGGTGCTCATTGTAGCCAGTCGTGGTGTTCTTTAGTCGTGTAACTGCCTCCTCTATCTCAAGTGCACTCAGAGAAGAGCATGTTGTAATCTAAAGTTTTTATCACTGGGAAAAGTAATATTCATTAGAATCTATTTGACTGGCCTGTGCTTTGTGTTACTTTTCATAAGGTGTTTCATTGTTGACGAAATTTCAGTGATTTATGGTAATGCAAATTGTGTAGTGATCAGAAGGTAAAGAAGTCTGTGACTGTGTCTGAATGACTGAGCTCAATCTCATGATTAAGCACTGTGAATTTCTTTCTGAACTTCCCATCTTCTGTCAAGCCTATCCAGGCGACAGGTAATTTTCTAATATTAACGATCCACTTCCTTTCCTATTTCCACTCTTAAGTTGTTGACATATCTACCTGAAGGTCTTTTAAAAGAGGAAAATATCAAATATATACAAAGTATTCTAAAGTAATGAACCCCTCAGGAAAAAAGTGAAATCTGCAAGATTGTTGTAGTGTAGAGATTCAGTTGCTGTGAAATGATGCTGCCTGCGGGCACTTTTGCATACTCTTCGATGTTCCCTGAATGCAGAGGACAGGTAGAAGAGAGGAGGAAAGGACAGGGAAGGTGAATTTTGTGAGCGGTGTGAGATATTGTTTATGCCAATCTTGGCCTTGACAGGAGAAGGAAGGTGCTTCCTTGAAGGCTTTTTCGCTCTCTCGGTGGAATGAAATGGCAAGAGCTGTATGTGTGAGTGTCTTTCATGGGAACAGTGTACAATCGAAACAGTCCTACTCAAGCATTGTGCTGGAGTTTTAGGAATGTTTCCTGTGGACGCAAGAAATGTGCAGAGCCTGTCATATAGGGGACAAGTTAGTCTGCCACGTAGTGCTGACCTTGAAATAATGCATGTGGTCAATTGGTTGTTTTCATTTGTCTCTGCTCAAATACAATATTTAACGTGTTTTTTTTCTATTCCAAATAGCAAATGAGAACACTGGACTGTATCAGACCACTATATCTGTCTACAGTGATCAGGAGAGCTGTAGGGAGTAGTGTAAGTGATGCATCGGCACTTCCTCAGCTTTTTTCATGAGCCTGCTAGGATCCATGGATTTTCTGAGTTAAAGGTGATATGTTTGTGCTTAACGGTCTTTGATAGTTGCTATAATACATTTGTTTCCCTAGTCTCTGAGTGCCTCTGAGAGCCCTTGTGAATTTTGATATACAGAGAAGGAAATGCACGTATTGGTTAAAAGTTATTGATGGCTTTGAAGGCCTGGAATGTTACCACACATTTTCACATGAATAAGTTGTTAAGTGTCTATCCGTATGTATTAATAATTGTTGGAACAAAACAAAATAATTCAAAAATGTATTTTTAGACTCAGATGAATTAGTGGTGTTCATAACATATGTATGCATTCTTGAGATGCTTGTTCTATTGGATTTAAATTATTAATATTTGCAACAATATTATTAGTGTTTACTCTTGCATCATATTGGATTTATATGCTAATAATGCTGCTACTTCATGCACATGAATAATTTGAATTGCTGTCAACTCTTGTTTTGAAGCTGGTCTCTTCCTGACCTTTATGTAGGAACATAGTGGCACAGTGGGAAGTAAAGACCTTGCCTAAGCCACATGCAAAAACTGCTCCTAAGCTATTTTTCTGTAGATGGAGAATAAGTGAATGACAGAATGTGGCTTAGATTTAGACAATTTCAAGTCCAGCTGTTCAGTGACCTCTTCCAGGTAATGCAACAAAACGTCATTCTCAACACAAGGCCGTGCCAATATGACATAATCTTGTCCCTGCATTAGTTTCCTTCTCAATGGAGGTTAAAAAAAAAAAAAAGTGCTTCCATGCTGTGCTCTTATAAAGTAGCATATGAAGGTATACTTTTACTTTTTATCTTTCCTGACACCAGCCTGGTGTTCCTCTCTCTGGGTCTTGATTCTGTCCCACTTAAAGGTAACCAAAATTTTCATGAAACTGAAGCTGTGAGCTGTGTTTGAAGGGAAGGTCATAGAGGGGGAAAAAAAATGTTTTCTTAGATCAACTGAAGTGATGTGTTACACAATTAGGGTAATCTTTCCACTGATCTGATCAATTAGTTTAATAAAACAATACTATACCTCAGCACTAAACTTTGTTTCCACATATCCTTAGCATTGGCTGCTGCAGCAGTACTCTGCACATAAGTCACATTCTGTGTTATGCAATAATTTTCAAGCACCCTTGAATGTGTTTGCTCTTTTAAATGTCTCCGTGTATCTGTGCATCATGGGAATCTATAAGGTGATATTTCCACTGAAAAGTGAAGTTAAAATTAACCATCCTTTTTCTGAAAGTGTAGGCTAGAACAGAGTTGGTAGTAAGCAGTTTTGAAGACAGCTAACACATATTCAAGATGAGTTAGTTCATTACGAGTTCTGTTTTCCTTCTGAACAGAATTAAAACAAAACAAACCAACCACTACATGTTCCAGTGTTTATCTGTCATGTGTTTAGTTTATCTTGGATGTCGTAAGAAGCTGAGGGATTTTTGCCCTGTAACGGTATGACTTTCAGACTTTTTCAAAATACGTGTTTAACCTTACCTTTATTGACTTCCTATTCTATTGTAACAGTTGAACCAGGATTTCTCCTTCAGCAATATTCAAATCAGTTTTTAATGAGCTACTTAATTAAAGGCTAATTGAGGTGAATTCTTTAAAGATTTCCAAATTATGCTTATCAGGGTAGCTATGTTTTAAGATAAGTTTTAAATATTTGTTTTATACTGCATTATTTGATCATAAAAGCACATCTAAAATTATTTTTGAACACCTAATTAGAGTTGCTATGCGCTTTTCTTACTTAATACTCCATGTTGAGTTTACCATGTGTGAATTTCATACATTACTAGTGTTGAGCATAAGAAGCAATACAGCTGTTAAAGGGTGTTTTTAGAGTCTTAGATAATATAGAATTAAAGAATGTATTGGAATCAGTGGTACCTTTTTTCTCTTTTTTAAATCTTGGTCTTACTCTTGGGTGGATGTTAAATACATTTCATGTGCATTTTCTTAATCTTGGTGAGTTTCCTCAACAGCAAGCTAACAGCAGGGAATATCACTACATGACAATAGTATAAATCTTTTGTTTGTTGGAACAATCAGTCAGTTAATGGATAAGAACGTTAATTAATCAATCTGGTAGATTTCTCTTTTCGGGAGTACTTACTATACTCTTGAATCAAAGCGAGTTTGGAAAATAGACACTCTAGTTTAGTTTAACCTTTTTATCATTGACAGAAACACCAAAGCAGTTGACTCGAAATTTGGGGGAAAGGAAGAGAAAATAGAACAAGAAATCTGAGGCAGACAATTCCCCAAATTAATCTACATTTCCTGAGCTCCCAAGATTTACTATCAATAAATGGGTCATCATAATAAAAGACTCTAAAGTGCTACAGAGACCCAGAGACCTCCCTGAAGCAAACACTTTTTGTTTCATTTTTCTATCGCATTACTCTTCCCTTTTCTGTTCATTCAAATGGCAGAAGTTGACAGCCCGGTCAGCCTTTCCTTGTATTTGATATACTTGTGATTCAACAGTGCATCATTAGATGATTCCTGCAGCTGATGTTTTGAGAGGAGATTATCAGGGCAGCAGGAGCTAAAACTCAGTGAGATATTATTGGTTCTAGATCCATCAACTTCATCCTGTGCTGGATTTGTCTTGAGATTGATAGCTCTGCACTCTAGGCTTCCGATCTATAACTGTTGCAGGTTATTTTATGGTCTTGTACTACTAGCAGGATTTTCTCATATTAGTGCATAGATGGTCCATTTCTGTACTCTTGACCAGAAAAGGAACAGTCCTACTGCAAGCTGAGAGAATCTTTTTGGCAGAATTATTTCTGTGAAGTGTATTGTGATAACACTGAGTGATGAACAGTATTTTGCCTTAATGGAGGATGGAGTCATAGTAATCTCAGTAATCAGAAGTGTTTGAGCATTTTATTGCTCAAGTATTAGCTAATTTCTACAAATGAAGAGGTTTTTCAGTTTTGCTAGACAAGCTGAAAAAAACAGTGACGTGTGTTTTTATGTACAGTGACATGAAATGAGAATGTAGGGATTTTTCATGCCTTCGCAACCCCTTTTAGTTTTTACAAAGTGTTTCATTCAGGTTGCCACAAATATCCCATTGTATTTAAGGCATTTAATGCAAAGATATTTAATTACAATTTCAAAGATGTTTCAGGTTGCGTTTCAAACTGCTTGTGAATTTGAAGTAATCTTAAATCTGTTGAAGAAACTTCTATACCCTAGCAGGTTGGTGGCATTATATGTTTTGGAAAGTTGACATAAGTCTGAGCAAAAAATAGTATTTTCTGTGTATGTAGGACAATCTGAGTTTAAGAGTTCTAGAAATCAATTGTATCACTATAAGGCTTGCTTACTTTCCCTATCCAACTTCTTATAAGTGACTTGAGGGCCTGCCATGTGATTATAGGGCTACTTGAGGAGACCATAAGATCTGCATCAATTGGTTAACCCTGGTGTAGCACAGCATCTGGTGTCCAGTGTGGACACCAGCAGATGACAGGATGTGATATGTCTGTAGGTGTATCTGCAGATTTGGAATTTTGCATTACATTCTCTCAGCTCCAGTAATATATGGAGTGGTTGCTTCTAGTGCTTGGAGAGTGGACATTCCCTCCATGAATGTATCTATTTCCTTTTGAAAAAATTTATACTCTTAGCAGTAGCATCGTGCTGGGGTAATGATCTGTATGATTTAATTACAAGTTGTGAAGAAGAAGTCCTTCTTGATTGTTTTGAACTGCTTATTCATAATTCCATTTTATACCACTTACGTTTTGAATAATGGCAAATAATAAAAAAATCATTGCCTATTCACTATCTCTGTACTGCTCATTGTTTTATAGACCTCTATCATATTTATTCTCAGCCGCTTATTTTCCAAAATAACTCTGTGTAGTTTTATTTCTAAGAAATCCATTCTGTTCCTCCTATCAAATTCATTGTTGTGCGTTCCTCTGTGCTGTGCTCTCTGCACTGTAATCTTTGAGTGGTGATGGCCTAAACTATATGCAGTATTTGAGATGTGGGTACACCATGGTTAGAAGCCTAATGATGATTTATGTTTTATTCCCTATTCCTTTCCTAATAAGTCCTCATATGACGTGTGACATCGACAGCTACTAAAATTGTGAGTTGATGACTCTTGATTCATTTTTCCAAAACATGTTAACGGTCCATCACTTTTTATGGAAAATTTGAAGTTGGTTCTTCACAAAACAATTAGTCTGTGTTTATTTACATTAATTTTCACCTGCCATTGTATTGTGAAGTCATATTTCTTCTTGTAGATCTTCAGTGAGGTGACAGTCAAATTATAATTTTTAAAAACCTAATACACAAAAATTTAAATAACTTTGTAATTTTAATATACAGAGCAGAAGCATTTCTTTGTTTGCAAGCTCTGTTGTATTATTATATACCCTTGTCTTGATCACTTATGAATAGGTTGAACAGCAAATATCCTAGTACAAGTTATTTAGCATCTCACTAATATTTTCCCTTAATGATAAAACCTAAACAGATTTATTCCCTTCTTCTTTTTACAAAGCAATGTTGACTTTTCAACATATATATTTTTAATTTGTAATTTTTGTTTGTAGTCTACGCTTGACCATCTCACATAGTCTGCAAAATAATTTTTTTACTAGCCTTTGATGGTTCTTGGAGGTCTTAAGTTTGATGTTGTCTGACACCATTTCTTTAATATCATTGATAGCTTAAACAAGAAATTTCCCATTGTAGTCTGTAGTTCAACTGTCTTGTATCAGGGTTTGTAAGTAAATACTAGCTAGAGTCAGTAATTTCTTATTTTATTTACCTCTAATACTGCGTTTTAATAGTGTTCTTCAAACTCTTTTTTACTAATCTGGCCTAATTTCAAGTGTAATGTACTCACTGTTACCCTAACATATGGGTGTATATGCGTGTATATATTTTTGTTGCAAGTCATTTCTCAGGGAAATAGGAGTATTTTTCTTTCCAGTTACAATATGCAGACAGGTTCACTTGGAGTGGGAAGAACTCTGGAAAGAAGTGAAGTCACTTACAATTGCTGATCGGACACCTGGGTGTTGTAGCGGTGCTACAGCAGTAGCATTGCTGTTGTGTTTAGATTATTTTGGTGTTCACTGATTTTTCTGTGTAAAGCAGTCACATTCAATGCAAATGTTTGGAAAAAAATACTACCAGGGTATTATTGAAATAACAGGACTTTTTTACTTTTTCTGACATTTCAGTGAAGTTATCAAAGGAGTGTATAGAAGTGGATTTAAGCACGTTTCAAATAGAAAGACTGCCTAGGTAGAAGAGAGAGAGATGTTTGTGATCCAATGTGAGGGGAGGATCAATACTATAATCTGTGTGTTTCTAGGTATGTTTCATTACTTATTATTGGCAATGACTTACAAAGGACTGGGGATGGAATGAGCTACAATTCAATGATTATCTATTACATTGTTTCTTATGAAACATTAAAACTTCAAGAATACAGGTGATGGACAGCAGATTAAAAACTCAGCTTGGGAATTACTTTATTTTGGATAGCAGTGAGCTAGTTAAAAGTAATTCCCCGTGCCTGATTGCATGAGCTCTCCTACCTCTGTTTTAATGCTAAATTCATCTAGCATAAGACCATGAAAATATTACGTGTGAATTACACTCATCTAGAACCTGTTTTGTTTTCACTCTCTTGTGTTCCTTTAGAACTCTGCAGAGTAAGTATAAGCAAAGAAAAAAAAAAAAAAAAAAAAATCTGGTAAATAGCCTTGACTTAAAACCTTAAAAAGCACTTTACTCAAGAACAGTTATAATGATGATGAAAATAGATGGATTGACATTGTTGTTCAATCTGCAATATTCAACAGTGATTAAATAGGCTCGGAGGCCCTTTTTTAACACTGATAATATAAGGTAAGATTAAAATTTATCATCAACGTTTTATTTATAGGTGTGGAAACATAGTGAGTTTTATCTGTTTTGTGTGTTATATCAGAATACTTGTCACTGTAAGGTACTTTTGAATGTTGTCTTAGGCCAACCTGCTGATTGGAGCAATGCTAGCCTCAAGGTTAGACCGAGTTGGTCTGAATTTTGTCTAGGGCAGATCAAGCAGATCTAGCTTCTTAATGGAAATAGATGTCGTAGATATGGATATACTGTGTGAAACAACTCAGACACAGATAACAAAACTAAGTTGCTAAGGAGACCAAGTCACTGTTTGGAGCAATTGTTCTGTTCATAAAATTCTGTTCTCATTTGCTGTTTCTACTATGTATTGTCTAATTCAGTTTGTGTTTTGGATATTATCTTCTGAGAAGCTACTGTAGTGTTAAGTTATGTTATATTCCAGCCGATTGTGTTAACTGTGTGGTAACTGGCTAGCATGCTTTGTCACAAAGATTATCTATGAAGTAGTGAGTCTTTCAAAAAGCATATTTTTATGTGCAATCTCTTGTGGACTCTCCTTTCTGACAAGTTACGCAGATATGTAACAGAAGGGATAGGATCTGTTCAATTAGTAAAGTTTGAGAAATTTAAATAATTGTATTGTTTAAAAAGGGTTAGACCAAATGTGCAGGGAGAGCACGGAAGTATTTGTGTGCTCCTAGGAAATATTGGAAGCCACGGCAGGCTGAAGTTGTATTAATCCAGCACCATAGATAATTAAGAGGGGACCAAGAGATACCTGTAGCTCATTTTGGGCTAGTGAGCATAAATTCACGAAGACCATTTGTACAGTGCTGGCTTAGGCAATTCTTCTGTTGAGAGAAGAAACTGTAATACACGATGACTCTAGACAAGATTATAAGGTGATATAACAAAGTGTACAATGTCAAAAGATAGGATGATTGAATACCGTATGCTAGGCACACAGCCTTCCTACAGCTCCATCTTACACTTTCATGTTTCAATGAAAAATAAGTTCCTTAAGAAAGCAAAAGGGAAGCTTAGCTGTAATTTTCGTATTGGTATTGGATGAGAATCAGAACCTCTCTCATGTTGCTAACTTCTGTGGTCTTGTACCAGTTTATTCTGTCCTTCCTCATATAAGTCTGTCTTTCATTCCCTTAGTGTCTTTCTCAATGGATTGAGCTACTCTACTGATTAGAACTTCCCCCTATATTTCTTGTTCTCATTCCTTTGTGTGTACGTTAGTAATTGGATACTAATGTGATAATATCTTCTCTGTCTCTTGCCTCCCCTATTTCAGGTGTTTCTCCTTTAAGCATTACTGTATTTACTGAGACACTCTGTATAATTCAGTGGTCCCATTCTTTGTGTCAAATGGATTTAGGCAGGCCCATGTGCTTTTTGGCTGTCCCTAGCTCTACGTCCCTCCCTTGACTTATGTAACACTGTCCTAGATTATAGACTTGTTTCCTCTGCTCAAGTTCCAGCTCTTGTGCCACCAGATGCCTTGAAAAAACACGTTTACCTCTAGCAAAATCAAGTTCACTCATTTACTTTTCATACTTCTTTCTCTGTGGCAATTCTCAGAAATGAGAGTATAGCAGATAATTATGAGAACAGAGAAACTGTTGTCCCTCTTCCTTTTGTGGACATTTAAGGAAAGTAAGTGGGGTCTGTGTACAGTAACCCCTCCAGGTTAAGGAACAGAGTAGCTTTAATCAGACAGCTGTGAACCCACAAGGGTATGTGGGCAGAGCTTTGGGGGGAACTCAGATAATTCAGCTGAAACAAGTATGTGGCATTAAAGGAACATACTGACACAACTCCTCTATGACAGAAGGAGAGAGAGAGACAAATCAACTTTTGTTTTTGTTTTTCCCACCTGGGACACTGAAGCTGTGCAAGGCATTGTAGAACACTGTAATCTTGCCTGATGCTGAGAAGTTTTCAAATTCAGCTGCTCTGGAATGACGTGTCAGTCATTCATAAAGCTAGTATTTAAAGGAATCACACTAAAAATGTGAAATTTGTGGTTTTGTAGGGTCTTAGTGTGGTCATTAGCAATAATGAATATGTAAGCAGGTGATCCACCAGAGATGCCAGTATGAAACAATTTCATATACATGCTTTGCCAAATTTCTGACCTGGTAGATAATGTTGCATAGTGAAATATAGTCATTGTCAAGCAGCCATGATAGTCCTGCTAGGAAGTTCTTTTTTTTTTTTTTTCGTTTGTAGAAGAAACCACATCCTCATTTTCTACAGCCGTGCTGACTTTAGTGTCTGACTGGGTGGCAGAGTAGGAAGAGGTCAATCCTATCTTGAGTAAGACATTCTTTAAAGTTGATTTGCCTAGTGTCTTGATTGTAATGATGCTAGGATTTCTAATTTGGTTTGTTTGATACAGAGTCTCATATTTCAGAGGTGAAATAAACCCATACAAACCGTGTAGGAGAAATTATTGTTCATTATTACAAAAAAAGCGAAGGGGAGTAGGATGCAATTATGTGCAAGACATGTTCTGTGGCGTTGAAGACACAAACACAAGTAAATGTCTTCATTATATTGTGAAATACGGTGCAAATTACTTTTTTCAAAAGCTATTGTTGTTGTTATGCCTTCTGTGTCCAGCAACACCATCTTAAATATATTGTACCACATTTTGGCTGAATTACAAGATGAAAGTTCTCTGTGTTTTTCACCTTTGTGACCTTGACTGTTAGAAACACTCTGTAAAACTTTTTTTTACCTCTCTTTTTAAAAAGAAGAGGTAATAAGGAAGGTGGCTGCAATGAATAAATTTTTATTTTAAAAATAACTTTAGGCCTTATTGCTTGTAGTAAAATTATGTAAGGTAGCACTGAAACACCAGAACTAGAATTATTTGCTGAGTGGAAGAATTCTTCCCACAGAGCTGTTGCAGAATTTTGCTTTCATGCGTACTTTGGTAGCAAAGGTTTTCAGTGCAACTATCAAGTTGCATGTAGTAGAACATAACCAGAAAACAGCAAACGTAGCATCTAATTCAGACCTGTGACCCAAAACTGCTAGTCTGACTGCAGCATTTTGCAAAAGTTTAGAACAAATCTTGAAGAAAAGTCAGTCATGTAGTAAAATGTCTATGGGTTTACCCATAGAAGAATGCATTAGATTAATCACAATTGAAATAATGGAGAGCTGAGACCTTGGATGGTAGGAAAGTCCAGAGGATATGAAACGTTGGATAGCTCAGGGCAGCCCACCAGCAAGACCACTACATCATTCCTGAAGGCCCTGTTGTCTTAGACTCAAGTCACATCAGACCAACAGATCCTGCTGCCTCGTTGCTGGAGGGAGAAAAAACCTAGGTAAACCAAGTGAAAGTGTTAGCACAAGAAAAAATGGGAGTTGTTACGAATACATTTAGTGCAGATGAATATGAATTCACTATGAATACATTTAGTACAGATATTAGACAAAGATTCCATACTGCTGGAGCACTATATAGATTATACAGCAATCGCTAGATCAGCCCTTTTGCAAAGGCTCTAAATGTCTCTGAAGTCTCTCTAGTTCATGACTGAACTGCAAATATCTACTGGACTGACCTAACTTTTTTTTTTTAGTGACTGTTAGAAATGTAATATGTTCTCATTTTCTACCTGCTATGGAAACTTTGCTTTAAACAGGTAGTTTACATTTAAAGATCTTTAACTTAAAAGAGCTGTTCTTGCTTTAGTGTAGCATGTACAACAAAATGAAAGATGGAAGTGTGGATCAATAAATGTCAGCTTGTCCATGATTGTAGATACATAGCTTTGAAGATGTACATTTCGGCAAATACTCAGGGTTCAGAGATGAGAAGAGACTGGGCATGAGAATGGTCCAGGCAGCTGGCTACTGAGATGGAAAAGAGATGGGAAGAAGGTGGTGGCAGAAGTGTCCCTGTTTTTAATGTCTTATACCACAGCATTGTACAGCGGTGTACTCCATTGCTCGTACAGGCAGTGTGCCACGCACAAGGAAAGAAGTGAAAGGGGTAGGAGAGGTACAAGTAGCTGTGTGAGATTCACAGAGATGGCTAGAAAAATGGCTATGAGTTTATACTTAAAGGGTTTCAATACGTGCCTTCAATTTTCCTTATTACAATGCAACATGAATTTCTGTTTCAAATGTGAGAATTGTGTTGGTAGATGGAACTTCCATCCCTGATCCTTCCTGGTATTTATTGCCTTGATGAGTCATTACTAGATGTAATGATTGGTTTAAGTAGCCAAAATGTAATGTACTGGCTTTGGCAATGTGTCGCTAATAGTTACTTACCCAAACTCTTCAGTATTGTCAGTAGGATTTTCAAACCTAAAGTCTTGATGGCACAAGGAAACAAAGGATTCCAGCTACTTACGTATCATGTTTTGTTGCCTAATTATCATTCATTTATCCTGCCATCAAAGTAGTTCTTTATCTACTTTCTGATTGCTTTATGGCTGCTTTTACAGCCTTTGGGAATAAAATGAAATATATGTTCTCCATGTGCTATATCCTTAAAATAACTGATCTAATCAACAATCTGTATTTTATTACCCAAATGATCTAACAACCCCCATATCGTAAATGGAAAAATGGTTAAGTTAGAGAGTTCAGCTATGTCATTTATCAGAAAATACTATTTGCTAAAGTCAGCAAAATATCATTTCTACCTTCATTTTGGCAGATTTCCTGCAGTTTGAGACATTCATCCTTCTGAAGACAGCTGGGAGTTAAGGACTTATTCATAACTGGTTTAAATACAAATACATAAATATGTAAATACAGAGAAAAAGAATACAAATGCAAAATAATAACTACTAAAATGAATACGTTATACTTTGGTCTGATTTTTTTTCTTACTGCACTTACCAGTAATGCAGCTTTTTTTGTTTTCTACCAGACATAAGTTTTAGATAGCTGTTGCTGATGCTGTGGGTTGCCCTTTACTGCATATCACCAGCCTGCACTTAGCCTGTGACACTGATCTTTGGTGCATCTGGGCAGTCAAAGACACGCTCCAATTTATAAAACTCCAGTAATGCAATAAAAGCTTGAGAACTAAGGGACTTGTTGCATGTGCAGCTTAGTATAAAACAGGGTTTTTTTTGGAGATGTCATACAATAGATTCAGTTAATTTTAAAGACAGCTTAATAGTAGTATTTCTGAGAAAGTCTGGGATAAGCTTTTGATTGTACAAAGTTGGAAACAAAATTACAAAGAATAAGCTGAAAACTAAAAATGCATGTACTTAGAGTATCTGCCTTTCTTCTGTGCTGTGTAGGATTTCTTGGAGACGTACCCTGGTTATAGAATTGAGATGATTGCTCATCTTTATTCCTGAGGCCTCCCAGAATCAACCTTTAAAGTTAATCAGGCGTCTGGCTATACAACCTTGACATGTTGCGCAGGTTGGCTTTAGGAGCTCTCCCTCTGTCCCTTCATCTTTTCTCACTTTCCTGACTTAATTTTTTCAAAGTCTGTCCTCTCACAAAATGCAGTCTATATAAACAGAACTCCTTTTGCATATATAGCTGCTTACCATTGCGTTTTACCTTCCTTGTTTGGCCTATCTTGTTTCTTCCTTCTTCCCATTTAATGTAAGTTAATTCCACTGTATGTGACACTAAGAGCTATTTATTCCTTGCAAAATAAACATTCATGGCTTACCTAGGAATGCAAGGAAGGCGTCTTAATGTTTTGAGACTTATGGTGCTGTATAAATTGTCTTTCATAAAGCATTCTGAGTCCTTATGTGTGCTGTTAGACCCACGTTGTAGTTTGTTTTCCACTCATTAGAGATCACACAGGATTTATTAACAACATTGATGTCCTTCATATTTAAAGCATGTTTTCCCAAATCATGTCCCTTCTACCTCTTCCTATCAATTCCTAATTAGTCATGACAAATCTAATGAGCGTGTGTTGAACTGTGTATAGTTTTATAACGAGCTATGACAATACTGCTTCTTTATAACACGTTAAAAACACTCTGTTGGTTTTCTGAATCTGGGTTGATCCTAAACCCAGATCCTGTTTCTAAAACTGACTGATAGGCTAGACAACAGTTCGTGGTGTCTTTGGTTATTTTGCTTGCACAGATGAAATTATTTTAAGACTTTGTAGAGCATGGCCTTACAAATACAAGGTAGTCTGAAGCATCTTTTAGCTCTTTATATAGCTGCTGACACTATTATTTCTTGACATCTTGTTCTAGTGGCATTTTGCCATCTGTTTCTAAGACTACATTATAATGCAAAGTAAAAATTTTGGTGTATTCTTCTAAAGACTTCGCTTCTCTTGCTGTGCCATTGTAATTCTGTACAGTCCCTATTGATGTATTCCTATTTATCTTGTCTGCTAGCTGTTTTATTTTCCTATTATGTTCTCCTATTCAGCTTGCATAGCAGATATCAAGATGCCTTCTCAATTTAAATACTTGTCTTTTTTTCATTAATAGCAATGCCTCATCTGCTACCCAGTCCTACATTTTTTCTTTTACATTTTAGTTTTATAATTTGGTGGAGCCTGCAAAATCAGGAAAAGATCTATTTACAACCTACTCTGTATAATTTTCACTTGGATTGATTGCATATACAGGGAAGAATGTGTGCAGACTGTCTTCTGTAAAAATAATTGATTTAGCAAGTTAAATGTGTTTGGTAATGAGCCCACCAAAATAACCATGCTGATTTGTGTTACAGCCTCTTACTGACTTGAATCTAGGTTTGCATTCTAGCATATAAAGCTGAATTTCAGCTTTTCATTTTATAGTTTGAGCAGTTCTATGTGCTTTTACAGTATATCCTGACATTTAGGAAAAGGCTTTGTAATTTTAACAAATAGGATACAAAGGAATATTCCTATTACAAATGTATGCAATTCACAGCTAGCCTTCATACTGATTACCGTTTTGCATGAAAGAATCCCCAGTTTGTTAAATTTGTCACTGGTCCTAGCATGGGAAAAAAAAAAATCAAGCGAATAAATGGAATAATTTTAAAAATACACTGACTCTTCCCCCCCCTCAAGCGCGTTTTTATTGGTGTCATGTATATGTGTCGTTTCATTTCCACACCAATTCCATAACAATGTTTTAAAATTTGAAGAGTTTTAATCTTGCTTTTCTTCTGTAAAAGAGATGTGTTAACTTCAGTCTTGATTAGATTCTCCATGTATGGTTATATTATTTTAAATCTGATGTTACATTTATCAAAATTTGCTAGAGCAGACAAGCATTTCCGTACTATAACAATAGCTGTAATAGGATAGTGTCTTGGTATAGTACGCAGCCTGTGATGGCACAAAACTGACAGAGATGGAATATTGGAGTTATCCTCGTGAGTTAAATGCCATCTTCACAAACCTGAAGGCAGCAAAAAGCAAGAGGAAACATAGCCATCTGCGAAAATTGTTATCACCGTCAATGACATCTGGCTTGGCATTTTGTGGTCTCTATATTATTAAACGCTTTGCTGTATTATGCATAGGGTTCATTAGTACAAATTAGATTCTGTTCACATTACAGTAGGTAATCAATTATATTGGATATGAAATGTCTTCTCATAAATCTGAATTACACTTTTCTTGGAGCATGGTCCAGAGTTTCAGCTGGTACAGACTGTCAAGACTTCAAGGGAGCGGACAGAAGTCTGTAGCTTTGCATCAAATGAGATTTTAGCCTGTTTGTTCCCTCTGTGCCTGGGATTGTGCCAGGTGTTGTATCAGGTGCAAAATTAACTGTAAGAGTGCAGCCTTGAGATTCTAAGGGGTGGGAAATTTGACAACAGTTACCCCAACAACAGCAGGAGTTTAGAAGTGATTCAGTCCTGGGGATCTGGCTGGAATCTCCATTTTGTTCCAGATTCTGAATGTCCTGTTGGTTGGTTGCCACTTCCCNACTGGAGAGAGTCCAGCGGAGGGCCACAAAGATGATGAGGGGACTGGAGCATTTCTGTTATGGGGAAAGGCTGAGAGACCTGGGTCTGGTCAGCCTGGGGAAGGGAAGACTGAGTGGGTATCTGATCAATATTTATAAATATCTAAAGGGTGGGTGGCAAGAGGATGGGGCCAGGCTCTTTTTGGTGGTGCCCAGCGACAGGACAAGGGGCAATGGGCACAAACCGGAGCACAGGCAGTTCCACCCTGTCATGGTTTAAAGCTGGGCTGGCTATTAAACGGACAACAGATTCTCTTTGTTAACCTTATCGCTCCTCAATGGGGGAAAGAGACTTATGGGCTGGAAAAGTTAAAACAGCTTTAATCTAATTACAATAATAATACTAGTAAAAAGAATAATAATGAAATACATACAAATATATACAAAACCAATATTGAGCTCCCGCCTTGCTGACAATACGTTGCCTGGACACTGCGGGGCACGCCCCAGGAAAGTCCCAGACTGTATTCGGAAGCAGACAGGAACTGGCTACAGGAATGCACAGATCAGGATCAAAGGCAGAAGAATCGGGCAGAGTCCTCCCCTGACACTTGGGCAAGGAGCTGGACAGCAGTATCGTGCAATGTCACCAGGTCCTGCTGACAGCCCCATGCTGGGCTCACATAGGCTCCTGGGCCACAGGTGTGGTGAAAGCACCAGGTGAAGCTGCTTAGGCTTGTTAAAGCCCATCAGTGCCCTCAGGCCCCTGGCCACAAAGGGAGAGGGAGTGAGTGACCCTTGGGATCCCTCAGCTTTATATTGAGCATGATGGGTATGGGATGGAGTACTGCATTGGGTCAAACCAGGACACACCTGAACATGAGGAAGAACTTCTTTACTGTAAGAGTAACAAAGCCCTGGCACAGGCTGCACTGGGAGGTTGTGGAGTCTCCTTCTCTGGAGATATTCAAAACCCGCCTGGACACATTCCTGTGCAACCTGCTCTAGGCTAACCTGCTTTAGCAGGGGGGCTGGACTGGGGGATCTCCGGATGTCACTTCCAACCCCTGCCATTCTGTGAGTCAGGTTGAATTACTTGTGCCATAAGAAGATGAGCACTGCAGTTGAACTGGGTAGTCTGAATTTACCACTATACAATTTTTTTACAAAAAATTTTATAAATTACCAACCTTGTTGTTACTCTGAGCAAGGAAGCTAAGAAAAAAATGCACGTTAAGAGTTGAGGTGAACTTTTACCACCTAGATGAGGAGTATGAGAAGTTTACCTGAAGCATTTGTCTCCTGAAACCCACGGAATTTCTGCTTTTGCACAATGGATTTTGGGGCTTTTGTCACTGATAGTTATTTGTAGGTTTCAGCATTCTATTTATTTTTTCTTTACCAGCTCATAATTACTTTTAAATTCTTGTAGCTAATAAATACTTCTCCAGAAAACACTATTTCTAATTAAAAATCCAACATTACCTTGACTATCATGATATATATGTATGGTACTGCTGCCATAAATATTTTAAAGCTTCTGTGCATTTTCCACTAGTCTTTATGCTTGCATTGCATCTGGAGTAAAGAGTGTAATTACTTGCTGTGCAGTTCTGGGGAAACAATGCTCATGATAATTTGGTCTCAGTACTACACATTTTTTTAAAAGCCACTCCACAAACACTGGTTTCGATGGCCAGCAGTTTACGACGATGCAGCTAATGGCAAGCTTGAGGTTATTTTTGACTCAGCCTTCAAGCTTCATGTACCTGAAGTCTCTAAGGTCTCTCATTACCATCTGAGAAACACAGCTTCTAAGTTGCAGCATGCGTTCTATCTCCTGCTGATCTTGAAGTTCTTATTCAAGTCTTTTTCTTTTCTGGAATTGACGATTGCAATTCTCTCTTTTCTTGCTTACCACTTCTGTTAGAAATAGACTTGAACTGGTGTGGAGATATGCTACAAAATTGATTTCCAAGCTTAAGTTCAGCACGTTGCTCCTGCATTTGCAGTGCTACAATGGCTTTGAGCTAAATGCTGTATTGATCTTAAGGTTTTGTTGCATAAGACTTTTTTTTTTTACAGTGGGTGTCTGAATAGGTTGGTAAGATTTAGGAAATGAAGGCCATAAGGATTAGTTTATCCTAATGACCCTGCGCCCATTGGTTGACACTAATTATATGTTATTACATACCTGGCATCTTTGTTTATAGCACACCTCATTGTTATATCTCACTGCTTACTTGGGTCTATCCGCAATGTAGTTTGAGGCACAAAAAGTAGTAAAATTTTGCTTTAATCTTCACAAGGTATATTTATCTGTTGGGTAGCTACCTCATCCATTTCTTAGAATTATCCTACCAGTTCTTTTTTTTCCCCAAATCTTCAGTGCAACTTTGACATTACAAGGCAGGTATCAATTTCTCTTTTGGATAAAGCTTTAGCAGGAAGCACAGTTGACTTCCATGTCAGATGGTATTATTAAAATTGATTTCATAAAAACAAGCTCGCATGCTCAACATATATTTAGTAAGAGCAACAACTTCTTTTCATAGACATGTACCAATACAATTTCACTGTTTGATCCGTTACTGAAAGTACAAATATGTTATTTAAGTTTTGCTGATGTTGTAAAACCAGTTTTGTTTTGTATTGTCAGTAAATCAAGGGCTCAGATCATCAGTATTTGTTTCTGTTTTACAGATAAAGAAGTTCAAAATAACACTTCAATTTTTTTCCTTTGTTTTCCTGGAAATAAATTCTGTATGTTGGTTACTTAGACTATTTTTTTCCTTCATCTTCAGTCAGTTTTTCATTGTCAGACGCTATCAAGCCAAACCAAGTATAAATGCAAAGGGACAAATGTATTTGTGGAAATTGTTTATGCTGGAAAACGCTAGCGATGAGATACTGAACATTTTTTATGTAATATGCTGGTTTGAATCCAGACCAGGATGGCAACAATCAAAAGTCCTTAAAAGTACGTGAAAAGTAGCACCAAGTTTGCTAGAGTGGGTTAAGGTATTTGTCTTATAAGAACTGCCCCTTTAATACGTAAAAGACAATAAAACACAATAGTCCTACAATACTGGAGTTACAAGTTTAGAAACATGTCTTACCTTAAGGACTTAATCCCTTTAATTTAAAACAAATATTTCAAGGTTTCTAATTCTGTTCTATTAATCTTATTTAAATTTTTATTAAATGAACTATATTTACATAGCTGTTTCCATAATTTTTCTCATGTATTCTTAAAATAAGATGAGACATAAGTTACTAGAACCTTGAATTTTTGAAATTAATTTTTAATGTGATGGTCATAGGCATGAAAAACCTTGGTGAGCTGTTTTTAAATAACATGGCACGTGATCTTTTGAGAGGCAGCCTGGTCTTTCAGGCCTTGATTTGGAAGCAGTGTAATGAAAATTAGAAGGGTTTTCCGCTAGAAGGGAAATGTGCAACATTTTGGGGCATGGGAACTTGATCCTGCCTGTGAAGCGGCACCGCTAAGGCGTTGTGGAGAATGTATCCATCAGTCCACTTAAGTCCTGAAGCCCTAAAAATGGGGAAAAGTAATCGCATATATGTTCACAAGACTGAAGCTCAGACTCTTCATAATGCTGTTGGGAGGTCTGACCAGCAGATTATACTACTTTTTGTAACATGCTGCTTACTGATACCTCAAATCTTTAGGCCACAGTAGTGGCTGGTGTTATCCTCTAGTGGGCGAGCTGCAGTAGGGATGTGAGGTGTTAGTTTCATAATTTCTGCTTTTGTATCTGTTATCTTGGAGGGGTGCACTCTTCAGTAGTAGTACAATGTTCTGTATGTACATGTTTCTGAGGAATTTTTGCCGAGGTGTTCTCGATTGTCTGCTTTAAGTATGTTGTTTTGAGGGAAGCCTGAAGTCCAAATTGTAAATGGCATTGTTACCTATATTGCCAAACCTCGTGCTGCTTTTCTTTGAGTGGCAGTGAAGCTGTGTAGCTAGAGATCTCTTATCTTATGAAACACTTAAGATGGGAATTATTGCGCAGTAAAAAGACATTAAGAAAATCAGTAAAAAATTAGAAAGTCAGTTCAACTTTTTTATGCTGTACACTGCATAGACAGTCTCAAATTTTCTATAAATGCAGCTATTCATTGTGGTCATTTATGCGCAAAATGTGTGTAGGATTCTGTTGCTCTTTGGAGAAGTTCTAAGGCTTGGAAACAAGGTATTTCTCTCTCATCAGCTACTGCCCCTCCTGCTTTACAGTTGGGATGAAGAAGGAAATCACCTGGGACTGCAACTTCGACATTGCAGTTAGATGGGATGTGTATAATCTGGACATCAGCAGTCTGGGGAGGAAATTCTAGAGTTCCAAATGTTGATTATGGCTTGTACTTCTGCGAAATGCTGTGAACTCCTACACCAACACTCAGTGTCCTTTTACTGAACTGTGTCAGCTCTCTCTGTTTTCAGGTAGGAAGTCACTGGAGCTGGTTTCAAGATACTTTAGAAAGGAATTGTCTGGAACCAGTCCTTGTTCATCTATATGCAATAAAACATTGTTTTGGTTATCGCTTTACTTAAGGAGGAACGGAGGGGTTGAAGAAAAGAGGAGTGTTTATGCTGCATAAAACATTTTCATTATGCAACAGATGTTGAGAAATTTCTTGTAGGCCTGAAGCATCTCTGGCATAACTGGTTGGAAAGCAAACGGAAAACCATGTAGCACATGGCAAGCAGTGTGGCTTCTTTTCAGGCCAACTATGTTTTGAGTTGTACATGAGATGCAACATAAATTTATCAGAGCTTTGGTGCTGATAGATGCTCACAGACACAAGTGTGATTTCAGTAGCAATTGACTTATAAAGGAAGCATATTAATTCTGTTATCAGTTATGCCTTTAAAATTCTTCTCTTACCTAATTGAATGGTGTGAGCAATGTTTGGCTTGGGCAATATAGATGTAGCCTCAAGGATTTTTCTCATTGTTAACGCAGAGTGTGTGTGTGTGTGTGTGTGTGTGTGTGTTCAGAGTAATCTCGGTGGGTTTTCTCTGTGGTTGTTTGGAGGTTTTTATGCAGTCATTTCAATTAGATGGTTAGCCACCCAACTTAAGGAAACAGATGTAGATTTCCTGTGTGCAAGCATTATGTGCAAAGGAGCTGTGGATATTAAAAGAAGATGCTGTTTCTGAGACTCAAGCTAAAGTTTGTCTGTGCAATGCTGAACCATCTTCTTACCACTTATTTGGCTAGTAGTCTGGAAGGTGCCAACAATCTAGATAAATTAAATTTTGCTTTTGTTATTACCTTATTTGATGACTGTCAAATCTGAGAATCTCCAAGTGCTTGGTCTGTATTTGTCAGGCTGCTGTAGACTCACAATGAATGCTGCGAACCTGAAAGGTAAATACTGACAAGTCTATAAACTTTAATTGCTACCTTAATTCTGCAGCATTTGGTTCTTACTCAATACTTTCTTCATCAAATCTTCTTTCAGCTGCAGTGTTCTAATATTACAGGATCAACCCAAACAGCATATTGATATATTTGATGTCATTGAATTGAGACTGCAGCAGAGCAATGTGATTTCAGAGTACATTTACAGTTGGGTCATTCCTGTTCTATACGGATGTGCAAGGGGAAGAGAAATAATAGGAGGCATGGCTACACACATGAGCTTGCTGTAAGCCAGTTATCACTGTGAGGCGCTCTGGAAGGCTGGATCGTAGCTGCTGCAGAATGGACTTTGTAAGGGTGTAATTGAGAGATAGTTTGCTTATCATAAGAATTTTTCTCACGTCATAGATAAAACTAGTTAAATCTTTGTGACCACTGGTTATTGTTCTTTTTCAGACATATACTAAAATCAGTGTCCTTTTTGGCTTCACTTTTTAAAGGAGATAGCACCATGATGCACCCACTGCCGGACTATAGCATTCACAGTGGGATATTTGACCCAATGGTGCTATCTTACAAGGTTCTGAAGCCTTGGAAAGCTATCCTATCTCAGCACTTCTTTGCGTAGTAAATTAGGGTAGGAGGAAGACAAATGTTATTGATGTTCAAATGCATTGTCTCCTTGAAGCACTCGACACATGCAAATTATATAAAGAACAATTCTGAACTCTTGCTACTGTCACAAATCTCCAAGCTTCTATAATAAATGTTGTTGTCACATTATATGGGTTAAATGACTAATGATGGAAGTGTATTCTTATTCATGCAAGCAGCTGCTGAAAAGTACGTTGTCCTAAAATATACCTTCCTGTCTGTAGACCTGACAACCATGAAATGATGGAATCAAGTTCCTGTCCTTCAGTGTTGCTTACAGTGAAAACTGTCACACAGTTTTTAGAAAAGCCTGTCAAAGAGCGAGCCATAGTTCTGGTACAATGTGGACAACACGCTCTTTGAAATATCTTGTACTGTGGACCGTATTAAATGCAGCACTTTGGTACACTTTTACTTTCCATTTCATTTCCCACCCTTGATTTTTTTAACCTCTAGGCCATTAGAGGGCAATTTAAAAATAAATAATAATAATAAAAAAGGAATCAGTAAGCCCAGATGTTACAGTAATCTATTTACTGTAGGTCAAGCCCGAGGGCTAGAAAGATTTTTTCTTTTTTCCTTTTAAATGAAATTAAAGTATGGAAACTTTGAGGCACCTTTGTCAAGCTTGCCATCATGCACTTTGTCCCTTCAATTTTATCTGTATTGTTTACATGAAAAGGTGTCCTTGAGTACTTGAACCTCAAGAGGAGTATGTGAATGGTGAATGTGGCTAGACTGTAAAACTGAAATCTAGAAATAAAATGATACCTCTTACTGTGCTACTGTCTTTATCCATGCAGCTCTTTATTTCTCCTATACAAGATATCTATTTAAGAATTGATCCTGCAAAATATTTCCTGACTCCCTCTTGTGCTGATGAACTGCTTTGTCAAATCCATTAAATCTGAGTTGTGCAGTGCTATTTAGAAACCATTGTTTTCTGAAAGTGTTGACATTATGCTGAGAACTGCAAATGTAGCTGATGAGATAGTCTCTGTCCTAGTGAGTTTTCAGTCTAGAGATGACGTAGGTATAATGAGCAAATACCTAATTGGGGTAGCAGATTATTTTAGCTGTATTCAGTGTGTTACAAACACAGAATTTAGTGACGAGAGAAAAAAACAGTAAGAGAGTTCAATAATTTGATCATGGTTCATTGGAAGTATGTTAAAATAGCAGTCAGTAACAACTAACCAATGCTTACTAGTAAACGCAGGTTGATATCTCATTTAGGATAAAGCTTTTTTACCTTCATAAATTACTGTATCAGAATTTATCTTTATAGCAAGCAGGGAAATGATAAAGGAATGTTTTCTATTCCATAGTGAAGATTTAACAGCAGAGTAGAGAAGTAGATATTTCGGAAGTAGCTTTTGCAATCTTCTGCAGTACTAGGAAGGTTCCTTTGCGTAACCTGGAGCTCTCTGGTGGCAAGGAGGAACAGGAGTGGGACCTGAAAAATGGATTCTTGTTAAAATGCAATGTGCTAGGAGCTCCTGGACACCGAGGGTTTCCCTGATACCAGGGGCCCTGAAAATGTGGCTCCTGTGTCTGTTTATTTTAAGGACTATCAGTTCTGTGCTTCAGCAGAGTTAAAATATTTTGAAAGTTGGCATAAAAGATGCTCTGAGTTTGCAACTGCACACCCAACAGACCAAACTGAACAAAACAAAGATCTTTTCACTCAACGTACTCAGAAGTACGATGTTAGCGCAGTCAGCTAAGATTTGTATTTGTACACAATGTTGAAAAATGATGAAACTATAAAACCTTAATCTGGTTGCCTTCAAGTTGTCCCTGTGTCTATAACCAATAAAAAACATGCAATCATTTAATGTTTAATTCATTATTAATTTATCTTAAACGAACGTCTGGATATTTATCTAGTTTGAAATTCAGATTTATGGAGCTATATTTATCTTCAGAGATGCTAGAAATTAGATCACTCAATTGGATTACTTAACAAATATCGATTAGCATTTTTTTAGCAATTAGCATTATAGACATGTAATATAGCACTGTCTTTTAAAATATTAATTAACTGTTTAAACATTGCTTGGAAGTTTAAAGTTGTTGAGATTATAATTACATTAATGCCTATGCAGTTTTGAGTTAATTATACTGCATTTCTATAGACTTGATAAACTGCAAAATGTAACCCCTTAACAATCAATTGGTATTAAATTACTTTCAATTAGTTTTTATTAAAAGCAAATTAGAGTCTCATTTCAGACACAGTGAAAGCAGTGCAAATTCAGAATTCAGCCACGATTTTTGCCCCGCTTACTGATTTCTGGATGTCTAGCTGGTCAGTTGGTGGACGTGGTTTTAAATAAACCTGAAAACCACAAAGGTATTTAGAGTGCTGATCTTCAAAGACACAATGCCTAATACTGCTTCCATACGAATTTCTGCAAGTCTCATCGAGTTGTGCGATTAGGATAAGGCCTGAGTCTGAGATCTTCGGTGTAAAGTGTTACAGTCCCATCAATTGCAACAGCTTTCTACACTGTAATTGTGGCCATTTCTCTAAACTTGAATGGAACTTTTGTATTTTATAGTGGTACGGAATGATGGTTGATGAGAATATACACTTGTTTTCTCAACAGGAGTCAAAATTAATCTTGTAGGTTCAGGGCTTTAAAGAAGCTTTCTTTCAGCTAGTGATTCCCAGCTTAAGTCAGGGTTTAGATACTTAAAAGCTTTAATATTTGGTAATAAAATACATTTAATCTCACATCAGAAAATAAAACACACTACTTCTTATAGCATCTTTTTGCAGTTTATGACCCTCTTTGTTTATAATGTAGTCTTTACATTTTTTTAATTTTAGTTTCTAGCTCAACTCTTCTTTATTTTGTGCATACCCTATTTCCTTTTCAGTGTTCAAGTAGATGCGCTTTATATGTTGTCAAGTTTTATAAAACTGTGTATTGAGTTTAATTAGTCTTGTAACAGTAGCCCAATAATAACCCCTAAAAGAAGTCTTAAAAATGTAAACAAACTCTGCAAACAAAGTGATGATTAACACACTAGGGTGCTCGCTGGAGACCATGGGATAACAAGAAGTAAGGGAGTACCGGCTTATAGCATTCAAACCACAGGTTCCTCTTTTTTCTTCCCCCTCCCCGAACCTAAACTTGTTTGTCCAGGGAATACAAAGGTTTTGTTGAATTTAAATACTAGCAAAATGCATCATGACCCCTAGAAAGTTAGGATTTGGTGCAAAATATGGATGGACCTGAGCAAAGATATTATAGGAGGTAGTGGGAACACCTACTGTGAAGTGTGTATGATCTAGAGAGAATGACAGAATTTGTGTGTCGATCAGGATTGATGAAAGCAGGAACTGAAGTGGGTAAATGGCGAAAGGTAGCTGGAGACTACTAAAGCCAACATCAAAGATGGCCTTTGTAGATGATGCTTTATGAGGGCCACTGCATCTGACCAAGAACTAAAATATAGGAGGACACACAGCAGAAAGAGGCGCGACTGGCTGAGAAGGTGGCTTTTCAAATTTGAACGCCATTAGTCATTTATTTATTTCTATCTGTATGTATAATCCTTGTGAGAACCTAATGACTGCACCAGTAGCCTATCGTGTAAATAATGAGCTTCTGCTCTTGCAAATATTGGCCAGTGGCTCAGAACAAAGGACAAGAATAATAACCAAACAGGGTGGCAGACTCCTAAGTCTTTATTTAAGTTTCTGAATGTATGCTTTTAACTGATGTTTACCAAAGTCCTGAGCAACCATTGATTTCAACAAGATTTATAGTGAAGGAATTTTTAGTGCTAGTCACATACCCAAGATGGAAATAAGTACAAGATGGGATTTGTTTTGGATGCAGAGATATTGGGCAGGTACCTGTCTAGATTGAAAATCAATTGGGCTTAATGCCAGCCTCTTTCCAACACTCCCTTATGCCCCCAAGCATATCTCTGCATCCTTTGGCTCTAAAGCGCCTTTGAAAAAGAAAGCATAGCCAGTTAATTTGAAAATCAAAACATTAGGGTGTAAGTGAAAAGTCTGCCTCTTGGTGACCTGGTTCAGCGAGAGAACAAGCCCTAGAAAGAAGGGTGAGAGTTTTGGCTGGATGGTTGGTGGAACTGAGGCAGCAACTTTGGCCACCGCTAGATTGCTCTAATTGTATTGTAAAACCAGAGCTTTAGTTACTACCCTGAGGTGACAGGTGTTTTTTGTGCATTGCTTTGAAAGTGTAGAGAAATAACCGTCCTTGCCTATTTGCTTATGCTGAAGTATATATATACACAGAGGCATCCTAGTTGTTTCAGGATTTCATTGCCTCCAGCACTGACCAAAATGGAAGTTCCTGTCTTCATGCAGTTTATAGTCTGAGTACCTTTTGTTATAGTCCTCCTTTAATATTTGACATGCTGATTAGCATAGCAATAGACAAATCACATAATATTTCTTTTACCTGAGTTTTGTGGCAATTACGTGCTTCACAAGTATGTCAAATTTAACTTGCTACTTTTTCTAATGGTTGTTTGTCACAGGCATCATAATGTGAATTGTTTTATTGCTGCACTAAAACACGTCGAGGAACTAAATGTATATTGTATGAAGGACTGGTGTTATTTGTATTTGAAATAATCTAACATTCTGCATGTGACTGAGACTACACATATTTAAAAATTAAAATCTGGTGACTCTGCAAAGATAACTTTAGTCTACAAGTTGCCTTCAAGAAGTATTGATAATGACAATATTACATTGTAAGAGAGGGTAAACTAAAATGTCCCTATGGATGCATTTCGTTTCAGTCATTAAGAAGAAAATGACTGTACTCTTTATTTAGAATAATGAGAGCTGATAGCGGTTGTCATTAGAGTATGCTACAATAAAATGTTAATAAGAAGCATCTTGAGAATACCACACTAATGCAATGCTTTTTTTAATCAAATTTTTGGAATTGATTGCCTGTGGCAAAAGAAGCAAAATCTTTAATATTATGTAATGATTTTTATACCATCTCTGGGGAGAGACGTTAGTTCCGTCAACTTCACAACCTCTTTTTTGGATGCGAGAGACAACATATATTTTGTCATGATTGTTAAGAGATTGTATTCTGAACATATATAGCTATATGAAAAGTCTATTGATATATATAGTTTATGATATTTTTCAAGCTAGAACATTTGAGTAACTGTATGCTACTTTCTAAAATGTGACTAGTGATTATTGCTAATCTTAATTCTAAGGTACAGTGAAAGAAAGATTATTTTCAGGTGTCACTAAACTTATCCATATTTATTCTGTGATTTCATGCAGTGGTACCTGACGCGTACCATGTTATTTTCTTCTAATTAGAATATAAAACATAAATACCACTTAGAAACAAATAAATATGGAAAATGGATTTTGGGAGATGCACAGAAGTTTCTCCTTTTACCTTCAATTCCAAGACTGTTCATCAGTTTGTTGCTGTAATATGCTTTGTAGCTCCTGGTTTTGATTTTACCTAAGTGCACGTATGGGTGCAAAGACATAGATTCCTCTCGTTTAACATTTGTGCTTGCAAGGAAATATGAGTGTGAAATGAATTTTCTTTTTCACCAGCAGGAACACAAAACAGAATGGAAAGGAAGATAAAACTCATTTCAATGTGTACAGAGGGAGCATTTCTTATTTCTGCTGATGGCTGCCACATCTTTTCAGTGGGAACAGCTGGTATCTAAATGGCTTCCTCAGCTAAAACAATGTCTATCTTGCTTTAAAATTTCAGCAGGAAGCTGCTGTTTCATCACTTAGTCGTGTCACATATTTATAGTGTTGTCTTTGTGTGTAGTGTAAGACAAACAAAAATGAAAGAAAGTTGATGCAGTGTATATCTTGGTGCCAGTGAATATAAAGTTATGGTTAGTCATAAAACCTATAATCTAATGTGAAGGGGAGGAACCAAATTCTCAGCGCTGTGGTAAAACATTTAGAAACAGAACAATTAAAAAGTCTAAAAGGAAATATGGCCCCTGTTCAGCAATACGTTTCTGTTCACGTCTAAGTGTGTAAACATATCCGCAATCCTGTTGCAATCCTGGAACTTCTTTCCAATTTAAGTACCCATTCAAGTACGTGCAGCCTGATGTAGCTAGGTGAGGACATGCGCTTCTCATACATTCTCGTTTAGCTGGAAAATTGTTTTTTCTTGCAAATTTCAATATCAAAATCAAATGTGGAAAATGGAAACAAAATGAATTCTAAGAAAAGGCTTAAAAAATGTATACAGGATGAATAAATCAGTGTCAATATTTGCTGACCACATGCATTCAACTGAGTTTCTTTAGTGTTTAGTTTTCCTTGCCATAGTGTTTGTACCAGGGAAGCCAATACTGTTGTTTTATAAGAGCCAGTTCTGTGCTTTTGAAATGGAAAACAATGAAATAAATCTATTAATTCAAGCTGTGTAAAAGATGCAGTTTACAAAAATGATGTATAATTTTCTCCATCAAAGATTTACGTTCTTCTTACCATCTCATTAGTTGTACACATCCCGTATATTGTTCGGGCACACTAGGTTCAAAAAACTCTTAAACTAGTATTCAGGGGCAAGAGACATACTGTCCTTCTTAATTCATTGATTTGCTGCATTATCCGTATTCTTTACCGATCAGTTAGGGAGTGGGATTATTTCACCCAGAAGGGACTCTATTTAAAAGCAATAATTGTGCATACAAAACAAGAAGAATAAGGTGCCTGGAAAAGACGTCGTGTGAAGGACAGATCACCCGGTCTGGTGACATCCATTTCTCCTACCATATAGTAAGTAGTAAGCATTGGAGGAATGCCCTGTGTAACCGTGTAACATTTAAAAAGAAAAAAAAAAAGAAAAAAATCCCCCCAAACCCTCTCAAAGTTTGTCAGGACGACAGCAATTAAGATGAAGGCCTGTTTCCCAAAATCCCATCTTAGATGACCATTCTAACATAAATAATGAGGCTTCCTCACAAGGCGAGCAGGTGGTGTTTCCTGGCAGATGTAAAATTTGACCCCCAAAAGAGGTAGTAGTTAATGTCAGAGGTCCTTCCTAGCGTAGGCATATTGTTTTGTGCAAAACCCTAATATTGTAACTTGGGTATGTTGTATCAAATGTGGAAGAAGCAAGCACCTCTGCTGCAGCATGTGAACATAAGCTGCATCAGTTGTAAAAGGTTGCACCTGTTTGCTGCAATTGTGGTTTAAATTACCACTGCCTACATACTGACTGACCTTGCAAGCTCTGTTTTCCCTTTCCCAGCTCATCCTGACCTTTCTACAGTGATTTCTTCTGCCTAGAATTGCTTAAAAGAATAGCTGTATTTCATGGTTCAAGAGAATAAAGTGTCCTGGGAAGAGCTCCTTAGAAGCAATCTCAAGTTTTAGTTTCTGGTTAGAAATAATTTCCGTTATCTTTTTTAATCAAAGATGGAATCTCACTATAAGGTCCTTGTGGGGACAAAGCATAAATGTCTAGAGTTAAGGAGTAGGAGTCAGGCCTATTCCCTACTTTTTCTCCTTTCCTAAATGGGAGCTACCTTTACAAGGTAAAAGCTACAGTGCTTTCCTGGGCGAGCAGCGGGAAAACAAAACCTTTCTGGTACTCAAGCTTCAGTGGTGGAGGACAGTGAAAATTTGAGGGCTGCGTTTGTGAGTGGAAAGGAATACTGGCTGAGCATCTGGCAAGCATAAGGCAGCTCTTTAAACCCATTTTAGATTATTGTTATTTTTTAAAACCAATCAATGCCCGTGGTGAGTTAAGGATGTGGCTTCAGCCACAACTCAGGAATTCTGTGTCTGTGAGGAGTTAACTTGCTGTAATTACTGCATAGTTTGTGGTTTAATTGTATGGAGGCATGGCTATGGTGGGGAAGTTGAAGCAGGGAACAGTAGATTGTTTTCATTTTTGAGTTCTTTTATGAGTTTACCAGACAGAGATGGTTTTAGCAGCTGATGGAAGAGGGAGAGGTAAGCTGGGAACTGCTATGCCAAGAGGGATGAAAACTTTCCTGTAGCAGACAGCTGCAATTTCAAAGATGTTGTTGGCATTTAATTGTGAAAAGGTTCCTTTTTGTTCCAGAGGCCTGTGGAGTACTTTACGCCCAAAGGTCAGCATGGAGAAATGGCATTTTCTGGCACAAGGCAAAAGGAATACAGGCAGCCTAGGCACGTAACCAGTGTGCCAAGGGGTCATCTTACAGCTCTTTGGAGCACAGTGTGGACAGGAACCAGAATGAATTTCTTTTCAGGTGGAATATTTTTCCAGAAAATTATTTTAAAATATTTTAAACACAATAAATGGGTAGTAACTATTAGCTTTAGACAGCTTATATGGAATGACAGTAACAGTGTAAAATCCCTGTGATATTAACTAATTGTACTCAGCTATGAGTTGTATAGCCCTGATAAACATGGTTCTAAGGTGACTAAGATTATGGGGGATGATGTGGAGGAGGTCATTGTCTAGGAAGACAAATTCAGAAGTACAGCCCTTAGCTTGATGCATGTACGTATTATGGTGATTATTTCTGTATATGAAGTCCAACTTAATAAATCTTTTTCCTCCTGCCTTTTCACTTCTTTGCTCAGTGGACTGTATAGAAACGTTCTGCTTGGCCATTTTCCTGAACCATTTGATTAAACATATTGCAGTCTGATACCTACTCAATGGCTAATGTGCAAGAAAAGAGCAACTTACTAATTGAATAACCAGTGTAGTGTATCAAATTTCTGACATAAAGTAAAAATCAGATGTGTATTTGTGGAACCAAGTGACAGGTGAGGAACCTAAAAACAGCTGTAAGATTCCTACTTAAGTATTAGCTTGTAGATTATTTGAATCTGAAAGACCCTAAAATGGAAAGGCTATATTAAGTCTCAGATATAAATTCTGAGGCTGTAATTTAAAAAAAATATTTTGGTTCTGCTCGTGTCTGCCAGGAGGTTTTTGAACATATCAAAATTCTGGTGATATCTGCAACTAAAAATAATGGCAATGGTCTAGCTTTGAGAAAGCCTACAAAATGTAACTGCTAGATCTTCTAGGTACAATTGGATACAATTAGCACCCCAGTGTCTACTCTGTATAAGCTCTCAGAGGATCCAAGAAGCCTTTGCATCCTCTTTCTCCTTTGTTAACCCTTAGGAACCGCTGGCGCATGGGATACTGTCTTTGTTTAGTCAGCTGTTCTATCCCCTGATGATCCCTCCCAACCCGAAAAGGGGAATCGGGAAAAGGAAAGGAGACCCATGGGTTGGAATAGACACAGATTTAATAAAACAATAAATAACAAACTAATATTAGTGCCAGTACTAATATAAAATACACCAAGTTATACTCAGCCTACGTAGTGGCCACAAGCTGCGCGCTCCCAGCAGTGAGTGCCAGGTGTTGAACACTGAGCACCACAGCTCCTGCGAAGGCGTGATGGGCACAACAAAGAGCGAGCAGGCCTCAGGAGAAGAAGGATGGGCAAGACCTTGGATGGACGGTGACCATTGAGGAAGGAGGAGGGCCGTCCCCAGAAAACTTTCCAATTGATAGTGAGCGTGATGTTCATGATATGGAATACTACTGGTGGCCAGCCTGGGTCAGCTTCTCTGGCTTTCGTGCCTCAGAGCTTTAGCACCTGGCTTACTCGAAACGGCTAAAGACCTCGATCACTATGGAAACCTGCATACTGTGGCCAGCCACGAACTAAAACAAAGCGTGTTATCAGTTTTGTTCCCACCGAATCGGGTGCTGCAATCTTCTCAAAAATGCAGCTTTCCTGAATAGAAAAATGATTCTATGATTCTGTCTTAGCAAACCAAGGACAGATATATAAGGGAAGCTGCGAGTATTTCTGAGGAGACAGAGAATTATCTACATTTACTGACATTTGCATTTATTTGGGATATTGAACAAATACATGGATATTTATCTCACTGTATGAAAAAAAGGCTCTTGGCTTCCGACTGCTGTTCGTCTACCTATCTACAGGCATCTCAGAACTGCTAAGTTAAGCACTATGTTCGCTTTTATCATAACCTGCTGTTATCAAGATTAATCTTATCTTCTCTCTCCCAATTTGCCTGCTTGTCAGACTACTTGCTTCATCTTTTACAAAAATTAGTTTTCTGTGGTAAACTTTTTAGGGAAACATATCTTTTGTTAGGGTATGACTTTGCATCTAGTAAATAGTGATTTTAATAATGATAAGGTGATAATAACTTTTGACTATCCCAACACATGATACCAAGGATGATAATTGAATGACTCAGGGGGTGGGGTCCAAAATGGCAATACTCATGCCATCACAATTGACTGGGGAATAAGCAAGGACAATCAGGGCAGCAACAAAGGTTTCTTACCTGCCTCCCAAAATGAGAAGCAGAAGGCCAACCACCTCAAGGATGAGTATGACTACAGTGGATCCTTGTGCACTCCTCCAGGGAAACCTGCGTGCTCGACTACCTCCCTGAAGTGCCTGAACACCAATGCATGCAGTATGGGGAATAAACAGGAGGAGCTGG
>VZSC01007191.1:44921-63401 GCA_013398225.1 Steatornis caripensis | reverse complement strand
TTTTTTTTTTTTTTTTTTTTTTAAATGAAGAATTGTGTTACTTTGGTGTTGATTATCTCCTCAAGGAGTTGAATTTAACCACATGGATACATCAGCTCTGAAATCAAACGACCTTTTCTAATATCTTGATTCTTTAAAAGACGTATAAAGGGAGGGGGGAAGAGGGCCAGAGAGAAAAATTCTTGCTGACCCTCAGGCATGGACTCCTCTAATCATTTGAGCTTCCTGAATATTAAGTTTCATTTGTTATACTTCAACCCAGAATGGACTCTGATAGTAAAGTCCTGTTAAGTGTACTGCAAACATGATAACCTAGAGAAAGCTCATGTGTCTGCTCTAATCAAAAGCAGAAAGGATGTTAGTATGGTTCTGAAACTTGGTTGCTTTCATTTTCGCTTGTTACTTAAAAGTGGGATTTAAAATGTCTCATACTTGATTTTTCAAAGAGAAGAAGAATTCCTGCCACTGCTTTGGGGAAATCGCCACATTCTTTCCTGATGTTCTCTTCTCTCTCCGAAGTTATGGACTGGAGAGCGTGGACCAATTTACGTACAGATTGTGGTTTAGTTGTTAGCTATGCTATTTTGCTTCTGTGGATGTGATAGTTCAGACAGGCTGTTAGCATAAGTAGTTTTTGCTATTGCTGAAAGAAGAGAAGATTGCCTTTAGTGATGAAGGGATAGACAGGACAGAAGTTTAATTGTAAATGATAACTGTTTTACTGTAGTCCATGGGCACTAAAAACTTCTTACTGATGAGTGAGGCAGACTATTTCTGAGAGCAGATAACTAGTAACAAGTGTGGGGAACTAAGAGTTCATTAAAGCCATCTTTACTTTGTAATAAATAATGAAAATGTTTGTAGACTCTCTGCATTTCAACTTAACTTACAAATTACCCTAAGAATAAAACTGTAACTGCAACAGGTCTATCATAATGCATGTGCAAATTTTTTATTTTATAGGGGTTTTATGTTTTATTAAGTTTATTGTAGCTAAGATAGATGAAAATCAGTAAGAAAATTTTGGGATGCAGTGGATGGTAGTGATTTTAGTAGAAGATTGAACTAGCTTGTGTTATTCATAGTGACGCTTCTTCCTTTTGTCATTGATTAAAAACTGTTCATCATGCAATTTCAGTAATTATGATATTAAGCCTGCAAAGACACAGCAACTGGGAACCTAAATTTTATTGTGGGAAATGAAGCTACAGCATAGTACTACTTACTCTTCCTGCATATCTTGGTTCTTTGTGGGAATAACACAGCTATGTTTGAAGCCTGTGGTCTAGCAAAATGAGTACGGGAATTTTTGGCACTGGGGTGTAGTTGAAACTCCTTCTTTTCAGACTGACATTTATGAAAGGTTAACAGATAGAAGCCCTGATGAAAGAGCTAGCAGCATCAAAGGCCCAGCTTAATAGCTTATCTTGTCTACTGTTTATTTTCCGGTGAGATTCCCTTGAACAAGACGCAAGAAATGTTGCAATACTTGTCACTTTTAGGCCAAAGGTTTGAAAACTTTCAGGCTTCCTTGGCTTCTAAAAACAGGCTAGATGCTACAGTACACATGGTAGCTATCTCAGTGACTATTATTGTGAAAACTGCTTTCTAACGTGCTGTTTTGTTCAAAAATTATTTGTAAATACGTCCACAAATGAATTGTTTTCTCCACTTTTGCATCTCCGTCCTTTTAAAGCCCATCTTTGAAAGTAAATAAAAAAAAAAAATCTAGCTAAATACCTTGTATTCCTTGAGGTAAATTAATTCAGAATCAATAATTTAGTATTACTTGATGTTTCTAAATGTAACTGCTGATACAGCCTAAACAGTGGATTCTGAAAGTATTGCTTACACTGCTCAAATTCAAGGTAACTCTTTTGGAAGGTCTATGGATGTTTTAAAGGACCAACTTGAAAGGTAGAATTTAAATTATGAGTATATAAAATAGGATCTGGCTATACTGTTGCTCCTAGTTTAGCTAGAAATTTTATTGCTTATGTATCCTGTGTTTGAGGCTACAAAAGCAAGGGGCCTCTGGGGGCTGTTTACAGTGCAGTTCTAGCAGAACAGAGATTTCTGAGTCAGCTTGAAATTGGCTAACTTGGATATTGGTCATAGTCTAGTTGACCCAGCATGGAGATTATCTTATTTTAATTTGCTCAGTTCTTTTTGCAGCTTTCTTGATTGCACAGCTTCTCTTTTAGCTATCTAAGGCCAAAATACAAATCCTGAGCAACTATTTCCCTTGTGCATCCTTTCAGTTGCTTTCTGGGACGGTCTGTGTTTTTTGCCAAGAAAGTTGTCTAGGTGTAAAAGCTTTGCTACTGTTCATACCCAGCACTTCTAAAGTGTTGACAGAGTGAGATGTAAGTGCCTAAGTCCCATTCAGAACCACAAAATGAGCATCCCCTTGATCATCTGGTCTAGGAAACTTTCTCAGATTCTGCTTACTGGATTGGTCTCACAGAAGATAGGGAGGAGATATTTTTCTCCATTCCTGTGTTATGCCTCCAGTACCTTAAAAAAAAAAAAATGCTTGAAATAGCCTTCAAGTCATTGGAGAGCTTAGCTTGGGATGCATTTATTTCCTTAAGATTTACTGCGTCTGCACAGGTATAATGAACGGCTTCTGTAGATTTCATTCTTAGATGCCTCCCTGTTGTTTGTGTAGCAACCTGGCCATCTACACAGATGCTGTGGATTCACTGAAGAATTAGGTGATGTAGTGCTTAGTGTTGTGATGTTCCCTCTGAGGATGTAGCTCTTAATGTGTTATGGCAGGTACATCGATTTCAGATACATAACACACAAAATTATGACAAGTTGCAAGTATAATTAAAAGGAATTTATCTGGTGTATCCAGAACTATTCTTGAAGCCTTTTCTAGCTGACAGGGATTTTGGTAGCCTTTCTTTTTTAAATAATACGAAGTTTGTTTATTTTTTATGTGCGTCTCTGCATGACTCGTGTCATCGTTGTCCCTTCTGGGTGCAGGGTATAATTCACAGAGGTGTTGCCTTCACAAAGTGCAATTGGTGGCACTGAACAAATCTAATAGTTCTAAAACATGGTAGAAGGAAAATATGCTTCTGTCTGTTAGGGAACGCATTTAATTATTCCGATAGTCATATACATTTTCTTCTCATTTTCTGTTCGGCCAGGAAGAGCATGTATAGAAGACAGATGTGGCAATCCCTGAAACTTTAAGCTGTTTGATATCCAATGTGTGTTTCTGTACTTTCCCATTCAGTGATCCATTGGGTCATTTGCATTTGCCATGGCCCCATAATCACTGGGACCGAGAACCTCCTGCTACAGCTTCAACGGGATCATTATGGGTGCAGTGGTCACATTGCCCACAGGCCTCTTTCTCTGCACCTGCACTGAACAAATAGAGCAGTTCAGATACCTGTCATTTAGCCATGGTGACAACAGGCCTTTCCTTCCTCCAAAAGATCACTGCCTAATAAAAGAGAACTCCTAAGCTGTCTTAAACAGTTTGATTTAACTGAAGCAATGGAATTGACAATAAACAATTTGACTGGTTAAATTTATGTCAAGTCATATGATTTGACTGTTGGTAATTGAATGGCATGAGAGGAAATACTGTAAAATAACATAACCCCGCTCTTGCAAAGACTTTATTATACAGCACAGTGAAAGGAGCCGAATAAACACACAGGCAGGGAAAAGTTAATAAAAATTATGAAACATCTTAACATGGTCAAATCAAATAGCTATATGCCATGAGCTATAAGCTCAGTAACAGGACCGTAAGCAGCTGTCCCCAAATTTAAGGAAATTATGAAATTGCTATACTTCCAGATGCTTTTAAAGTACTGGGGAAATACTGCAGTCTTATGAAATCAGGTTCCATATGCTGACTGCAGTTGAGAGTTATTATCAGCTGGCATTTCATGTAGATTAACCCTTAAGCATTCCTGACACATAGTCCCATTTGTAGATTGCTATCCTAATGTCCTTCAAGTGCTTCAGACCTCAGGAATATACAACATACATCAAACCACTGATAACTATATCTATTGCTGTAAGATTCAGTGTGACGTTTTTAATATATTTGGAACTTACATTCCTGAAAGAAGCTTTTCATTTTTGAAATAAAGGAAAAACATTTGGGGATTTTTTTTTTTTTAAGAACAACTGCATACTTCTGGCAGAATAGAAGGGAGCTGGCACAAGAACAAGTCTGCTGTATCAAGTGCAAAGAGATCTTGAGTTTGTTCAGGCTGATACTTATTAGCATTAATCAGCGTGTGCTTTTAAACACACAAAAATAACTTTTCTGACTGTACTTGAATATGTGGATGTTAAAAGCCTAAACCTATTTTCTGACGAATGTTGAACAAGTGCATAAGGAACTCAGAAAAATGATGTTTCAAAACCAGAAAGCTTAAGCAGTAATGTACAGAATCACCTTGAGATTTGTTACCACCTGTAAGGAAATAAATTTTCTTCACCTGTCAGATGTATTTTAATTTATACCAAAAGCTGTTGCATTTTACTATGCAAAATACAATGTCTTAAAATAACATTAAATGAGAACTAATTTGGAAGGAGAAACATCCCTAAATAATTTCTGCTATTTTGTCAGTGTAGGAAGTTTTCATTAGGGATAAAATTCACCTCTGTGTATAAGGACAGTGGAAAAGTAATGAAGTAGTTAAGAACTGAGTGGGATCCTAGCTGTGCATAGCTCCCCTCCTGATCTCTGCAAAAGGTTGGACTGCTATTGGAAAAATGTCTGTGTGTCTCTTGAGACAGTCGAGCTGCACCGTGGAGACGGGATCTCACAAGAGCAGCTGTAATGTATAAAGATTGCTGCTACAACCCAGGGCAGCAATGGAGACCTGGCTAGGTCTGCCTGGCCAATGTACTGTAGCCACTTGCTCAACTGTAACCCGTGTGATGAGGCCTAAAATGCTCTCGGGATGGGTACTCAGCATATTGAGCCGGGACTACTCTGTCTTGTTTCTTCAGTGCCTTTTACCCTGTTGGTAATGACAGATTTAGGGAAGTTACTTCCTTCCTTCAGATTTTCTATAAGCAGACCTGGTTTACTTAGAATTTGTGAAGGGTGAAAAGATTTGTGGGAGATTCATGACCTAGTTGAAATTTTGCTGTTGATTTCCATTGGGTCATCAGTTCACTGCTGGTTCCTAATGAGTATACAACTGCTCTAATTCATCATCAGTCATATTTTTTTTTCTAATTAACACATAAAAAGAATTTGTGTAACTACCTCTTCCTTGTATAGTACAGCTTAATTCATGATACTTTTCCTCTGAGCACAGCTTGAGCCTCCTGAGTTTTGCTAGAGGCTTGTCCAATAGCAGAATCTTCATTTTCATAGTTGAAAGTGAAAGCTGCAATGTAAGGATCTTGTTCAATTTACAGAAAAATGAGATGGAGTAGTAAAGCATAAATTACAGAACAAAAGTTTTTAAAATGAATGATTAAAAGCAGAATTATTTTGTTGTGAGGTTTGAGAGCCCAATGAAAACATCACAGAGGTTAAAGATGAACGGTCTGGGACACTGAGTAGTATATATTGGTAACAGAGATATTGTATTAGAAATACTTTCTATTGAAAGCTGTTAGAAGAGATTCTTTTTGTTATGACATTAAATGCTTAAAGCTCAACTCTTTTTAAAGGATATATTATATTACATTAAAGGATATATTATATATATTACATCACATTAGCACATTGAATTATTAGAATGGAGAAAAAACAAACTTGCAAAAAGTAGTTTAGAGGTTTTAGGGGGTGGTTGGTTTTTTTTGGTGGTTGTTTAGAAAACCAAACCCAGAGGTAAGTGCAGGTAAGGAGAAACGCTCAGAACATTTAATCCATATGCATCTCTCTCATGCTTGCCATCCGTATTGATTTATGAACACCACCACTGATTGACACTTCAGGGCTATAGTTTGAATCAGATTTAAGCATCTGATACAAGGTTTGCTGGGCTCACGGTGCAGTCTCTCGCTTCATTCAGCAATATCCGTAACTTGATCATTCTCTAAACAGAAGAAAAAGTTTTCTTGCTGTGTAACTGGAATTAGCCCTTCAGCTATGCCTGAGTTGAAGTATGTGTATCAAACCTGTAGTGATTTGCATATACTCTTAATTATCTCCTCATCACTGAACTTTATTATGTATAATGAAAGCAGTGTATTTTTTTAATGTTTCCATGCTTTAGGAGCTAAAATTAAGTTACTTCAT
This sequence comes from Steatornis caripensis, assembly GCA_013398225.1. NCBI lineage: Eukaryota > Metazoa > Chordata > Aves > Caprimulgiformes > Steatornithidae > Steatornis > Steatornis caripensis. The sequence goes on along the minus strand of VZSC01007191.1, from coordinate 57,157 downwards.
CCATTTTTTTTATTTATAAATCTGTATTCTGATGTTTAGGAGTATCTTATCCAGGAAATAATGACTCTGAAATAAAATGCAGTTGTTTAGTATATTTCAAGTTTATATGCTCTCGATTTTGAGAACACAAGACGAAATATGCATAGGTTTTCTCATGTCGTATAAACTAAGAGAAGAAGTTTTGAAATCTAAACGTAGGATGAAAAGGATTGCTTATCTGTGAAAGAGTTGTTATCCATAGTAGGGATCAGGTGAGACTTCATGCTTCAGGTAATGTAATGACTTCTGGGAAAATGGGGCCTACAGTGTTCCTGAATCCAAAGAATTCCTTTGGAAGGTTCTGAAGTAGATGTGGCTTTTTGTTTGGATTGTTTTGGTTTGGTTTGGTTTTTTATTTAAGTGAAAATTCATTCCCGCCTCTATTTTTTTATTATTATAGTTCAGGAGCATTAAAATGGATAAAGAAGGGCTGAAGTTCTTAAGTAAGGTATTTTTCCCCTGAAGTGTGCTGTTAGAGTCCACAGATTGGAATGTTGTGTCTTGAAAGAAGAAAAAAAGAAAAGGTAAGTTCCAATTTCTCTTTTATTACAATGTGAATCAGTATGTTTGGCTTGTGAAATGTTTTCCAGGACAAAGCAAAATTTCTCAGAAGCAGAGTTTTTCTTCGGTACATCATAATCTACAACTCAACCAAGCATACGAGATCAGTAGTACTATGTCTTATTAGGCAGTCGTGGAGCTAGGGGAATATATTAGAGGAGGATACCAGAAAATGAGCCTTTTAGGGAACTATTTCTTTTGGGGTTTTTAAAAGCAAAAGTAAGTATTGTAAACCATAAAACCCTATTATCAATGAATGTATCAACATTCCTATGGATAGAAACTTTGAATTCATTTGACTTGTGTTGCATAGTTTCTGTATGTATGTATTTTGTATATATTTCTGTATGTGTGTGTATATATATCAGCCAAATTATTCTTTATGATAAGTTATCTTTATTTTCTGATTATGAGAAGATTGAAAGCTGTTGCTGGCCTTGCAATACAATAAAAACTTCTGTACCTTTGAAATAGTACTAAATGTAGCTGAAACACGTATACTGATTCAGCTTTGGAAGTTCCCATGTCACTTATTCACACGTGGTCATCCCTGGCAATGGGGAGAACTCTGTGGAATCTCGGTGTCGATAGCCTGCTGACAGCGCATAGGACAATTAAACATGTCCTGACAATCTCTTACTTTAAAATGAAAATAAATTAAAGCAGTTAATATTTGGAATGGAAACCCGTGTCTGGCTGATGCAAGAGATGCTGCTCTCCAATATTTGCTGATCTGTTCAGGCTTCTGGAGGAATGAAAGGGAGAAGGATCGAGACTTCCACTGTTATACTTTTGAGCACTTTTATGTGTGCCAATCTCTGCTTCTAATTGTATCCCCAGGTTTTTCTGGCAGATAAGAGGAGCAATAGCGTAGTCCTGCAAATATGTATTGAGACTTACAAATCTAATTATGATATTAAAATTTGGTAATGATTATTAGGTATGTAACTGCTAAGCAGCACACACCCACACATTTATTATAATTCTATAATGGAAATAAAACTATTCATAAAAGTTTTCAGTGAGGAGCAGAAACATAAGGTGAAATGAAAGTGATCATTGCAGACCTGTTTTGAAATACATTTTCTTAGAATTGCCTTAAAGTATTTTTATTCCACTGGCTGTTGTGTGCCAGAATTTAATTCTGGTTGCAATTACTTGCAAACTCAAAAAGTGCCTGCAAATTTGGCAAGTTAGTTGATAGAAATCACACACTTCAGATTTTCTTGGAAGTTTTTTTGTATGTGATACCTTGACCTGTGTGTCATGCGAAGCTTTGCGGGATGGGACTATCTGTTCTGATGCTCTCAGCTCCCCATTGAAATGGACCTATGTCAGTAATTCAGGTGAACAATTTTAAAAGTTACTTAAAATGGATGTTGGTGTCAGACAAAGTTGAGACTGACATATTGCCTGTGTTCTTATGACGGCATGTGGTGCTGATCTTCAGGACTTGGCCAAGTGTTCAGGATAGACCANATTCAGGTGAACAATTTTAAAAGTTACTTAAAATGGATGTTGGTGTCAGACAAAGTTGAGACTGACATATTGCCTGTGTTCTTATGACGGCATGTGGTGCTGATCTTCAGGACTTAGCCAAGTGTTCAGGATAGACCAAGGCATAGCCCAGTGAGAGAACCTGAGTAGGCTTGCACACTCAAGACCAGTCTGGGTTCGCTGCTTTTTTTGTTGTGTGGGTTGGGGTTTTTTTGTTGGTTTTGGTGGGGTTTTTTACTGCCTCAGTTGGTCATAAGAAGGATACTGCCTGTACAGGCCTTGTTTCGTAAAGTTCATGATGCTCAGTTGTGTATTTGCTCTGCCATGAGAGCATTCTAAACACAGCACAGCATCTGAAGCCATCTGATTATTTCCATGAAATTAGTCTTAGTGTCTTTAACTGTCTGATTGCCATTCAGCTGAATTCCCTAAGTTTTTCCAGTGCCACGTGCCAAAATGACTGCTCTTTTTCTGTCTCTGTGAGAGACCCCCTTGTTTGTAGAGCTGTGAGGCAGCTCAGGTGAGAGACCCTTTGAAGGAGATGAATGTGTCCAGAAATGGATTTGTTTTCTCCACTGATTTCTTCTGTCTGCTGAGCTCACAGGGATGCTTGGCTGCAGCTGTGTAGTCCCTGAAATAAACGAGAATTGTAGTTCTGAGACTGAAAGCAGATTTCAGTCCTTTCTCTCTGTTCTGAAGCTGTTAACAGTTTAATTTAATGATTATTTTATATTTCCATGATGAAAAATACTTTTGTAAAGCTAATCTGTTCTGAACTGCTGTATTTTCTGCTGTCTTGCCATTTCCTGGCTCTTGGTGGTGTTGTCTTTGGCAAATACATGAGCAAAAGCTGTTTTGGGACAGAGCATGCTATTTAAAAGTTCATTTAATTTCTTAAGATTCAATCTGATGAAGAATGAATGTGGGATATCTTATAAATATCTTGTGCGTGTATGCACGGGTATGTGTGTGTGTATTTCCATTTACGTGTAAACGTAGACGTGCATCTCAAACGTAGACGTGCATCTCAAACTCTACAGTTTTTTCAAAGAATCAGAGAACATTTTAAAATCTTTTTGTGCTATTTACTACAAATGTTCTAGGATAATCTTGGTCATTAATTTCTTTCAAAATTTAAGCAGTCGCTTGCAAAATGGAGTAAAGAAACAAAATCTGCGGAACAGCTTTAACTGTCAGGACAACACAATGTGCAGCTAGCAAGGGAGCGCATACGTGCACTTATGTTGGGATATAAACATATTAGTTTGGGGACTACTGCTTTCAAAGCAAGTATTAAGTTGTCAGAAGTTGAGGTATATATTAAATGGCTTTGTTATTAAAATTTGGTTACTATTTTAGATGTATAAATCTGTTATGATAATTAAAAAAACAGAAGCTCATAATTAATTAAAGTTTTCAGTTCAGCGGAGCAGTATGCAAAGTAAACATTATCATCTTAGGCCCAATTTGAAACACGGAATAGATTTGAGTTGTCATGACATTATTTTTTAATGGAACATTTTATTTTCCTATTTTTGTAATGATCCTTTTGTTTCATAGCCTGAGGCTGATATGCCTACTTTATCCTCTAAAGTCTGAATGAAAGGAGCTTGCTTGGCCATGTGGGAAAGTTAGGGCTAGAAGAAGATTCGAGCTTCACAATTTATGTCTCAGGAAAAAGTAAAAAGGTCATGGAGATCATGTATGTTAGCTTATGGGTCATGGAATTCCTAATGACCTGTTCAAAGAGCACCACCGAGGCAATGATGAAAGCAGAGCTGTTTGCTGGCCGTGCTGGCAGGGGAACAAGTACTGAACTGGCATCTCACGCTTCTGGGAACTGCGTGACATTCTTTGTTTGAGGAGGTCACCAGTAGAAACTCTGGTCCCCATCTGAGAAATTCATTACAATTTACAATCAGGAAAAAGAGGGGGAAAAGGAAAAAAAAGAGAGCAAAAAAAGAAATCAAAAGCAAAAAAGAGCAACAGCGATTTGCAAATGAAGCACTAAATGATATACTTTACAGAGCACTGGCTCTTACTTGACTTTTTCAAGGAGCTGAAAGAACAGGCTAAACAAATTCTTTCCACCTAATTATGATTTCCTGGTTGGTTCCAAGTGGCACACCAGCGCCAGTGAGAGGGACTGGGTCTGCTTCACGCAAAGGGAATAAAACTTACCCTTTCTTATTAGTACAGCGACAGTCTCAGCTTACATACATTTTATTATCAGGTTCCATGGTTTTCATCCAAAAGTCACATGCTTTTTACCTCAGTAGAAACAATTACAAATAAAATATTTTTGGCTAAAGAAGCACTTTGAATTCAGTGTGTGGTCTTCAGTGTGTTGGAGACGCAGGCATTTGTGCCGATGCACCAGGGCTGAATGTTTGAAGAACACGTAGAGTCAGCCAGAGAGGGCATTGAGTAGACACAAAGCATAGCTGTCCTGGAAATAGCAGGAGTTCAGCTGCTGATCTAGTTGAATGTTTGGAATAATCGTCCTGACTCCCACCTTGAGTTCGTGGTTCTCGCTTGCCTGCTGGGTGCTGTGTCGTAGAGGAGGATGGGATTAGCAGGTCTGTGCACCTGACCTCCCCTGGCACAGCTGCCTAGGGGTTCCTGCAGTGGCTGGATTTATATTTGAGCACTGATGCTGATGGCAAGGGTGAGTGATGGTGCTCTTTAGTTTCAGGGTCCTTGAATCAACAGTCTGGGTTGTAGCACAGGCTGAAAAAAGCTGCAGGTAGGGTGGACTGATTTCAGACTCTGCGGGATTGGGTTTTTTTCCCAGATCCACAAAACTAGTACCTCTTATTTAAGGGCCCAGAAGCTAAAGTCATTCTGAAAAACGCATAGACCTGAGGCTCATCTATGTGTCTGAAAGTACGTTACTAAAACTGAACGAAAACAAATACTACTGGCAGGATTAACTTTCTTTTGAAAACCAGCAATATCCCCTAGAAATCCCTGTGACCATATTAGTAATTGTCCTAAGAAATAATTTAATTTAAAGTTCTTTACCTATTATCACCATTTCATTTCTCCAGTCATTAGAATGGCTCAGGTCATTAAGGTCTGTCACTGGGAATAATCAATAGAGATCACTAATCTGTTACAGAATGCTTGTGATGTAAAATCCAGTAAAGTGATCTATATGAGTCTTTGCTTATCTAGTGCTGGGAATGTGATTTATGCTGGAAAGAAAACATATATAAGGAGTGCAGTAGGAGAGGAAATTAATACTATAAACCTGTCATGAGGTATTTTAGTCAGATACGGAACCAAGGCAAAGCTGAGCTCTTTGTGATGGCAAAATGAAGCTTTAGGCAAGTTATAGTTATGAAACCTTGTACATAACCTTCAACCTCCCAAAGATATAAAAAATTTCAAAACTTTGCTTGCTGTTTGTTGTAAAAAGATAATTGATTTTGAGGCTACAGACTTGTATGTAGGGGAAAAGACTTAGGGGTGGGTTTTTCTTTCTGTTGTGATTGTATGAGTGCGTCTGTAGTTAGTGCTACAGAAAATACTGAGCTTGATGTGCTTGCACTATTGGATAGTTTAATTTGCCCTCATATGCCCTTTGTCCCCATCTGTCTACAGGGTGAACAGTCACTTTTCACTGCTTAAACAGTCTATTTTACTGTACACTTAGTTGTACACTGTAAATCTGTGTTAACCTGTATCCTTTGTTGGAGAGTTTGCTCAGCCAGCTAATCCAGTATTCTCTGACTGTACTAGTTTTCAGATGCATTAGGAAAGGTGTTGGTAAGCCCGTATGTGTTTCAGATACAGAAATGATGCGCCTGGAGATGTCGTGAGAGTCAGCGGTGGACTATGCTCTATGTGATAATGCTGATTATAAAGAATATACTCAAAATACTATCTGTCTATACATTATTATAATTATTTTTATGCTGAAATTATCTAAAGCTTCAAAAATCATACAATTTTCCAATATAGTATTGGTGTATATTTCAGAAAGAAGTTGACTGCTCAGTGGGATGATCCTTTGCAGAGACATATGACTGAGTTTATGCGTATCGGAAATCTAGTGAAGGCTTGGAAAGTCGCATTTATGCAAGTATTTTGAGCTGTTGCCGAAGTAAAAGAACCAGCATAATTTTTATTGAATGAGCACCTTGTCCTTAAAAATATTCTAATACCCTATCATGATTAGATCCTTAATCTAGTAGATGTATTGCAATTTTTTCTCATAGCAAATAAGAATTGTAAGACTTGTGTAACTGCTTCCGTTTTGCCACCCTATAATGAAGTACTGAGATACAGAAAAAACAGAAGACTGCGCCACCCCCCAACCTTAGAAACTACCATCTGGAGTCTGTGTTCTTTCTTAATACTAAATAAATTAAAAGCTAATTAATTCTTTATGTCAGGTTTTTCTCATTAGGGTAATAATAACCTTTCAAAGTTTGTCATTCACCAGTCAGCAATGTGCCATATGCTTGATGTCACATGATAAAAAGTATTTCCAATTTGCTGTGCTATAGAGTGCCTTATTGCTACTTAGCATAATAATTTTTTTCTTCAGTGATGTCTCACTGACATATGCCACCAGATACATTAATTGTTTGCTAATAGATCCTCTACCATATTATGGCATATTTTTCCAGCAATATTACTCTCATAAAAATATTTCTTCTTGCCTTCATTCTCTCTGAGCTCTATTTCTCACTTGATATTTATGCCTACATCCCACTAGTGCCTTTTGGAGGAAGGTGTGTTAGGCCTAGTGACACTTAGAGGATGCTAATGTGGCTGTGATCACTTTGTCCAGTCCTGTAGTTATGCTCAAACAAATTCTTAGGAATAATTTTTACTCAAATTCATGTTTTCTCTGTTTCAAAATACGTTAGTAAGGATTTATATATGCAAAATTAAATTACAATTTCTCAAATTCTGTATGCTGGCTTTTTTAAAAAAAACCCACTTTGTGGTAATTTGTGTAACAGGTTAAAACCTCAGTGTCTGCAGTGTGGACAGGACTATGGTAGATATAAGGGCACCTTAATCTTAAACTAAAAAAGACTTGGGAATTCTCCTTCATTTATATCGCATTAAAAAACAAATAGATAAAATTTGGTTCAGTTGATATGCCGCTAATTCAGCTTATGTACTAACAGCACATTCATAGAATCATAGAATGGTTTGTGTTGGAAAGGACCTTAAAGATTATCTAGTTCCAACCCCCTGCCATGGGCAGGAACACCTTCCCCTAGGCCAGATTTCTCAAAGCCTGATCCAAGCTGCCCTTGAACACTTGCGGGGAAGGGGCATCCAGAACTTCTTTGGGCAATCTGTTCCAGTGTCTCACCACCCTTATAGTGAAGAATTTCTTCCTAATATCTAATCTAAATCTACTCTCTGTCAGTTTACAACTTTACCCCTCATCCTATCACTATACTTCCTGATAAAGAGTCCCTTCCCGTCTTTCCCATAGGCCCCTTTTAAGTACTGGAAGGCTGCTATTAGGTCAACCCACAGCCTTCTCTTTACTGAATCTCCTAAGAAAGTTCCCATTAAATGCTTTGCTTGTGTTATTTTCTGATATTATAATTAGGATATGTGAAATTAGTCATATGCTAAAGAGTTTTATATTTAATTACTCTATTCTTTTCTAACCAGTTCAACTCTTTATTTTCTGTTGTTCCAATCTATACAAGATCATTCAGGCTTAGCCACTTACTACTATAACTCAACCATTTTGTGTTTGGATCCCTAATAGTGGAGTTGTGAATATAGCGTTACGGTTGCTGTCTTCTGGGATAAGGTCTCATGATCTTGGGTCACGATTTGGATTGATGTACAATAAGTTGTGAACAGAAAATGTTGCCTTCGTGCTGCTTTCTTTGGTCCTACTTTGCTGAATGACCTGAGATCAATGCCTTGTAACCTCCTGAGAGGAACTCACAATAGTATATTCATAGCCTTGTCCCACAGAATTAAAATTGGCAGTGGCAAGCTGTCATTGAAAGTCTTAAAAGGCATAGCTTGCTTGCTGTAAAAGCCATGCAATAATGGACAGTGAGATTGGAGGGAGGATATCCATATCAAAGCACCACCTTGTTAGCAGGGTTCCTTTTTATTACTATTATACTCTCAGAAATGATGAAACAAAGTTCTGCCTGGCTATTTCTTACACACTGCAGCCATCTCCACAGTGTTAATTAACTTCCAGTGTACTGAAATGTAGCATTTCCAAATTAAGAAGTGAGACTGTTTGCAGTATGTTTATCGAGAGCAGATTAAGGCTTTATGGTCCTCCCGTTTTTGTTTCATTTTGGTTATGGAAAGAATGAAACAAATTAAAGGAACTTTCATTAAGGTAACTTTTGCAGGTGGTTCACAACAGTCAATGGTGACTGCTAAATACTGTACAGTCTGTCATGTATTTCAGTCATTGCTTCTAAAATTGTTGATCAGAAATCCCGACCATACAGCAAATGAAGTGTTTCAGGAATTAGGTTAAACTAGAAGTTAATTTGTAAGAGTCAAAATGATGAACAGCAAAATGTCTGATGCAAGAATCATCACAAAAAACCCCCAAAACCCTCTAGTTTCCATTCCTAGCTCTGGGAATAAAGTGAGATCTTGCCAGCTCTCAGCCTTTTAGTCTCTGCCCTGCCGAGTGTTGGAGAGAAGACAGTAGTCTGTTTTAAGTCTTCATGCATTGAAGTTAGTCTGCAGTGAAGCAAAACTCTACCAGCACAGCATATTGCTGTTGCGCTTCTCTTTTCTGTCGTTCCCCTCCCACCCACTTTTCCCAGTTTGTTGTAGGCTTTGGCTCTGCAAAAGGAGCTGAAATCCCTTTGGATTGTGACACTTCATGCATAGCTGCTAAGAAACAAATGCTGCAGCTCAAGGGAGCTGCTGGAGTGAAAGTTCCCTCTGAAGCCTTATCTGTACCACAGGCATTTTGTCAAATGTTTCCCAGTGTACATCTTCCGCGTTCTTGATGTATGTCCCTACTACAGGAAGCATATGGTAGGTGCACCTGAAGTAGTTGCATTGGCACAGTGATGCATTTTATGAAAGGAAAAATCGTGTGGTTTGTCAGTAAAAAGGTGAGAAGACTTGTTTAGTGTTTCAGGCTGGAGACTAGGAGGTAGATAGTTGTAATTTATTCATAATAAAAGTGAATGGAATTAATTTCTCTGCACTTTCTGTCTTCTGACTGCATGATTAAGTGTGCTGTACATGAGCTACCTCTGGCCTTAGAGGCAGTTTTGACCCAGCGACATTGTACTCTGTCTGGGATAAGTTCTTGAACAACTCAGAGGGAATACTTGGCTATCAATGAATACCATGTCTTCTCAGACAAGTGCTTGGTGTCTGCTAGTGAGGCTAATGGAGCCAGGTACACATCTGTGATCCTGATGGAGTTTCTTTATTGACTCCTAGACGCTTTGATTAGTTGTGCAGTGGCCAATTTTAGGCCAATTGGCCATGCATTTCTTGGGTGAGAGGCAATGGTAGAGGATTTAGGGCAAGAATAAACTCTATCTAGTTGTAAAAGAAAAAGCTGTGTACTCTGTTGCCAGTTTGCGGGGTATCATAAATCAAAATCAGTTCCCAAGGGTACGGTGCTGAGAACAAACGTTAATCAACAACATGATCAATGACCAGGAGAAGGGAGGTGTACCATCTGTGTGAAATCTTCACCTACAAAATATTAAACTCTTTGAGGTAGTTAAATGTTATGCTGATGGTGAAGAACTCAAGGGATCAGGTAAAACTAACAATGTCATTGAACAAAGGTGTGGCAAAGCAGCTTTAGTGTAGATGACTGCACTTGATGAAAGAATGATCCAAACTAGGATAACATGATGCTGAATTAGTGACTGACAGTTACAGTCCAGGAAAGTGATCTTGGAGTCACTGGCGGTTTCCTTAACTGCTCAGTTAAACGTGTAGTGGGAGCCAAAAAAAGCCCAACAAAATGTCAAGCATCCTGAGAATAGGTACAGTGTGAGCAAGACAGAGGGCGTTATTTTTCTAGCGTACAGGGCTTTGGTGTGCTCTTATTCCGAGTGCTGTATGCAGTTTGGATATCCACATCTTCAGAAGTATGTAGTGGAGTTAGAGAAGGAGCAGAGAAGGGCAAATAAAATGGTCAAGGATAGAAAGCTTTTGCTATACAAAGAGATGCTGGAAAGACTGGGACTTCTCAGTTTTGAGGGAAGAAGACTGAGGGGGAGAGCATGACTCTGAACTTTGGGAAGTAACAAAAGCAGAAGCTAAGGTGAATAAAGAGCAGCTTCCACAGTAAGAGATCTGGGAATACTTGATGAAGCCATAGGAGGGAGAATAACAGTAACATCAGTTTCGGAAAGAGATTAGGCAAACTCATGGACAAGATTCAAAGTAGATACTGTCATGAATGAGCAGGAGTGTTCCCATAGCACCTTTATCCAGAGCTTGTAGGTGCTGGGGGAGTATAAGTGGAACAGTCACAGGTAATGGCCAGGTTTCTGTGCTCTCCCTAAGTATCATCTCCTGTGTCGCCAGTGAAGACAGATTACTGCGCTTTATTGACTGTTGGTATTGCACAGTGGGATATTGCTTGTTAGGTATTCAAAGCTGTAGAATTACTGAAATGCATGCAAATAGGTTCATTAGAAAAGGAATTAAAAATACCACATTCAGCTTAGATCACTGTAGCTTACAGCTAGTAATTTGTGTAGGTAAAAGGCCACAGAGCCATCTCCTAAAAGCAGGGAAGACAGGGGATAGTGCGGTGTCTGTACAAGGAAAGTTGACATGACAAGTGACGGAAAGGCATTTCACCTCTCTCTCTCTTATGGAGAAAAGAGATGATGGGAGCACTGAAGAGTGAAGCTAAATCCTATGATTATTGTCAGTGCGATATGGTGTAAGCAATATATTAGATCTATTAGGTCTATTTGAAAAACAATGTGGTACACGATCTTAGTGTACTTGAGAACTTTAATTTCTGTATCTGTTGTGAAGTTCAGTACTGATGGTATTTGGTTATCTAAACTAGGGACCTTAAGGCAGGGTTAAGGATTTAAATGCCCAATTTTATAGAATTTTAAACCTGATGGTTGTGGCTGAATATTGGACAATCATCTGGAAAATATCTTGGAATTTTGCAGAAAAATGGATGTTGTGAAAAATTCTAGTCACTCTTGCATTTAGAAGTGTAATGCTATTTGGTGGGATTTTCTGAAAGTAGATCCCCCCTTTCTTTTTTTTTTTTTTTTTGTAGAAAGCGCCTTTCAGTTGTGTAACAATATTTACACAAAGATGAATAAAAGAAATTAATATAAACAATTAAATATGAACTATAATTGATAGGAATATCATAGCAGTCTCTTTAACATTTCCCTGTGTACAGATAACAAAGTCCAAAATAGAATTCCATAGGATGAGTAAAGTTTTTCCCTTGAAAAACGGAAGCTATCAAAATATTGTTATGTTTCTGAGCCAACCTTAATTTTGCTTTCTGCTTTTATTGTTCTTGGTTTGCAGGTTACAACTAGTTGATGCATTTTGAGGTGTAAATGAATCTAGTTTTCCCACTGGGCTAATTTAAATTTCCTTGAGTTGAAAATATGTCTAGATTGAAAGTCCTCTGCCTTCCAGGAGGAGTAGTTCGGCTGTGCTGTGAATGAAGTTTGCAACAGGGGATGCTGGGAGGATCTGGCAGTTAAAGGGAGTGTTCTTAAGGCTACTTCTACTTTCCCAGTACTGTTCACATTAGAAATACATTATGTTATCTTTTACAGAGCTGGGTACCATGGGAGCCTCCAGTAATACAGACCTGACAGCAGTCCTGATTAAAGACCCATTTTGGCCTTGTCTACTCCAGCAGGTTTTTACTTGTTATTAGCCATGACTGGAGATGCATTGGTGTTAACAATTGCTACAGTCCATGCCAGCCGGAGGGATTTCACTGCTGGGTCATCAAACTCCTCTTTGAGTGGGGCTTTTAACACGGTGCACTAAAGTCATGACTGTGGTTTGTGCTGTCTTTCACATTGTTGCTAACAGCGGTGGAACTGCAGTCATAGATACTAAGTAGTACGAGAATCTGCAAAAAGAAACTTACTGGGCAGTGCAGTGCTGGCTCTTTTTTTTTTTTTTTTTCTCCT
>VZSC01007191.1:15720-44824 GCA_013398225.1 Steatornis caripensis | reverse complement strand
TTTTTTTTTTTTTTTTTTCTCCTGTTGAGAATTGAAGGCTCAGCACAAAGGACTAGATTTTCAATTGGTTTGGATCACTGTAGTTCTGCTGAAGTTCAACCAAGCTAAGCTGATTTACGCTAGCAGAGGGGTCTGTCCAGAGGCACTCTCAACTGATGGCACTTTAAAGCAGTGACATTTAGAATGAATCAGTGCCGCTGTGATGGCATTGCTCTCCATCAAGTCAGTAGTACGATGACTTCTCCTAGAAGGCCAGATTGTGATAAACCTCTTCCCGTTGAATTTTATATTATCTCTTGAACAGGTTTTTTCTAATACAAAGTCAGTTTCTCATCAAGTACTTATACCAGTAGCCATAGATAATACATAAATTTAAAAAGTTTCGCCTTTTATGAGAACCACTGTAAACTTTTGCAACAAAATGTTGATTTTAGTGTATTTGAAGAAAAAGGATTTCAGAATCCACCCTTAGTAAGAAAGAGAAGGCCAGAAGATCAGTCGCAAACATTTGCAGTCCAAACCTGTGTACTTCAAGTGTTTTGAATTACTGTAGTTTGAAGAAATATTTCTAAGTGTGGTTTTGGAACAAAAGATCAGCTGAGTGCAATTTAATTAATGTGTTTTTTAAGACATTTCAGAATGTTGAGGTTGTGGATTATAAAACACGAGCACTCACTGAATAGCCTGGCAGTGGGGAGAACAAAGAAAACTAACCTTGGGCCTGCCACTGTACGCACAAGCACACGTGCCTCTTGTTCCCGAGTATGCTGTTCTTATAAAAGCTCTGGGAGGAGATGCTGAAGGAGAAGACGAAGCATATCAGATTAGTCCTGAAATCTTTTACACAACTGCAAGTGAAATCCACTGATAGCACAAACATGCGGGCTTACTCTGTGTCCTGAGTGTTATTAATAAAACCCAATATTATTAGAAATGTAGTTCTCTACAGCATAAGAGAGAAACTTGACAGAGATATCAGCTGGATATGCTGAGCCTCTAAGTAATTTCCTATAAAATGAAGTTTCAGAGCTGTGGCTAAAGTTCAGTATTGTTTTGCTCCCCTCCCACTCCCCCTATTTTTATTTTTTAAAATTTGTGCTAACAAGTCTGCCCAGTACATGTCAGTAGTTTTTCCTGCATTTAACTTACAAGATATCTTATCTGTGACAGTTTTGCATGGGTGCTTCTATGTATGTAATCAAATAATTATCTCCTATATCTTCAGCAGATAAGGCAAGGAAAAATTAAATTATGATGAAACAGTAGCAATTATTCTAAAGATCAAAGTCTAATGATAACTACAAATTTTAACATGCAAAACTATGCAGCCTTGCATAAACAGGATGAATTTCATGTAGCTTTCCTGGGGTCCAGTTGAGTATTTTGTATATGTCTTCATTTTGGTTTATTTGCAGTGTAAAATGCCCAAAATTTTGACTAAAGCAAGTGGAGAAATACTAGAAGTATAAGGGTAATCCAGAGCGGCACTTATGCATATACATTAGTATTTTTATTCATCAAGATAAAACAGTTAACAAATCTAAAAAATCTCAATCGACTGATATTCTTATTGCGTAAAATTTAGTAATGCAGTATTGTGCCTGATACTAGGAGAGAGAAGGTTTGTGCAGTGATCATTGCAGGAGAAAATGGGTGCTGAATAGAAAAAACAAGTATGTTGGGATGCAGTCGGTTCTCTTGGCACGTGACTGAAACGATCACTGCTGTGTCAGTTGGAAATTCAGAGTTTGAAACCATTACCGCTTATCACAGGATAATGATCCAGTTGGGGTACTGTGCCTGTGTGTGTGTGTCGTTCCTTTGTGCAAGATCTGAAGTATTAAAACAAAGATGTCTCCAATATATTGAAGTCTCAATAATTTTTGTCATCTTTACATATGTTTAAACTTCAGTTATAATAAGTATAGCATTTGGCCTCGGTTCCTTTCTTCCAGAGAAAGCCATTCAAATTCAGGTGGCGCACCAGAGATACAGCAGCTTTGTTATACCAATCTGAAGTGTCTGTGAACATTATTAAAACCGATAAAGTCTTTGGCTTGCCTTTTGAGGGAAATTGAGCCTAACTCAGGTGTGATTAATCATCAGCCCAGCACTGACATCATATATGGCCAAGTATCATGTAATATCTCAAAAGCTGATCCCAATGTTCCTCCTATGTCCAACAGATAACTTAATGGTTCTGGAAAGATACATATCTGAAAGATATAAGGAGATTCTTGCTGGTATTTTTGGTGTATGAGAGCAAAGGACTTTTTTTTTCTTGAACTCTGCAGTATAGTTTTAAGTGTCGTCAAATGCATTCTTACAGAAACGTAAGCTTGTAGGACTTTGACAAATCTACAAAGGGAGACATGATTGCTGTATGAAAGAAGAAAAGGATGTCTGAGGCACTACATGTCTCCAGCCCTTTAGTGGGGCTTTTCCAGAGTTCTTGTTTAAAACAGACTCACTTGAAATTCTGCAGGAAAGGTATTGTTCTCTGCGTTGCCTAGTGATGCTTTTCTGATAAATACATGAAAATCAAAATGAAACACATTTTTCATATCAGAAAATGAGGCTCTTGATCAAGTTCCTTTTTTTCTGATACATGTATTGCATACAGTAACAGCCATGACATTGTTATATGCAGTGTGTTTGAATTTAGTCTGTGATATAAACCTAATAGTAAAGGAGCATTCCAAGATTCGTTGTTGACTTATGCATAGCATCATATACTGAATAAATCCCAGGGATTTTCTTGCAGCAGTTTAGCCCAAGTGTATAATAAGATATCTTCCTCGCTGTTCAAGAACTACTGGACATACACTAATTTGTATCTTTAACCTTTTGTTTTGTAACTCTTGAAGGCAGCAGTGGTTGTATTGGAATGCTATTCAATAAAGGATTGTCTCAGAAGGACATACTCTGAGGCAGTTATGGTAAAAACTGATTTTATCTTAATGCCAGGGCACTTCGTCTGGCCCCTTTTACTTTCTGTGTGACGGTATTCTCTTTTGTAAAACTAAAGATGAAATTAAGATCCTGATAACCTTTTGGAGGAACGATAACAAGGTCTCCTTTCTGAAAGATGGTGTCACAGAAAAATCTGTAAGGGAGCACTTCTCATTTGATTGAATGAGTAGATTTATTGCTGCCATTGAGTCCTGTCTGTTGCAAAGTTTTGCCCTTTCTAAAAAAAAAAAAATAATTATTATGCATTAACCTAATCGGCTAGAGTGGTATATTTTGTAACTTGATGTATCTTTGTACTGTATGAAATAAGAGAGCGTTCATAGAGGCAAAACCATGCAATGGACTTAGCTGAATAAAATTGATTTCTTTGCCTCTTCAGTGGTCTTAAAGCTCATAAATGCAACCATTGCAAGATGTGCCCACGTCAGTATTGTAGCTCAGACTGGAAGTGTGATTTTGACGGAATCACCTGAGAGTCATTATTGAGATACTTAGGTTCACATAGTGGAATGGTCCAAGTGTCAAAACGAGATACTTAGAACCAACTGATTTATTTGCTTGGGACATCTGCCGCTTTTGAGTCGTACTACATCCTGCCGTAGTCATAGATTTCAGGAGGCTTTCAAGTTGTCTTCAGCTGCTCATACCTTAAAACTATAGGAAACCATACGAGTTGTCTTGCAATCTGGTTTCCAATAGCTGTAAACTCCTCCAAAGAAAATAGTTAGTAGTGTTCAGAGGAGCACAGGTCAGTTCAGAGACAAGCTTTAACTTTTTTTTCTTACCTATTCAGAGCTTGGAAAATCTTTGACATTGCTGTCTATCGCTTGAAGCATTCTGTTCTTTGATCTTTATGTTGTCTCATCGTTATCCTCTCTGTTACAATTTCTCTTGCTTTTATAGCTTCTGTATTTTTCCTTATGTTAAGTTTTGTAGCATTATGAAATGTCTTCAAGAATTACTTTATTGTTTCAAGCCCTGAAGACACTGCTCTCTATTCCGCAATCTGTTATTACCTTCAGTATTACCCTATCCCCTTTGCTGTTTCTGTTGCAATCTTTGTTGTTCTCTCTCTTTCTACAGTGTGGCTTCTCTCTTGCCTACACCGACAAATTCATTTTCAGTCCTTTTCTGTTTATTTTTTTCTTATTCATTACTTTTTTGCCTCCTTCATCCTCGTGTTGTCAGGCTAAAAAGTGGAAAACCAGTCAGCTTCCCTGCAAAGAAATCAAAATGTTCTTCCTACCTCAAGTGGACTACTAATGGTACCCAAAATGGCTTTTTTAGAATTTTCTTAAGTTTTTGCCCACTGCCCTGCAGAATGCAATGTGATCATGTATTGAAAGAGAGAAAAGTTTTGACTCTTCTCAGAAGTTTGGACTAGCCATGAGTGGCTAACATTCAAAGCAATTCAACATTGAATTAATGAGCACAAATTGAAACCAACAGCAGCGTTTTTGTCAGAGAAATATTGAGTATGGCTTGTGCATGTTTTCCACGCAGTATCGTTCCGAGAGTCATTAAATAATTCAGATTTTAGCCAAGGTATATTGTGTGTCAAGGTATATTTGGTGATGAAGGAAATAAACCCACCCTCTGTCTGCATTAAAGGGGTGATAGAAATGTGTGTCTGTATTTGTATGGAGAGGAGGAGGTTCAGTTTCACAAGACAATTGCAAACAGACTCCAAAGGAATATTGCTCCACTCGGCTAATAAAGGAATGCAGTACTCTCTGTGCTGGTACAAATAGTAATCAATTTTACTTGTTTGTGGATAGCAGATTTGTTTCAAGACCTGTCAGTAATACTCAAAATATTGGTTAACATATGGGTATGGTGAACTAGAGCCTAGATTTATTCTAGAGATGAATTAATAGGCTCCTGGATTTCAAGAGTTCAATGTATTATTTTTTACTGCCTATCACCTTTCAAATGTGTATGACATCAGTATGCTGTGAATGCACTGGGTGGATTTAAATCTTTATTTAGCTGAATCTTCTGGTTTGTTCAGGGGTTTCTACAATGAAATATGTTGCATTTTTTCCATTAGTGTTTTGCAGATTGAAACACAGATGCTAGCTGTATGCTGTGATCTAAATCTCTATCAGATGGTCTAGTCTGGCTCTATACTTCACATAGACTTTCAAAAAACCCTTTAGCACTTATGTTCTGATAGGGCAGCTTTAAGATTTTTTTTTTTAAATAGGTTACAAAGCTTATCTACCTGGTTCTCACTTTTTTTCAGATTAAAACAGTAACAGTGCTAGTAACCGATAGGGGAAAAAAGGCACAGTTGTATGCTGCAGAGGGAGCAAAGGAGAAAAGTTTGAGATGGTCATAGCCAATGTGGTGGAAAAATTATAGCTATAGCCTTAATTTGGTCATAAAACTAGCTCAGCAAATAGCACTGCAGTTTTTCTGCACCACTGATATGCAACTGTTTCTTGACAAATCCCTTTATACTGTATTGAAAACAGATTCATAAATATGGCTCTTTTATGGGGAATTCAATACGTTTCTTCTAAATCACACTGAGTCATTAAAATATATTTGGGAGGTGTATACCAAGAATATTATTTACTGTGGTCTAAATCTACTATACCTTTTGATGAAAATTCTGGTATCTTCTTCAGAAAGGAAAATGAAAATAAACGTTAGTAGAACAAACAAACTGTGGAATGGCATTAGGGTTTGTCATTTATGCTATTTCTGTTTCTGCAGATCTGACAGTGTGATAATTTTGGATGAGTATTTTGTTAAGACTGGTAGTCTGAATATACTGTTCCTTTATATTTAGGAACTGATTTGATGTATTTTAAAAATAGGCATAGTTAATATTCTGAAATAACAAAGAATATGTAGAGTTCAAAGTATTCTGAATTGCAACTCAAAGAGGATGCCTCTCAGAAAATTAGAGGATCGATGTGTACATGTACTTTGTAACATTAATGGATCCTTATTGCAGTACCACAGATTATTGGATGTCTAGCAGACTCTTGGGATTGCTTTGAGTATTTTTGATACTCTTCATCGATCTGTTTGGTTATTTCTCTCAGTTTCTGAGGGCAGCTTTCAATACTGCAAATTAGATATCCTATTTAAAATGAATCATGTTTAAAAAGAGGAAAACAAACACAGAAGCTCCTGACCCAGACTTGAGATTAGTTTTCCCTTTCTGTGCATTCCATCCTTGTCATTATTCTAACCTGCATCTGGGAACGCTGCTATGGAGTTTTCAGCTTGGGGTATTGCTTATTCTCATTGAGATGATGTATTTTTGGATTGCACAGTGCTTTTATCTTTGAGTCATGCATGCTGTAGACTCACATTTACACTAAAAAGCTGAGATTAATTCATCCAGCACCGTAATCGTGGTACTTAAAGGCACTGTGCACCTTGACGATAAGCTATGATAAACTGTAGTTTTAATTAGATGTTAGCCAGAATTTTGTTCTGTGACTTTGTTTAAACACTTTTCATATCTGTTGGCATGTTAATGTAGACAAAGAAGGGAAGAGTGAGAAGAACAATGCAAGATGTTGAATGATATGCAGCAGTGGTCTTACCATTTTTGATTTTGGGCCAAAGTTTGGGATGGCGCATATTGCTGCTGTCTTAACAGATTGCATTATTAGGTCACCTTGCAGAAAAGTAATTTCACTTGCTAATTAGTTATGAGATGTTTCAGTTATCCTGGTGTATAGAAGCCTGGAGTCTGCCTGTTAACATGTCTCCATGTTAGCTATTGCAACTTGAATTACCTAAAAGCAAGACAGACTTTTTGATGGTTAAGACATTGTAAAAGATTTGTTTTGTAAATGATCCCTTACTAATGAAGAGCAGAACAAGGAGGAGCACAATCGTGCAATCAGTGAGCCCACTAGTACTCCAGCACTTACAGCAATGATTTCCATGGAGCTGCTCTTAAGACAGCAACATCAAGGTTACAAGGCAAGGCTCCAGTACATTGCTTAAGCCTGTGGAGGCATGGAGCGGTTGTTTTAGGGCTTCCCTTGATTGAGGGTTATTGTGAAAAGCAAGACAATAGACTGTAGTGACAACAGACCTTTAACTAGTATTGTACAAGAATGTGTTATTTTTCATAAGAGCACCATGGCAGGAAGGTAGACTTCCAGTACAATGCAATGCAATACAAATAACTGGATAGAGAAGTGTGACTGGTCTATTTGTAGCTATAAATTACTTGATTTCACATTAACATAGAGCTAAGTACTTCAGTCTTCTCACGCAGCCCATGTTGCCTGGATAGAGCCATACTGATACTCTATCATGAGTAGCCTTTCAACAACTAAAAGGATTATTTAAGCCAGATATGTACTGAGCGCATATGCTTTATCCTGGTAAAAACTGTTTAACTGCAGCGCTCGAAGATCACTCAGGTCTACATCATATTTGTTCCAAGTGCTCAGCAGTTATGCTCATTAAGGGGACAGGCTGCTTTCCAAAATGTCTATATGTACGTCTATATATAGCCTGTATATTATACATAGACTCAAAAGAACATGTGCCGGTGTGCTCCTCTTTGCTGAATAGGAAGGAATGTAGAAAAGCGAAATCAATATGAAGAAATGAAGCAATAAACATAAAATCAGGATAGACTTTGAACTAAATTAGGGATTTGGAGAAGTTAAATGGAAATGGGATGAAGCAGTGGCAGAACCAAGAAGGTCAGCAGTGTAGTATAGTAACCTCTGCCTTCACCTCTCAAGAAAATGAGATTAAAGGTCTCTCTCAGAACCCTGTCTGTACAATAATACTGTACAACAGTGTGGGTCTGGGCAACAGGGCTCAAGCTGTTGTGAATTCATAATAATGTTGTAGAATTATACCATTGCCAGTTTCTGTGGGTCTCTGAAAATGCTTATTTACTTCTACATATCCTTGATATTCTCTTAAAGAGCACAGTATGTTAGGGGAATGGTGTTGAAATGGGTGAGAAGGCAGCCAGTGTATAAGAAAACAGTTCAATCGCTTGAAGTAAAGTACTATTGTAGTAGTGCTAAAATGATTTGTGCTACTTTTCCTTTTCTCCTTCTTAGGTTTGGATGATAGATTATCATTTTTGGTATGATCCTTCAGTTGTATTACCTATTTTGTGGAGTATCATTCTGTTCTGATAAATGATCTTCAGTGAAAGGAAACTCATGCTTCTCATGAAAAGTCGGTTCCTGGGAAAGATGTGGGAAAAGGCTAAAGTTGAGTGGAGTGTTTATTTCTAAAAGGCAAAGCTTGAAGGGGTTCTTTCCGTTACTTGGTTAGGATATGGGAAAGGTGCTTTTGAGTATGAGTCGATACGACGAAGGGATTTCTAGAAAAATGTTGAGATATTTACCAGAATGTCTGGACAGTCACTGAACTTTAAAAAGATGCTATACGCATAATCTTTTAAAAGGAACATTTGCAGGAGGAAGAAATATAAAAGAGCAAATCTAGCATATGGTTGGATGGTTCGCACTTCCTTACTGCAAGGCGTTTTTTACTGTAGTTCTCCTTATTGCAAGACTCCAGAATCTTAGTGAGGACTTTCTTGGAGCCTTTGAGGGCTATACTCAGCCTTTCTCATACTAAAGAAGCGGACAGACAGCAAACTTTCTTGTTTTTACATACTAATTAGAACTAATCGGTCTCTAGCACAAATTAGTGCTGAATTTGTTGCGCCGTTGGCTGTCCCATAGTTCCTTTCTTTGCACTGCCTGGACCCGATCCAAACTGTACTGAGGTCAAGGAGATACTTTTTCTCACACCACTAATTTTCATCTCTGTCTGCCAGAATTTCAGCCTTGTCCTCTCAGTTGCAGAGGGCCCACATTTGTTGCTCTGCTTGTGTAGAAACCCTCCTGTGTAGCTCCTGAACATGGAAACATGAGATTTCTATGATGTTAAATCAGACAGGAATGAGTTCTCCCTGCTCTTAATGTTACTTTGGTTCACCTGTGATGCAGAGTGAAATGGAGGTACGTTATTTCTTGGTTCAGTAGTGTGACTATATTTCTGTATCTGACTGAATTAATGCAATTCAGAATCTCTTTTAGGGATTGGTTTGTTGGTTTGGGGTTTTTCCCCCCTGGTTTACATGAACACGCTTGAGGATGTCGTTTGTGCTATAGTCTAGAAGTTCTTCCTTGTTTCCAAAAAATGCTAAGTAGAGATCATTAGGTACCTTGGATCTTCCATAGTTGAGAAGAATTATGAAAGAAAAAAGTGACAGTTTCATGTAGCTGCTTCATTAAAGATGAGGAATCTTGTTAGGCAAGAAATCTGAGCAGTAGACACAGAGAACATATATGACCTTAGCAGCAGCAAGCATTAAAATGATGTCTCATTAAACTAGTATTTGTTAAATAATCTAACCTACCTGTTAACATTTTCTAAGAGTAAGGAATGGAACATAATCCCTCTGTTCTTCCTATTGAATTTCCAAAGGAGATGTTCTGGTATTATAATTAATTTGTATCCAAGTCAAAGTATGCTCTAAAACATGACCATATTCTTGCCACTAAATTTTAGATTAAGCATGCTTCAGTGTAGTTTAGTAGTTACGATTGTGGGTGCTTATCCCTTTTGCAAGTCTCACAGATGTAGTCATAGTGTACTGCAAAAACTATTAACAGTTCCTTTTTTTTTTTTTTCCTCTGAGATACATGTAGGCAATCTCACACATCTCTCAAACTTACTTTTCTGGCATTCATCAGTCAGTTTAAGAGTAAAATT
Source organism: Steatornis caripensis (assembly GCA_013398225.1). Taxonomy (NCBI): domain Eukaryota; kingdom Metazoa; phylum Chordata; class Aves; order Caprimulgiformes; family Steatornithidae; genus Steatornis; species Steatornis caripensis. The sequence goes on along the minus strand of VZSC01007191.1, from coordinate 35,119 downwards.
AAAACACTTCACCATTCTGAAATAATTTTTTATTTGAGAAACAAGTGACTGAAGATTAGCCCAATTTTCAAAAAAGTAAAATGCCCAAGCATATCTAACCTGTTAAAGTCTTTTAAGGAGGAAGGATATTTTTCTTTTAGATCCACTTTTAGATGTAATTGGCATTTTAGAATTCCTGTACTAAATAGCTCATCTATATGTTTCTGATGACCTAAGCTTCAGCATTCATTTTTATTCTAAGATAGCTTGGATAAATACTTCGTCTGATCCTGCTGGATCCCTTGGTGTGCAAATTTGGAGGGTATACCTTTGGCAATTTCAGTATGGTTTTGACGTATACAAGCTATGAAGGAGAAGTGTGTGTCCAGCACATCACATGTAAAATAACGAAAGATGTATGATTAAGAATCTTAGAATTGATCTTGGAAAGGCCTAACTGTATTCCTGTTGTTACGCTTGAACAGTCACTCAGGGAGTTACTAGTCTAAGTATAGAAGTGCTGTGGTCAAAAGTTATTTGCCTTAAATCGGACGTCTCCTAGGTCCAGCTCTTCTGTAGTTTTTGAAAAAAAAAAAAAACTCAGGGAAGTGCAGAGATCTAACAGTTCTCCAGGCCTTTCAAACACTGAGAGCAAAGAAAAACACTAAAAATGTGGTTTATTCCATGAGAATGCATGTCTTGTTTCACTGTTAAAACATACCCCTGTTTCCAAAATGTGCTGACAGCAAAATGTGCTGTCACATTAAAAAAGAAAAAACACAAAAAAAAGTCTTTTGGGAAGGAGGGGAAGACTGTAGAGCACATTTTTGAGATATCTTTGCAACCGAAACAGCCCTGCTTCAGCATAACAAATCCAGAAAGATACATTGCTCTGTGTGAAATAAATACTGTCCTGTATTCCTAAATGTCCTATAACTAGCCTGATATTGTTTGTACTAATCGCGTTATCATGTCTGTTTGGGAGAGATGAAAGTCTGAATGCAATGAACTAAACCAGTGATAAATTCATTTTGAACTGTTTTTTCTGTTGTCCTTGTTACTGATTGAGAGCAGTTTTGCTGTCACTGTTTGTGAGCAGAAGTGATGGTTTTAGTGGGAGCAAAAGAAGAACAGCTTCCAAGTGTGCACTCCTCTTTTGNTTGAGAGCAGTTTTGCTGTCACTGTTTGTGAGCAGAAGTGATGGTTTTAGTGGGAACAAAAGAAGAACAGCATCCAAGTGTGCACTCCTCTTTTCCCTGTTTATACCGTTCTCAGGTTAGGTTGGGCTGCAGAACAACAGAAGAGGTGCAGGAATGAGACGAATGCATGGGAGAGCTGCTTGCAGGGATTCCGCTCCTAGGTACATAAGCTGTGGATTTCTCCATCTTCCTACAGACTTATAGGAGAGACCTATTTTGGATTTCGTGTTGGAAAAATATTCCTTTTCTTTTCATTCTCTAACTCTTACTATTTGGTAGGGTGCACAGTATAAAGGAATCTTGTCCATTATTTTATATTTAACACTTGTGAATGTAGTTTAACATTTTTTTTTTAGTATTTCCAAGATTAATTGCTGTGTCTTTGCTGCAGCCAGTTAAGAGACAGTTAGGAGTCCTTCACTGCAAGAATTATTCTTACTTACTTATGGTATCTAACAGATAGGAAATACCCAGGTTAAATGATTAAATTTTAAAAAGATAATTATCGTTAATCATTGTGAAAAGCAGCCTTATTAGGAATTCATAAACTCAGAATAAATCTGTTCTGGTGACAAACCAAATTTTTCAATCTAACCGGTTCTCTGAGTGATAGTGAGTTGAAGAACTAAATTTTTTTTCACCCAAAACATTTGCTTGCCAAAGGGCTAATCACCCAGCATTATTATTTTATTGGTATGTTATGTTGTATTGTAATGAAGATAAAAATAATTTAAGTCAATTTAGCTTGTTTTTATTAAGTTTTTTAAATGAGTACATAAATTAAAATCTCCTTGAAGGAAAGGAATAATAAAATATCCTTGCAACATGTACTGGTATTGTATTTTCATTGGAGATGATCTCTGAAATAAGTGAGCTGCTGGCAACTGGTGTCTGACTCGCATTGTGCATTCTCTGTGTGCTTCACGAAGCTCCGTGAGGTCTGTCGCAGCGCTCTGATTGCTGGTGTGCAGGCTGTGATGAACATACCCGTGCTGCCAGCCCTTGGCCATTTTATGCAGTACCCCTTATCTTCGAGGGAGACGGATTATATTTGATGGTGGGTGTGCACGTGTGAGAGAGAATATGAAGCAGACAGAGCTGAGCAAAATCCCAGCTTGCAAGCCTGTTTTAAAATATGCATATCTAATATAACGCTCTCATCAAGACAATCTGACACTAATTTTGAAGAAGCTGCTAAATTAACTACTAATGTTTGAGGCTGTTGACTGCACGTGGTACAGATGGACAGTGGCTCTGCTGCTGCCTGCTCAAGGACTGTGTTAGGCAATTGTTCACCTACTATGAAGGCTCTTTCTCAGCAGGTCTCTGCGCTCTCCTCTCTCTCTTTATGAATTTAGGCATCTGTAGGGTGTACGCTGTCCTATGTTTTAACTGACTTTTCTGTTTGTGGGGCTGCTAGAAGTGATAGTAGGAGATTCTAACTTCTGTTATCCCCCATAGGACAGGAGGTACCCTACCCATATCCTGTCCTAGCCATAGATGCTAGGCTTTGGACTAAGGAAAAAGTTCTAACTTTTTTTTTTTCATTTATTTTAAGATCCTTCTCTGAAACGCTTTAGATTAAACAGTAATGTCCTGTAGGTGCTGTTGCTGTCAGACACTGGATATCATCAGGAGCTAAAAGAAAACAGAAACTTTTTTGTTGTTTCGACAAGGGACCTATTCTATTACTGATAATCCAGAAAAGATTCAGATCGGATATTTCCGATTATAATCAAAACCTCACCATGAACTTTGTATGTGCCTTGAAGAGTTTTTGTTTTTATGCTTAGAGTGCTGTAAATGTTCGTGGTGCACACATGCTGAATGATTAGCTGGATATAAAATAACCAAAGATTAGCATATGAGAACTATAAATCCCAAAGGGTTAAGGATAAAGAGAAGCATTTGCAGGAACTACTGCAATGTTCTGAACGAGCAGGGGAAAGAGCATCTAGAAGGACTTTCTCTTTGGACACAAAGGTGAACAATGGTTTCAGTTACTGCAAAATCCAGTGCTCTTTTTGCAAGTTTAAAAGCACACCCTGCATTTAATTTAACCTCCCCCTGCCCCCACCAAAAAAAAAAAAAAAAAACCAAACAAACCAGCAAACCTTTGGCCATGTGTATGTTATGCTTATGACAGACAACATTTTTTGTCTTTTACTCTTGGTCCCCTAAATCGCTCTCGTAAGTGTCTGAGCCTTCGTGCTGTTGGTATCTTGGCCATGTAGTGTTTAGATCTGTAGTCCCAGCACAGTTACTTGGACTGTAAAATTTCTCTAAGACATTTTGAATTTTACAATTATCATACGTTTTATACTGTGAATTTCAGTCTCATTATCTGCTACTAGCAAAATCTTTCCAGATACTCAAAATTTGGTGTTGTTTTCTCCCTTTTTCCCATTCATAATTTCAGCAAAATTTTTCCTTTGTTCCAAGTGTATATACTAAATGCGTGTCTACTACTTCCTTGTATCCTTCAGGTTACTGCACTACTCACGCCTTTTTTCAGGTAGCTGTGAAATTACATCATATTCAAATCGAGGGTTGTATTTTCAAAACACAAACCCGTAACTCAAAAACCCATCGAATACTCACCCAACTTCCAGTGCATAATTCCTAGTGTAAAGTCTGCATCCAGCTGTGTGTCTAATTTGCACTCACAATTATTTCAACTGCCCAACAAGAAGTGGGTAACTGCACAAGCAGGTGAACGTAATTAGTCATTTGCATTCGTAATTACCTCATTTGCACATGCAGTCATAGCAGCTCTGCATTCCAATTAGTTTAAAAATATCTGGTGCAATGCTATTCCCTCACTTTGTGTCTTCAGACAACACTTCTGTGTATTCTAGTGATAAAACAGTTTTGGAGAGCTGGTTGGTGTGTAGTGGTTAGGGGATACTGCTCTGCCAGGTCAGGACAGTCCAGAATCGCCGAACACGGAGGCAGGAAGGAGGATCTCTGCTGAGGAAGACATTTTCTCCTCGTTGAGCCTCTGAGGTATTTCCAGACTGTTGTGAGAAGGCGGCACTGCTTACGCTCGTATGATAGACGTGTGTTTGCGCTGAGCAGCAGCTCAGAGGCCATGTGCATGATAACTCATGAACTTGTTCTTATCACAGCTAGAACGTGCTCCCTTCTCTAGGTAAGCCAAACCACATTCAGAGAAAGGGCTTCTTTCTAGCCTGATGTGGAGATGATCAGTCAGCTTAGCAAGAGTTCATATTTTCCAAATATTCAATGGAGAATTGCAGTTCCTGCTTGTTTTAATGTGCTGTCAGGGTCTGAAATTTTATCAGTTTCTGTTAGAGTGAAATAATCCAAAATCTAGGTCAAGTTCACGCTCCATAAGTCTCTCGAGTATTGTACAGGTTGAAATTATATTCAGGCTTTTGTACATTAGTAAAATAGCATGATTAATGGGAATTTGAAGTGCAAAATAGCATCTTCACTAAACTTTCTAGGTCTTTCTCTGCGTATCATTGTCTGGAATCCCAAATCTTGCAGATAGAGTACAATGTAGTTTCAGAGATAGTAAATCAGCCAAGGGAAGGTGATCATTAAATACATTAAAATGCATGAAAATTACCTAAATGGAAACCATTAGATTAAATGAAGCAGCTACAGTATAATATCCTGATGACTCTAGAAACTTTATTTAGATCATAACTGTACTGATGTTGTGCAAATCCCATGATTAAAGAGAACGTAATGTTTCTCTCCCTCTTCTCCCTCTGCCTCCCTTTCTTTAAGAATTTGCAATTTCAATTCCTCTACGGCTTAATAAACGGTTACCTCAATAAAGGCACTTTCCAATGTTCTGCACCAATCTGCATTTTGATGTGGTACAGCATGAAACCTTATCTCAGTGTGGCATGTTTGCAGAAATAACAATGTTTAAATAATAACTGAAATGAAGCATAAAAATCTTTTGTAACCAAAATGGACATACTGAGGAATCTTAAGCCTCAGCTAGCGTTACTACTTTGGTATTTCTTTTCTGAGGCTGACACTCATACATCATATGCATCACAAAGCTGTGTTCCCAAACCCCTTGCATATTTGGAATTAGTTCTCTGTTTTATATTTCTCTATCGTTCCACTGAATGGCAATTTTTGGTCTTAATGCCAAGCTGTTTCACAAAGTTTCATTAAAAATATGTATTTTCTATTTCTGTTGAAACCTTTTAGTGAATTAGCATTTCCCTTCTCATCTCAGTGGCGTCATATTTGCTGTATAATTTCTGGATTGTGAATGTCATTGTGCTTCTTATGTAGTCTATATATTGTATGCACAATTTTCTCAGAGAATTAAAAGGTCAAGTTTCCTGCACAAATTACTTGATCTTTCTTTTTATTTTAATGGATTGTTTCCTTTGGGACTTTTCAGTCATGTACATCCTGATAATACTGAAAGGAGTATTTCAACTTTTGATTTTTCACATTTGAAGCTACTGTCCATAAACATAGGTGCCCATCATTGTATGTTAGTTTAGTATTCCTTCTGACTACCGTGCTGCTCTTTCACATAGCCTTGCTCTATCTGCATGGGTACAGACACTGTATTAGAGCTTTCAGGGAATTAGAATGCGATAGCAGCATGCACTAATAGCTTCCTAGTGGAGTAACTGATGGCTATTGTTCCATAACTCATCAGAGTTTGGAAGCCTGATTCTGATGGATATTACAATAATTAAATAACAATGACTGGTCTTTTACCAATATTTGTGATTTATCATTATAATGTCACAATTTGTAACGGACAAGTGTTTAAAAAACAAATTTTGCCAATTGGTGTATGTGATACGAGTAACATTACCCTACGGAGTTAGGGTGCCCTCAATGCAGAATGCATTGTGCAATATGAGAAGGAAAACGGTAAGGGAGGAAGAAGATTAGAGATCAGTGGCCCAAAGGTGCTTTTAGTTGCAGTGGACTAAATTGACTCCAAACTTGCAATTCCAGTTGACGTCAGTGGAAGCTGCCAGTGTCTAAGAAGTTCTCATCAGCTTAGCAGTATTCATCTGAAGACAGAATTAGAAATGTATTCCACCTAGTGCCGCTGCGCAAACTGTGCTTTACTGTGAGAGGAAGTGGATGTGAGCAGTTCAGGTGGAGTTCAGAGAAAGAAGATGTAAACCTTTTACAGAAACTTAAAGAGAATAGCCAAGAGGACTTGGACCTACCGAGGCACAAGAATAAGGAGACCAGCAGTTTCTCTGTAAAGGATTAGCCAAACTCCCTTCACGTGGCACCGCAGAATTAGTTTTGTCTAGTCTGATTTTGAATTAATAGATCTTTTATGGAGAAAGCAAGGTGAGTATCTTGGTTATTTGCTGAGCTATGCGAGAGCTCAGGGAATACGATGAACCAATGACAAAAGCTTTAAAATTGTTTTGTTTTTTCCCGCCAGGCTGCAGGCAAAAAGTTCAAATCTGTTCAAGTCTGTAGTGGTCTGTTGAAGCACCGGGTATGCTTTTTTTCTGCTCTGTGATTTGGGTGAACGCATTAGGGGCAGTGGGGAGTGCGGGCAGTACGGCAGAGCTCACACGGGGGCTTCCCTTGCTCTGTATTGGGCTTGTTCTGCGCAGTGCAGTGCACTGCTGGGCCACTACTGCAGTGATCCCAGTACGTAGCTGCTGGGAGGACTATGTGATATGATTCTATTATTTTAGTTATTAATGGCATCCTGTGAAGTTTTCATTAAGAGAATAATGACAATAATAATGACACTGCATTTCTGATCCTGTCTGAATCGCAGTAGTGTGTTCACAGTGTGAACTGATGCGGTCTCTCCGGTAGGCACCCTTTGCTAAAGAGGGATATACACAATAAACTGTGCTCTTCCAGCAGGACCATGTGAAGGATTACGGTGGGGTTCAATACACAACAGATTAGTAGAGAATTTGGTTTGATATCCATGCAATGATTGGACCTCCGATTTGATCCTTTTTTAGGGTCCTCTCCAATGCTGTCTGCTGGAGCTAATTTTTCTGTGAACAATTATACACAAACTCTTCATTCACAAAAGCAGCTGTTAATGAAGTTCGGTATTTTTATCACTGCTGAACTTCCAACCACATTTCCACAAGCGTATAAAGACTGTGTGGCAGCACTGTGGATTTGCTTATCCCCTTCGAGCCCCACTTAGACATAAGTAATTTTTCATCTGTACAGTAAGTACAGCTAATAATTTTTATATGTGTTTATACTTTAGAATCACATCCATTAAACAGTGCCGATAGAACAATTAGAGGCTGATCTTGTTAGGAGATGCTTATTTTTAGCATTTTGTTCCTTTGCTGAAAGCGCACCATTGTAGCTGTCAGGGCCCGGTGAGTCCCTCTGTGGCCCATGCAGCCGCTGGCCCAAGCTGGCCCTGGCCCTGCTCCCTGGCCGGCACCTGGAGCTCCCTGACCGACCTTGCACCCAACTTGTTGCGTCACTTGGTCTTGACCCACCCAGGCTGCCAGCGGGCCTGTTGTCATCACGGGGCTGTTGGTACTGGTCTGGCTGTGCTGCGTGCTGCAGGGTAAGTGTGCAAAGGGAGGTGAAAGGATAAGGCTTTGATATTTGGTGTCCGTAGGACAGCAGAGGCAGGAAGATCAGGTTGTTTCACAGAAAGAAAAATATTCCACCACTCCCATGGGTGTTATAAGTGGACAGAAGCAAGTAGAAGTTTACTCAGTAGAAAGAAATGTATAAACCAAAGTTGAAGGCAGAAATTGCTGCTGCATTTGTTAAAAGAAACACAGAGAAAATGCAAAGGCAGGTAAACTTTAACAGCATAGTCACAAGGTCTGGGCAGCGTTTTGCTGACAGCGCAGGAGAAGGTGTGAGTCTCAGCAGAGCAACTTTTAGGAAACTTTTCGAGGAAGTCAAAACTTGCATAGGCAGCTTCAATTATGTCTCATCTGATTACTTGAACTAAAATCTGATGAAAAATTTTAGAAGCTCAATATTTTCTTTCTTGTGGTTGGGAGAAACAAGTTGGATGCTGGCTCATGAGGCTGTTATTTTGATACCTAAAGGGCAGACTCTGCTGTGCCAGCTTCGTGTAAGTCTTCGGGAAGACGGGGATGGGGAGACAAGGGATTGTTTTCTTTTTGCCCCCCTTTTTTTTATCCTGACAGCTTAAGTTGGAAAACTTGCAGGAATGTGCCAGCACTCGCAGTGAAAATCATTTCTTATTGCTCTGTATTTTAGCTTAAACTAAAAGTATGTGAAGCATTATCATTCTGACTTGATTACTGCTGCAAACGGGCAAAAATGCCGGTACAAGATGGAGGGGCCGGGCTTGGCCTGTGAGCACGGCTGGCATAGAGCCGCCGGCTCTCCACCCTTTACAGGGGATTAGAATAGATACTCAGCATCCTGCCTTCCCAGGTTGAACAAAGATCCCAAATGACTCTCTTGTTCAGCCTTATCTTACAATGCATAATGCACATTAAAGAGGACGTTTGTATATTCTGAAAGGTTTTTAATACAGTTCGTGTTTGGATCGTTACTGAAACACACTGGCTCCCTTCTTATTTCCGAGTGCAGCAAACGGTGGCTACCAGCATATGTGGTAGCTTACAGACTCTGTATTCCCAATGCATTGTTCAGGGATTTTTATTTCATACATCATTTCTTAGTCACAGCTGTATAATCATATATCATGTCTACAGAGCATAGAATGGCATCGAGGCTGTATTCTGAATACACACTAAATATTGAAAAATCAACGCAGAGAACACTGTATATTTTACCGCAGCTCGCCAGAGCCAATTTCTCAATTCTTTAAAAATCAACATGCTTTTCTAACAACTGCAGACCATTTGTCAAGCAAAAAAAAAAAAAAATCTACCTGTATAGATTCAATGTAGATTTGGCTTTCTTACGCACTGATGTAGTATTGGGAGTTAATAAATAAATAAATAACCTGGAAAAATATTCCTGTAAACTATACAGAGAAATGTTTCCTGACACTGTAATGGTCTTAGTTGGGGCAGTTGTATCTAGAACATCTCCTGTCGTAGTGAGAAGTTTCATGACTCGCTAAAAACCCCTGTCATAAATCATTAGCAGGAGAAGAACCTAAAACCATAACTCTCAGCTGCAACCACCTGAACAAGCAGCACTATTTCTAATATTGATAGCAGTAATAGTTTTTGTCCTTTTTTTTATAGGCTTCTAGAGAGAGATGGCATTTAACCAGCCTGTTTACAAATGCTCTGGTTTTAGTGACTATGATGTCTGCGGTAATGCTTCTGATCTAATTATTGTTTATTTATTCACTAAGTGCCAAAGGAAGCTTCAGGCAGCCTTATGTATTGTACATTAGAATGGGCTATTTTTGCAGGTCAGCAGGCGAAGCTGACGTACAACACTGTCTTTTGGATAGTTCTTCACTCAGGAGAACTCCCACAATGTGGACCAGATCACAGCAGCTGCTCCTTAGGCAGCTGCAAGTGGATTCACGCGTAACAACAGAAAAACCTAGAAAACCTTCAGAACTGACACAGGGAAGTCCAGAGGAGAAGCTACAGACATGAGTACCCATTTTCTCTGTGGGATTGCTTGTTGTCTTTATGCCTGAACGTGAGAATTTTGTATTCCAGGCCATTAGCCACAAAGACGGAAATAAGAGATTTGAAGTAATCTATACACAAGTGACATAGGTCATAACATGTGTGGAGCGGGCAGCCTGGACCATCTGTATTATTTACTTCCTTCCTATTTTTTATTCAGCTCTGGCTTTTTCATCATTTGTGTGTATTTTTGAGTTGCAGAGTGTTCCTCAGAGAGAAGGGCCCGTAATATCCTGAAGAACTAATGGGAATAAAAAGGTTTGTGTGTTATTGTTCCCATGGGTGTCAGGAGATTACACTGGTTACTCCTGGAAATCCTCTCCCGTCCTGTATTTCTTTCCATTTTGAAAAAGATAACCAAGGGAAAGATCACACAGGATAGCTAAAGGAACGAGAAACATGAAAGCAACAGGAATCGGCCCAATCCTACCAGTCCCAAGAAGCTTGCTCTGCATTTTGCTGTATGTATAATCATGACCTAATTCAAAGATTACCGATTTCTCTGGAGCTCTTCTCACAAACTTTTGGATCTGATTCTTTGAGAATGGCGCAACTGTTAGCGAAAGATTAACGAGAGCTTTAGGTAGTGTTAGTGCTTTCTTTTCCCCATTTGCTTGCTGTGCGCTTTTGGTAAGGCATGATGTGCCATAATGAGATATATGCATTGTCAACACTGAGGTATCAAGACTGTGGATTAATGGGCTGTACGATGCAAAGGAAGCCAGCTGGTGCTACAGGACGTCCAGAAACAGGATAACCACATTCCTAGGGTGGTGTGGTATTTGACTCTCCTGGCTGAGGCCGGCACTAGCTGGAGGATCTCTGCTCTGTGCAGTAAAAAGGACCTTTCCTTTCTTGTTACGCTCAGATGTTCTCATGCCGTGTTCTCTTAATCTAATGTGTATCCTAATTTATGTATGTTTTGTATTACTCATGCTTTTCTTTATATGGTTGGCCCATTGACCTGGCTGCTTTGAAATTTCGCTGGACAGTATGCAATTCTAATGCCATGCCTTAAAAAGGATTACATTCATAATATCCCCAGTATATCTTTAGTGCTTCTGAGTTCAGTTTTAGAAAACCAGTGTTTCTGTATCACAACACATCCTCCCCTCCTCCCCCATCGTACCCAGGAACGCACAGCCCTGCCCTGGAGACAGTGCAGTGCACTTGTACAGTAGCTCCCATCAAAACAAAATCACAACAGTTTTAATCTTATCAGTCTCAAGTAGTGGCAGAAGTCTGTGCAAACTCAAGTCCTTGCTGTCTGACAATGTCAGTGAGGAAACACAGTTCATCCTCATCCAAGATATCAGCTGTCATAGCAAGCTGACAGTACACAAAATGCTGCAGTATATAGTGCCAGCTCTACAGCTGTAGATGTTCCTTAGCATACATTCTCCCCACACGCCCCCCTCGGAACAAGCAACCTTTACTTCAGGATGGTGAGGAAAAAAACCAGTCCGAAGCCTTATTCTGTACAATGTATCTAAGAAACCTTCAACATCCATTTAAAAATACTCTGAAATCATATTTTGCTGCCTATTTCTGTTTAGTACCTTTTAAAATTATGATATATACAATCTATACATTACAGTGTTCACAAGTTCCCTAAAAAGCTGGGGGCAGGCTATTAGGATTTTTCTTCCATGTATGCGGACATTTTAAATTTTTTAAGCGTAACTTCAGTTAGTCTCCTCTTGCACTACTCTGATCACCTCAAAGTCCATTATTTGGGGTACTCAAAAATGAATAGGAAGTGAAGTTTTTCATAGATCATAGTGATATAGTGTGGCTGTGGAGGTTAATACTTACGTAATGCTAATCAGTGACAATGAACAGAATTGTTTACATATCCCTGGAAGCAACAACTTAAAAAAGAAACTTTAAACCCCACTAAAAAAGAATCATTAAAATTTTATACTCAGATGTATTTTAAAAGATGCGCTTTTAGATGAAGCATAAGCTAAGCCAGGTATTTCAAGCAAGTTAGCTATCCAGTTACCATGACTGCATGCACAAATTGGATATTTGTATGCTGAAGTGGCCAATTCCCTTAATTGACACGTGCCTTTGCATGACTAGGCATGCAAATGTGCTTGTGTTTTTTATAGACAACCGAGTTCCAAATCCATTTGAAATCCTTTATGATGGGATACTTTGTCGTCTTTTCTTACCAAAAGAGCCAAAGAGGTGGTTCTGAGATCATACATCAAGAACTAGAATGGGAAGCTAAGTCAAACCAAGAGCGTAAATGAACGAGAACCATGCTTAAGAGAGTTATTTGCCTGAGATCTGACTTGAACTGTGAGCTGGGAAAATCAGTTTTGACCCAGAGTCAGAATTAGCCCTGTAGTTCCATAACATAGGGAAAAAAAAAAAAAAGGTGTGACTAATGGGCATAGCTTAACTGGACAGGTTATGAATAATGGATAAAGTTGTTGTTATTTTGAATTAGCCAATCCTCCATTGGCAGAGCTGCAAATGTCAGTATTATTTTAAAAAGAGTAATAATGCTTTGTAACTTGGACAATTCTTAGATTAAAAAAATCTTCACATGAGAAGGAAAAGAACTGCTTGATTTGTCCTAAAAAACCCCCTTGAAATAAAAGTAGCACGCTGTCCAGTTAGGTACTTTAGAGAGCAGCAGCTTTACCAAGAGCTTTTTATTTTTTTAGTATCTTCTTGTCTGGTATTTCTGAAAATAGGAGATCAGAACACACAAGAGCTGGAATGAGACAAGGTAGAGCTGAAAGATGAGAAAGAGTAACAACAGGGAACTGTGGGGACTGAGGAAAGGAGGATAAATGAAACAGCATGGAGATGAGAAAAACAAGAGCCAGGGAGGGGGTGGAGGTTTTGGAGCGAGCTGAAAGGAACAGAAGAACGAGAAGAAACTTTAGCCTTTCTGATCTATAAGACTGTCTGTATTTTGCATTTGCTGTTAAATATAGATGGCACACGCATTCCACAAGGCAGAAAAATAAAGGAGGCCAGAAAAAACAAATGCTGTGAATAAGTTTGCGTTATTCTAAAAAGCATAGAAGACTTTTAAGTTACTGGTCTTTTGATTTATTATGATGTTACCAAGATCGAATGGTGTCTGTGCAGCTCTACATTTCAGATTTATGAATATATGCAGTAAACATGGTTTCAATTTTCTTTGACGAACGTTTTGATTTTATTCACAGGGAAGCCTGTTTTCATAAGGAGGGTAAAGTTTGCCCCGCTGTCCTAGATAGTCTTAGCATGACCTACTTACCTGAGCCTTGCCCCTCTGATTGAATTTGTGCATCCTCTCCTTTATTCTTGCTCATCTGGCAAAGCTGCCCCATGCCACATCAGAACTGGCTGCATTTGGTTATCAGATGAAATGTTTCCTGGGTGGAAATTGCTTGCGGGGTGTAGGAACTTTAGTTTAGATGCTAATTAAATCTAATGTACTAGTGCTACTTTTATTGCTATTAATGTGAGGATTTCTGCCCAGCTCCAATTAATGTTAATGTGAGGAAAAAGTGAGGAAAATGCATTTTTGACAAGCTAAAGAAAATTCTGTTCAAATGTCTTTGTGTTTCCTCTACTCATTATGTGTTGATATAAATGTAAATGTCTATGAGAAATGTGGAAAGGAAAATGTAAGGCAATACACACTTATTTTTGTCTGGGAATAGCAGTACTTATGAGTCAATTTAGGCTTTCTAGCCAAAAAGATTTGGCAACTATGGTACTGACAGTGTTTGCACATGCTTTTATATATTTGCTGTTAGGGGTTGATCCTGCAGAATCCTCTAGTCTCAATTTACGGTAAAGTAAATTTAATGTAAGATTGAATGGAAGGCAATAAACTCACAAAAAGCATGCAGCATGACCTGTTGCTCAATAGCTTTCTCACAGATGCAGACACCTGATTCCAATACGTCTCTGCTCCTCTACTAGGCGTTCTCTTTCTTGCAATCAGTTACACAGGTTGCAGTCAAGAATTAATGAGGGAAAAAAAAAAATCTGAATTTCTCATTTTCCAATTGCACTTCTTAAAATTTGCTTTCAGATTGATAATTTCAGCCTATAAGAGGAAGGAAGATCTGTTACTTCAGAGTACGCACCCTCAATGAATGCAAATAGACTTTGTGTTCTCGTAATTTTCCGAAATGGTTAGTACTGAAAGCTGATAGTCCTAAAACAGAGAAGAATGACGACTGAATCTGAAATACATGCCCTCTTTTTAAGAAAACAGTCCTAGAGTAGAGCAACGTAATTAAACTCAACCTTTTTGTCTTTGCCAATGTAACGCAGATGGGGTTATGTGACATTCAAGCTTAGGACTTTATGGAATTTTTGAAATATAGTAGGGTTTTCAAATAGGAAATAGGAATATTCAAATAGAAAAATGCATTGTGATGATGCTGGGGGAGAGGGAAGACAAGATTTCGTGAAAATAGCTGAGTGAAAAATAACCAAATGCTCTGAGTTAGTACAAGGTTGGGTCATTTATAGCAAAATCCATATATAGTTTTTTCCTTTTCTCAGGACTGGTTCCTCTGTTCTCAGAGCAATCAGTGTGCTCTCAGAACACACTGTAGGCTGTATTTTAGCTTGAGGCAATTCTGAGTTCGTGATGGTCCAGTAATCCTTCTTTCCTTCTGTGTCTGGAGTTTCCTTTAATTTTCACACCTCTCAACCCAGTACACTCCAATTCCATTGAGAGTGTGGTTCTAGCCAGTGAAAGCGATCAGCCTTCAGACTTAGCCCTTACCTTTTTCACTCTTGACTGTTATTAGGAGGAAATAAAAAAAACCCCAATATTGACATTTTAGTCCATGTTGCAACAGGTAGGGTTTTTGAGTGAACGTGATTTTTTTGCAAACAGTTCGAAGTCTCGTTCCTCAGCCAGGGCCCCATTGTGTGAGTGATAGTAGGCTTTGCTCTTGAGCAGGCTTCTTGGTAATTCAGATCCCTACCAGTGGAAAGATAAAAAGCGGTGCTGAGTCTTAAGTGTGTCCTGCCTAGAAAGATATCCCTTCGAGCAGCATTTTACCCAGGGAGGACTTCCTCAACACTTCTTGGCACTTGAAGGCATCTCGTTTGCTTTTGGGCATGAAGATTCTGGTGAACAGTTTGGTCAAGAACTGTGTACGCCCTTGTAAATATGCAGCAGTGCCATAGTGTATATGGTAATATGTTTTAAACATCAGTTTGTGTAGTACACCGTGTACAGATCTACAGTGCCTCTCACTCTGAGTAGTTAGTTCCGTGAGAGTTTCTTCTGTGCTACCTGTTGATAAAGGTCAGATTAATTGAAAAAAATGAAATGCTTTCTTTTGAGTATTACAAGGTGAATGTAATTCACAGTGGGAATGTATTTTCAATTGCACAATTGTCTTTGGATTTTATTTTTCCCTAAAAGAAAACTCGCCCAACTGTCATATAACCTCTAGGGGTGAATATTCATCAGCTGTAAAATATAAATTGCTATTTTCCTGCACCACTGGCAAAATATTCCTTCCTCCTACCTCTGTTCCCAGTAAACATTCTGGCTGGCAATATAAATAAAATAAAAATTATTCTTGCTTTGGAAATGATGCTCTAAACTAGCAATTCGGGATTTAGTCAGCTTTTCCCTTTGTGTTTTCAGCCTTTGAACCCCATGTGTTCATGCAGTACGACAGTGCGTATAGAGTGGTGAAGCTCCAAATGAGTGGTCAACCCGTAATCCAAAGATTAAGTTACCTAGATGGCATGGATGATACTGTATGGCTGCTTAGAGTTTTCCTGAGAGCTGAAGGGGCAGCGGAGAACATTCAGAAAGCTATGGCAAAAATGGAAATGGTATAAAATGATGTATTTTCTTTTATAAATGAGGGGAGCTAGGACATACTTCATGGTGCAATAGCAGCCAAGACCCTGAAATAAAACCAGCAAAAGGCAAACAATAAATGCCAGATCCACCTGCATTGTCTCGTTACTTTTCTTTCTCTCACTTTATTTTCTGTTTTTCTGTATCTTTGTCACAGTGACTAAATTTGTAACAGCTTAATGCTTCTGGGTACATGTGTGATGATTTTCAGTGTTCCGAGATGAGCGGTGCTGAAATTTTGTGTATTTTTTTCACTATTGCTATGTCCAAGGCAAACCCATTACTTTGTAATGATCATTTTACCTAGAACAGGCAGTTCCTAAAGACAGGCATTTGACTTAAATATTTATAGAGGAAGAAGGGTGGAGAAGAAAATGAAGAAATAATTATGGAGGGCAGAGAACTGATATCTTTAAAGGGTTTTAAAATGCTTTAAAGCTTCTTTTTTATTTGTTTGGGGTTTTTTGGTTTGTTCGTTTGCCTTTTTTTTTTTAAGCTTCTTTAGTCTGTTCACTTGGTCTCCAAAAATCTCAGGTCTGCATTAGAAATATGTTAGATGACATAGACTGCAGAAATTTAACTCCTGTAGTAGCAGTGTTACTATGAAATGCTGATGCTTCCACCTGCAATTCTGACTCTTGGTTTCCAAAGGTTTATCCGTAAACCTCATTGCAAATTGTGCTGGGTTACGTCTCATACAGAAGCTGCCAGCCCAAAGGCAATATTTACAAATTAATTTTTTAAACTGTCAGAATTCCAGTTTCTGTATTACTTAAGTTTGTGTCTTTTCACACGTATTCTTTATTAAAGAGAAAAATAAGTTTTCTAAAGATTGCTAAAAACACAGATGCATTTGTTTCATTTTGTTTTTCAAAGAGATAAAGAATGGGATGTAAAATGGCCTCAGTGAACTGCCTGAGTTCTAGTTACTCAGCTGAGGTGGAAGAGATAGTCGTTAATGGTACAGAGATGCAATAGAAAGGAAGAACAATGAAAAAGCTATCATAAGTTTGGCAATGTTCAAGGTAATGTTGAAGAAGTAACACTGGGAATGGACACAAGGAACTTGGAATTTTGAGATTATGCCAATGGATGAAACAGTATGTTTACGGGCATTATGTTTGCAAAGTGGATGGTTTTGCTCAGTAACTGGGAAGGTTGCAAATGGGGGCTGGTATTCTGGAAAACCTGAGGGTAGCACACTTACAGAGGACACTTGTTTGCTGAAAATGCCTTGTATCTGCAGCAAATAATGGGACCCACCACAGAAATTCAGGTTGCTCAGAGCATCTTATGATGGCTTTAATTAGTTTCTCTCGTGGTCCCTCCCTTTGCCTGTAATATTGCTGAAAGTGGGAGTAGAGAAGAAAGACTGTAAAAATACTGTGGCTGGTGACTTTATCAGTGAAAAGTGAAATTCAACCAGTTGATACTGAAAGCCTGGTAGAAAATAGATGGAACGTGTTTAGATTGGTCTTTAAATTGTAGTTAATATGTTATACCCGGGCTACCTACCTCATTTGGTTTAAAAAGGTGTTACAGCTTAAACATAGCTTACTTAAAAAGAGAGACACAGCTGACCAGGCTTTATTCACATCACTTTTGGGATTATGGAAAGCCCAGGAAGATTAGACAGAGACTGTTTTCAACTGGCAAATTAAAGCTGTGGGAGGTCGAAAGGAAGTTGGACCTTAGTATCATGCTCAGACATCACAGATACGGTATTTCAGTATTATTCAATGCATATGCAAAGTGGTATACAGATTAGCCCGGATTTTATCCATGCACCAGTCAATCCAGCATGCCCCAGCATTCTCAGAGACAGTGTACTGAACTACCAGAGACCAACAGGGTTTTTGGCATGTTGTTATTTTATTTCCCTATTACTGGAATTGTGAGATTAGTAATATTTTAATTATTGGAGATAGAATTAAATATTGAAAAAACCCCAGTTCCCCATGTCGTTTAAAGAATGAAAGGGGGACAGCTAGCTCCTGTTTGCTTTGAGGCACATTAGGGCAAGAGCTGCATACAGAGTTACTGCAGAGTAGCGCGTGTTCTGCAATCTTGTACTGTTACTTCATTTTAGTACCTCTTAGTCTCACTTCTTACGGGATGCGAGATGTCTTTTAAAGTCAAGGTAGAGAACTTAGCAATTTCAGCATTATCATTTTGTGAATGTTACTACTGAAAAAGATAGTATACGAGCAGGGGATTGGTTTTGTGATCACTTCTCTGACAAATACCAAATTCTCTGTCACTGACTCTGATGTTTTGTTAATGCAGTCAAAACTAAATGTATAACTAATAACTCAGAGGAAGGGAACCACCTTTATTCAGATGGATTTGGATATTTTTAAATGGCTGGACTAGTAAGTGGAAAATACTGTTCAGTGTTTAACGTAGACAAATGTGAAATAATCGATGTGTAGGCAATGAACTGAAGTAAAGAGTGGATATACAGTGGAACAGCTATGCAGCATAATGACAAGCAAAAGATTTAAAGGTTATTACAAATAAATCCATGAAGATATTAGTATGGCTATGTGTATGGAAAAAAAGCCAACATGAAATGGGGCTGCACAAATGAGCAGAATACAAATGAAAACAAGAAATATTGATAGAGTATAAGGCTGTTTTATTGCTTTATTTTAAATAGTACTCCGAGTTCCATTTTTAAAGTTGAGTATCGTGGTTATAAACCTGCTTTGTATCTGATAAGTCATATTGGCGTTTGGATTTCTAAAATCAGATCCTCATTTTTAAACCCTCATGCACAATATTTGCTCCTATAATTTCTATTAACTGTCTGTATTTTAGAGAGCTTCTTCAGTGTACACATCACAGTAATTGTATGTACAAAAGACCAATTACGTATTTAGCTGGCTTCTTGAAGGTACAATTGCATTAAGTGGACCCGCACAACTGGAATAATTGTTTATACAAGTAATGGTTGAACACAGTTATAGAAATCTGAGACTTTTTTCCTAAAGCCTGCTGCAGTACTTTGGCATGGGCTTAATATACAACCTGTGAATGGTTTTCGTATCTGCTTTTTTAGTTCAGAATTTGATACCTCAGACATCTAGTTGTGGTTGAATGTTTACATCATGCATGCAGTACTGACCCATGGGAATAAATGTGAAGACATTGATTAATCCTTTAGGCCAAACTTTTGTCGCTATCCAATAAAACCAAGTATTTTCATAGCAGTATTTAGGCTTATTGGCATGTAAGAGGTAGTGGACATTTGTGATATATGTTAGTGCACGTACAGAGATTCTTATGATGTGACAAATCAATGACGCTTTTCTTTGCTGATTACTGTAATGTCCTCAGAAGCCCTTGATTTGTATACAAAGTTCCTTCGCTTAGCTCTTCCAATACAGCATCTTACAAAGAGAGAAAGCAACTTTATTTAAATCTGGCATAACTGTACAGTACATTAGGTCAGGTATCCACGTTAGATCTGAATATGCCCTATGGGATAGTTGAAGAACTACATCATTTTAATAGCTGTTGGGTTTTTTCTCAGCGGATAAAATTTAAGCTTTTATTAGAAGGCAGCCTGTTCCTTTATTTTCTCCATGTAGGCATGTTGTCTTTGATACAAAGGTCTTAAAAACAGCAGGTTTTTTTCCTTAAACTATTTCTTATACTGGCTAAAGTCACAAAAATATCTCTGCCTGTGCAGCATATGCTTAATTTTTCATGTGCCCCATATGCAGTCTGGTCGACACATTTAAGTGAAGTCTTCTCTTTTTTTTTTTTTTTTTTTTTTTTTCGTT
>VZSC01007191.1:0-11111 GCA_013398225.1 Steatornis caripensis | reverse complement strand
GGGGGGGGGGGGGAGGGAAAAAAAAAAAGCATGTCTTACTATTTTCAGCCAGGGCTGAAATAAATATCATAGATTCCAAATATCAGAATTTCAAAGAGGGAGAAAAAGGTGGGGAGGGGGAAGGAAAGAAAAGAAGCAGCAGACCAGGACAGTTGATAAGTCTACCCTACCAGAAATTTTCAGATTATATGTACAGCCTCCTGCCACTGTCCACTTTAAATCGTAATTTCTGATGGCGACAACCATTATGTACTACAACAAGCAGAAATCAAAAGAAATATAAAAATTCCTTAAGATGAAACTTTCAAACCAGACAGGTTTAAACAACCCACTTTTCTGGGCTGTTCTGAATCCATAGGACCTACCTTAACCTTATTTGTCAATTGTCTTCCCACCTTTCACTGTAAGGTAATACCTAAACAGCTGTAATCTCTTGAATGACACAATTTCAAACACTGATTTTTCCACATCAGCCACAGTTCAAAATAATTTCCCCATGTGTCAATCTCAAGAGGTTATTTTTAGAGGCTCCTTAGAGAATGAGGGAAGATTGTTTAAACATGCTGTGGGATGCTTAGCACAAATCAGTCTGCTTATTTTAAGTGGGATAAGGTGCTTTACTCCCAAAAGGTCAGAATCCCGTGAAGGGAGAGTGCAGAGGAGCTTGTGTTTGAAATGGTGGAGTGAATTTCTCTGCAGCTTAGATCCCTCCATGCAGATTTGTACTGAGCAAGTACTTCTTGAGAGCAGCGGATTACTCCTGAGACAGAAGCTTGCTCATGTGAATAAGGGGTTGTGAGAGAATATGCAACATTCGTAGTTTTGAATAGGCAAGGCATGAATGGCTGAGTTGTTAACCTAGGTGATTAGTCAGAAATTCCTTTCTTGCAAATGTCCCCTGACTATCCTGAATACCGGGAGGTCACCAGAACAGCTCATCGTTCTTGGAACATCATTTCACTCTGTTCCTCTATCATCTCTGTGCCCCTTTGAAGTTGTTAGCTGCCTTATGCTGTAGTATTGCCCTAATACTCAGTGAGCGAATGCAGTCCTGTTGTGGATCTCTCTAAATATTTGTGGAAAACATCTTAAAGTGATGGAGAAGCATTAGAACCTTGATAATGAATACCTAATTTGCTGTTTCTCTTCCTTGCCATGTTTCTTAACTGTTTTTTTCTCAGTATATTCTAGAAGTATCACATAATATGTGATATGAATTGTGTAGACTCATATAGTGTGTAGTAGTGAACTGGAAGTATGTGAATTGAGGACCTGTAGGAAGTGATAAAGATTTCCATGTCATGGATATTTTTCTCTCATTTTTCTCGTTGTTGCAACTTCTTTTCATTTGCCTGTGGTCTATTTCTTGCCTAGTTTACATAAATCCGGAAGTAATGCAATTCTCAAATGCCAGCTAGTGTTTCTCACCTCCTTTTTAAATATATGCAAAAATAAGGGCGCCACTTAATGAAGCTTTCATGCTGTATTTACTGATAACCATGTTCATTAAATAATTTCTGTGTGTTATGTTTTCTATTCAGAGCTATTTAACAAGGCTTGAAAATGGGGAGTACGTGTGATCCAAAAGAGTGGTTGCTAAGCTCCTTGCAGAATCTGACCCCAGGAAACGATAGGAAAAGGGGAGATGGGGTACATTGAACATTCAGCAGTTATTTTTGCCTCTTTCATCATCATAGGACTCATCATAGGACTTCTCATAACTCCAGTATCTGTGCACCTTTCAAGTAAAAATAAGCAGCAGCCCAGACCCTATTTAATGTTCTTAGTGACATCTCAGTTTTGAGTGCAAATGCTCTGATTATACAGATTTTCTGATTTTATTTCCTTTAAATTTTATTCCTGTTGTCTGCCCCTTAATACTTAAACTGTATGGCTAAAATAAACATGCATTTGGACTATCTGCATCAAATAAACAACATGAATCTCAGTGTATTTCAAAGCTCAGAGCTGTTTGAAACAGCCGAGTTACAATTCTCCTTCTAAAAGAAGTGGCAGTAGATGCGTAATTGTACTCTTGCAGCTATAGTAATGATCCATTTAAACCTATGCAGTTAAGTATTTTAAATTTGTTTGTTGGAACTACGTCAGGGTCATGCTGTTACAAGCCAAAAGCAAACCTCATGAGAAAAAAAAAAAAGTCAAAGATCATTTTGGTGTGTGCCAGATAACTGGGTGTGTTATAAATGACAACTAGCTTATATCCAAATCACACCGACCAAAGGCAAGGCAAACGTGCTGGGAGCTCAGGGGATTTCAGTGTCACCATCTAGGACATGATAAAGTAACTTCCTGCACTCAAACATGTTAAGTAAACAACTGCATTATGTCTTTTCTCACTTTGCCTTTCAGTTCAACTTAGACTTCAAATATAGATGAGGGAAATCTGGTTCACTTGTCCTAAATAGTCCCTGGGGGGCTTAGAAATCAAACCCAGCAGAACTGGAATTTTGGTTGAGCGCTAGTGTGCTGGATCGTTCCCTGGCAGGAGCGTAGAGCTGCTTTCACTGGGATCCAAGGTCTACATGAAGTTGCCAGGATGATAAGGGAGTGTTACACGCTTGTCACTACATAACTGGCTAATAGAAAAAGAAGATTCTCAAACTGCAGGTTGGGGCGGAGACTTGCTAGGTCCCTAAGGGCTCAGAACGATGAAGTTCCTCACTACCAATAAAACCCAATAAGGCCACCTTAGCTCTTAGGTCTACCCGTGCTAATGTCTGCTCTCTACAAGGACCATAAAAGGTAGGGAGACAGCAAATGCAGAGGCTTTGCTGACCCTTGTGTTATCTGGTATTAACCAGTATTCCATCCCGAGGCATTAAATGGAACTCACAGGGAGTCTGAAAGCCTTGACTAAATTAGTGTCATCTGGCTTCCATGTGGTCAACCCCTGATTCCTGTTGAATTCTTGCTGGCTGAAGTTCCTGGGCCTAAAATAATATTCTTTATCCCCCCCAACATATCCAAAATTAATTTTGCTGTAAACCACCCCCTCGTCCTGGCCCCAGAGAGACTGATGGAGTGACCTGCCAAAATTTTTCACCCGCATCCTGACTTCTTTACAATAGTGTGTTCTGCTAAAGGGATGTAGAAACGTTGAATAAAAGTCGGGCTGCAATAGGTAATTCACCCCTGTGCTGTTGGCATGTGGGAACAGAGAACAACCTAATTGAGGAATGTAAAATCACCTGAGGTAATGTCTCCTGATACTAGAATAAAAATGTGGTGATAAAATTGCTCTTCATAAAGGAGTGTAATATTAATAATTTTAAAGACTTCTACATCCAGTTTAAACTTAAATGAGCCCTTTATTGCTCTCCTGCAAAGCACGAGGCAAGGAGCTCGCTCACTTTCAATAAACGCCGTGATTTTAAAAAAGGGATAATTTAGTCATGGATCTTTCATTATCATTCCCGCAGTGAAAATAGGGAGGTAAACAAAAGTGATTTTTTTATTTATTTACTTTTATTTAGAACGGCACACCTAGATTTAAAATAGCTTTAGAACCATCAGCTCCTTCTACTGAAAACCGCATATTCTCCGTTATAAAAATACAGTGGAAAGGAGCCTGCTCTGTGTTACAGAATTAGTGTGTATAGTAAAACAGGACTGCTTCCTGAGAAGTCTGTAACATTCTTTCAACCTTAACCGAGCCTGAGCAGTCTGAGGCCTTAGGTATTTACTAGTTCTGTGTCCCTTTAAGCATTTGCTTATAGAAGCAGCTCTGGTCAACATCAAAGGGCAGGAACTTCGGTATGTGATAATAAATAAATAAATCAGCCCTAATGAACACTGATGGTGACTGGCTGGCGTCCCCTTCTCGTACCCCAAACTAGTTTATGCAAGGCTGTGGCGGTGGAGTTGATGAATAGCTGTTATGGTGAGAATAGTCAGGAACAGAAAAGACTGGATCAACCTCACTTTTCTTTTCCCACTAGGTTTAGAAACCCAATATTTAGTTTTCTTCTCCTTCCGCTGTTCTTTTCCTAAGCTGCCCATTTTTGTCAGATGATATCAATGTTTTATTTTCATGGAGAACCATTTTTCCATTTTCTTGTAAAACTCATATTTGATGGTGATTATCCTTATATTAAAAGGCATTGGGGGTGGGTTTTTTTTTGTTTGTTTGTTTGGTTTTTTTTCTTTCAAGAGAATATTTTTAAATTTTGGTTAAAGTATGTTTCTGTGGGTAATCCAAAGCTGTGTCCATCTGCTGTTTTGTGGGTTGGATGAATGATTCCTGAGGGAAAGAGTCTAACAAGCTGCCAAATTATTTTGGAGATTGTCTTGGTAGACAATATGTACCTAACAACGAAACAGCATAAGCTGCCGCTGTGTCCATGGCATTCTAGAAATCAGATTGGCATGGGATCGTGGCTCTATACTAGGTCAGAAATAAAATCCTGACACCATGGATATCAATTAAAAAACTTACATTATTTTAAAATGAGCCATGATTTCAGTTTCTATTGTTACATTCTGGTTACACTGATCTTTTTCTACCAAAGCCGGGGAGAAAAAAAAAATCATCTTCTCAGACATAGCTATGTGGTAAATCTTGGTGAATATTTGTTATGTGCAGTAATGGAATTTGTCACTAGCAGTAATAAAAATGTTCAGTTTTCCTAAGCCTTCATTGAACAATTGAGTGAAGAACACTGCATCCAGTAAGTTTAGCACTATGAACTTCAATTTAAAGGTAGGAAATCTGAAGAACAAATTTTTGTAAATAACTTACCGAGGAGGCATGGAAAATTGGTGGCAAGAGAGGGATTACAAGTTCTCATGTCCGAGCCGTGAGTGTAGTGTTTGTTCCATTAGAATACAGCCCCTGTAGCTCTTCCCTGACCAGAAGATGTTAAACGAGCCTCTAGTATTTTCTGGAGCACTCTGGGAATAAAAAAAAAAACAAAAAAAATCAGTCTTTAAATAAATGCCTCTAGCTCCTTATTGCTTATATGAATGTTCTAACAAAGAGACTGGTTGTTCCAACTTTAAAAAGAAATCGTAATAAACAAAATCTAATATAACCTCAGCTCGCAGTGTTCCACACAGGTCGGGCGGGCAGGAAGATTGGTTGCTCTGATATCTAGACGTTTGTAAGGTCTTTAATCAAGACATTCTTCCAACTCATGATTCAACACCACAGAGTGAAATACAGTAGGTAATTGAGACTGATTGATAAAATATGTATTTCCTCCCCTTAGAAGAGAGTTAAGGATACTTAAGGGGAAGAAACCCAGAGCCTTAGTAGTTCAAATGAAAAATATGCTGACATCTTTCTTCCAGGGAAAAATAAATAAAGATAAAAGCTACAGGAAAGAGTAGGTGACAATAATTAGTTTGTTGTTTTAAATTAGGAGGTCTCTTGGGCCAGATGTTAGTTGTCAGGGAGTGATGCCCCCTCCTGAGACATGTAATGAAACTGAGATAGCCAGGGGCCGTGGGGGGAAAAAAAGCTCTCTGTTTGGAGATGTCATTTTATTACAATGCTCTTGCCTTTTGCCTGGAGCATCTTGTGACTGGAGATAGAAGGAAAAAGGGAGAGAAAGAGAGCATGCAGGGCTGATAGAAGGGATGTAGGCAGAATTTGTATTCAATCATAGTCTGGTCAGCAGAGCATGCATGGTTCTAATTAGCATAAGGAGGAAGGCAAGAAACCTGTCTCTGCCATCAGAGACAGAGCAGACAGGCACAATCTCAGGGCTGTCCGGAAGAGCTGCCACGAATGTCTGCAGCTCATCGCAATTCAGGTGACAGAATTTAGAGAAAGATATCAGCAGAATTATCCTTATTTTCTCTGCCATTCACTGTCTGCTCTTATTAAGCAAACAAAGAGTCCAAGGCGCTTTCTGCATTTTGGAGCTCTAAATGTATGAGCTACAGCCCTGCAAATTGCTCTCCGTGGGCCAGCTGCGTCAGCGCTTGCCCTCGCTGGGCAGGGCCGTCCGGCTGCAAGGCTGCTGGCACAGGGCAGCTCAGCAGGCAGGGTGCTGCTCAGGGGGCGCAGGGGACGTTCATCTGGGCGTCCGAGGTGGCAGGTTCA
Organism: Steatornis caripensis; assembly: GCA_013398225.1. Classification (NCBI taxonomy): domain Eukaryota; kingdom Metazoa; phylum Chordata; class Aves; order Caprimulgiformes; family Steatornithidae; genus Steatornis; species Steatornis caripensis. The sequence continues at coordinate 5,044 of VZSC01007191.1, read as the reverse complement.
CCTTTCCAGTGCCCGTGCTGGTGCCATTCGGGGCCTCGGTGGCCTTTTGGTGCCCTGTGAAAGTGGGACGGGCCTCTCCCGGCACAGTGTGCTGAACAGGGCAAAACAGCAGAACCAGCACGTGGCACACTGTCGTTGGGGAGCCAGACTGTGCCCCAGCTGCCCTCTCCATCAGTTGCTTCTTTGAAGGACGTTCGTTGTGTTGTATGTGTTTCGAACCAATGTTTGACATTAATCCAGGTCTTTGAGTACAAACAGTACAACAAAATTTCCTTCTAAGGTGACAGATTAGTTCGTGCTTTGCTACTTAGCGCCTACAGTACACGTGAGCATAACCAAAATAGCCTAGATAAAACCATTTCAATTGTAGTAGATGAAAGCTTTAATTTTTGTCACCAGCCACGTTTATACCATTTACGTTTCACTTTTATACGTGCCTCTGCATTGTATTTCTGCAATAGAATAAGGACAAATATTAACCTGATTTCATGTGAGGAATAATACATTTCCTAGCATTTGCATGTAGTTGTGTTAACCTATTAAAAATATTTCTGTGCCTCATAAGCTACAAATGTAAAGGAATACGATGGGTGTAGAAGTTTTGCAGAAGTTCTGCCATTCAAAATTATTTTCCCAGACATAAGTATTTCAGAGCCAATTAACTTTGAAACAGCATTTGCATTTACTTCATCTCAGTGGGGTGAAAGACTGAATTTTTTTTAATTTATTCTTGTTTATAGAATGATTGAAAAATAAATCTTTTTTTCAAATGACTCATTTAAGGTGCCCACATGATGCATATTTTAGTATCTGCTCTAAAAGGTGTGCCAGCAGCATTCCGCATTTTAACAGCTTCTAACTGGTTTAATAAAGTGCAGTTTACATTCGTCACTTCCCAGCATGAGCACTGTATTGTATCAGATGATGCAGCTGCTTACTTTTAATCAAACGACAATTTAAAAGACATAAAGACATACCTCCATCTCATTCCCTGGTTAGAATTTCAGCACACAGGAGTTAAGGAAGGAATGTTACAGCAGATTATGGCACTTTTAGTCTCTCAACTGGCTTCTGGTGGTGTTATGAGATCCTTTTCATAAACCCACCTGCTGTCCAAAAGTCATGGGATTTTTCCATTAATTATGTAAGATTAGTTCAAATTTACCTAATGGTCTTCTGGAACTCTATCCTGACTGCACTCAGAGCAGAAGATGCCTAGCGCTTTGCAGGTTTAATCCCCGGGTTTGCAGATTTCAAAGAATCAGAGAAGTTAATTAACTATTGCTATTCCTATACAGTTGAAGTAATATTTAAATACTAGGAGTTGGAGTGTACCTTCCAGATATATTCAGTATAGTCAAACCTCCCAGTTTACACTTCATTATGAGCATTTTACTGTGTTGATAACCGCTTTAATATCTCAAACATGTAGCTAATTGAATTTTAATATGTGGAGCTGAGTCTATGGACATTTTAGCGTTTTATTTAAAATTAAGTTTATTTACACAATATGGAGATACTGTTAAAGTCAGAGTAATGTTTTAGGAAGTGCTCACATGATTGAAACGCCTATATGTAATTCTAAAAATTGACTTTGACACCCCTAGGACTCCTTGAAAATCCAGACAATTTTGGAAACATATATACACACACACACACACACACACACACACATATATATATATATATGAACTGTATGTGGAAAATCAAAAGCTGTAGAATCCCTTCCAGCTGAAAGTTGTCAAGCAAGACACAATCCATTAGAACAGATTGAAAAGCACAGTGACAAGCAGGACCAGGTATTTTAAGCATTGCCACGTATTTTTTAGCCCAGTATGTCACACAGGTTTAAGCAGGAGGTACGGACTGAGACTTAACTATATAGTCTGTTATCCTCTCTAATGGTGAGGGCATCCTCCTAATTCAGTGGACCAGATTCATTGCTACTGTGTCAGCACTGCAGCAAAACACTGCTAAAGGCAGTGATGCTGTGACATTTTTTTTACTGTTTAATTTACTTATGGGAATGTCTTCAGACATTCCCCAGTTTTTGGTGGGTAGTACTGCTAGTGTCTGGAGGCTTTGATCTGCTCAGATACTATGATAAAATGGGTGCAGTCCTTCAGATGAATGAACTGTCTTGGTTTTGTCTTTCTCAATAGGAAATGTGTTGATTCCCCTGAAGACTGTAGTGGGGGGAAACATACAGCTAATAGGAGCTGTGTGAATATTCCCTCATGCAACACTGGGACTTCCCTGGTTAGTTTTTCTGTTGCTCACTTTATAAATACATAAAGGTGATTAGTTTTGGGTTTTTTTTCATTTCTTGCACAGGAATGTCACATCTCAGCTATTGTCTGCTGTTCTGTAAAATTTCTTGTTTTCTCTCTTTTCTTCTCCCCACCCCCCTGCCCCCTTCTTCCTTCAGTGTTTATATCCAGACGAAAATCCTGTCTCATTATTCTGCTGCAATTTGACTTCATGCCCACACCACATCCGTCTCTTGTAGCGCTCAGTTTGCAGGCTGAAGTCAGCCTTCTTTCTCATTTTGACTTTCGTTTTCCTCCTTTTATTTGCTCGGTCTCGAAATGTGTCAGAGCAGAAGACAGATCAGAAGTTCTGTTTTACAGTTAAAAGCAAAAGCACACTGTAAAATGCATGTTTATTCTTGCTTGTTTTGTTTGACTGTTCTGTATTTTGTGAGAGTGAACCCTGTCTTATGAAACTTTTACATTCTTATCAAGAGTTTTGGATTTTTAGCTGAATCTGCTTCCATTGCCTGTGCCTGTTCACTGAACTGCAGTTGTTCTCAGCTTTTTCTTTTTTTTCTTGTTTTTTGTTTTGGTGTATTCCAAAACAGACTCTCTTTGGCTTAAATATCCCACCCCACCCACAGAGACAGCAGTGTCTGCAAATTCTTGAATGGCTTTCATGTATACTCTGCCTATTCAGTCCCGATCCTAGTCTTGTATACACATTATATTAAAAGGATGAACAGTGTTTATATTTGAGGGAGCAGGCTCAGTCTTTTCAAAAATCCTAGTTATCGAATGACACTGAGTTATGGTGCGTTTAGATGCAGGGCCACAGATAAACTACTACTACAAGATGTTTTCCTTTACACGGCTGAAAATGAGGATCAGAGGTCTTTCAAAAGTGGCTGGATTCCCTATTCTCATTTTCTTTTGGTGGGAGTTTAAAAACCCGTCCCTCTGAGTGCTGTTTCCTTCTTTGCGTTTCACAACCTTATTTTTTGTAGTGGTTTGCTGATTACTGATCGAAGCGTTATTATGCCATTTCTCATGATGGATTCTCTGTGCTTCTGCTTGTACTGGAAGGGATAGAAGATTTGTTGGGTAAAGGAGAGAGGGACTGTCTGTGTGAGAGCAGGAATAAAATAAGGCAAAGAGAGAGAACAGCCTGCGGAGCCTACCTCAGTGGGGCTGTTGGTACTGCGCTGCTTTAGAGGTGGCCAGAGACCTGACCAGCAGATCTCATGTAGCCTCTGCCTAAAAACATGCTGCTTGTGGGGTACAATGCGTCTAAGTCCCTTCCCCTTGCTTTTCTCGCCGTTCTTCTCTAGTCCTTGGTGCCGAGGAAGCTCTCTCTGGATGCACCTGTACTCCTCATCAGTTTAGTGTCTGTGAGAGTTCGTGACTAGTTATGCCTGTATCCGGGCTAGGTAGAAATAATGTTGGTATCTCAGGGAATGTCAAAAATCCTAGCACCCTTTGAAAATACAGAGCGGGCCCGCAAATGATTTTGCATTGACAGTTTTGTAGCTTTTTGGAGTTCTGTTGCTAAATCTGCAATTAATGGAGATTTTATGAAAATGGCTGGGAGCCACCATGTCCTTTAGGTGTGGTCACAGTAAGATACGGCTTAATGGTGCTGCAGGATGTACCACGGGAAGTGAAGTTACCTATGCACAAACTGTAGAGATCTAAAGAGTCTTAAAGCTGGTTTGGTTGCATTCCTCCAAGCAGCTCAGTTCACTGGGGACATCACCCTGGTGCTTGCCGGAGAAGTGACTGTCAGCGCGGTACCGCAGCCTCACTCTCGGTACGGATTTCGCAAGCGATTTCAGGGGCTTTTTCTAGGCATTAAATATACATTGCCTTTCTACTTTCTGATTGAAACCGACCTCAGAGTGAGGCAGTAATAAAGGGAGAAAGGCTTGGGGCCACCTTGTCCAGTACATGCACGCTAGCACAGACCAGAGCGCAGGCTCACACCAGGGTGTTGATTTTTGACAATTTTTTGAAGGCTGTGTATGAAAAGCATTTGTATAGGCTACCTATTTTGGTGTCTTTTTGTCACAGTTCTTATTTTCCTTTGCCAGGGATATAAAAATGTTCACTAATTTTTTTTTTTCTAACTTTCCAAAAGAACTTTTGGTTCTGTAGAACTGGTGAGGGAACCATTATTCCACGTGGATCTTATCTTCAAATGCAGTCCCCAATTCAGGAAACATACATCCCAGTGCACGGTATATTTATTAAGAAGTACCTTATTAAGTCGTTTCCTGAGGAGGGATGGAGTTAGGAATGTTTATAATTGCTTTTCTGAACCAGTGCCATAGAGCTTGGCTGGTGTACCACATTCCATAGTAACCCTCCGATTTCTCGGCATCTTACTGCTTCACCCCCATCCTGGCTCATCCATCAGCTTCTCCTGTTAGGTTTTGCTGACACAGCACTTGGGGCAGGATAGGGGTGAGCAAAGGAAACTTTTTTCATCTGCTGATTTTTGGGGACTGAGAGTCCATGGCTCCCTGCAGCTCTTATTTTAGTGTTGCCTCAGGAGCACCACAAGTGGAAAATTGTAGCAAGGTATAAAAATACGTATCTGATGCTGAAAATGCTGCCCCATCTCTTTTGTTTGCTGTGTGTTGAGCTAACTGTCTTGATTGTTTCTAGGTTACAGAAGTCTAAACCCTGATTTTTCCCTAGGAGTCAAGAGGTGTTCAGTGAGGTGGAGGGGTGATATCATAGAATCATAGAATGGCAGGGGATGGAAGGGACCTCTAGAGATCATCTAGTCC
>VZSC01007190.1:11102-61335 GCA_013398225.1 Steatornis caripensis | reverse complement strand
ATTAAAAATCACCTTTCCCTCATATCTTTGGTGCTGATTCTTTGAGCGACCATTAAACCTTAACCACTTTCCCCCGCAACACAACACAAAGCTCCTTTAAATGTGCTTCTGCCAGTATTCTAATTTCTACTGAAATAATCCATTATAAAGACAAGAGATTTTACACTTTTTCTATTTTTACTGTAATTTACAAANACCATTAAACCTTAACCACTTTCCCCCGCAACACAACACAAAGCTCCTTTAAATGTGCTTCTGCCAGTATTCTAATTTCTACTGAAATAATCCATTATAAAGACAAGAGATTTTACACTTTTTCTATTTTTACTGTAATTTACAAAATACAAATTTTATAATTACAACAATAATTAATGGAACTTGCACTGTTTCATAAAACTTGTCAAAGCCACTGTATTAAATTTTTAAGGAGAAAGTAATTCTTGTATTTTAAGAATATTCAAAACCTTTTGTGCAGAATAAGTCTGTCTTCATATAACATAGTATCAGCTATTTTAACCAAAAAACCAGCTGTCTGGGGCACTAGCCTTCTAGGGCAATTTGCATAAGCCAAATGAGTATATTTTCAATACTGGGAATGGAATTTACTAGTTCACGTTGTGGATTGAGTTAACCACACAAATTTTGCCTCTTTCTGCCACCACCTAGTGAAAGACAAAACAATTTTATTCTTATTTGTAGATAATGATCAGTTGTATAGGTTTATGTGAGTACTACCATAGAAAAAGAGACTGCTTGTTTATCTGCAAAAAATTACCGTGGAGATCTTTTCTCAAGGAAAATTTCTCTTTTCACAGGAAGAATGAATTATTGTGGTCATGCTGCCAGGAGTCTGACTGTTACAGAGTTTTCATGTGGAATGTGAAACTGTCAAATACAGGAACAAAATGCCTATAATTCCAGTCTGACAAGGAATAACTGAGGACTTATGTGGTGAAGCAGAATGATTAGCTTCATTGTATGGCTATAATGCAGACAGGCCTTTATTGAAGCAAGGACACAGTGACATTCACAGATCTGCCGGTAGGGGCTACCACATGACTCATGGAATAAACACATTAAGAAAAAAATAATAAACTGTCTCACAGAAAAGAGCATGTGGTGGAATTACCCCAAGGGACCTAAATATAGTATTCCACCAGATGGACTGCAGGAGAAACACCATTTGATTAGAACAATGTAGGCTTTTCTATATGACTGTTGCTGTGCATGAACTTGTCTATGCTGGAATTTTTTACTCACTAGCTTGTTTTGAAAAATCCTTGCTTATGCATTACTGTTTCCCTATTTGTTTCTTCAAAGCTCACTGCTTTGAAAAGCTTAGGGAGAATGTAATTAAATTTAATAGAGCAGTTGCAACATAAGGGAAAAGAAAAATTAGCCACTGAAATATGCTGGCTTTTTCTTGTTTTGTTCTTTCTTTGTGATTAGTGTCACTGTCAAATAAAATTGAATTTCTCAGGTATAAATATTGGCATCCTTCAGGCTTTGCTCTCTCTTCCAAAGCCTACTGGACAAACAGTAGAGATTGATTATAGTCTTATTCAAGGCAGTCTGAGAGCTTTCCTTGTAAAAGTTCTGCTCCGTTCCAAAGCCCACTATGTAGACTAATGATAATTTTTTTTTTGTGATGTTTTAATTGACGTGTTTAAATTTGCAACCTGATAATCTTTAAATGTATTCAACACTTCACAGAACAAATGCAGAAAATTACATACCCATTCTTATCATTAAGTTTGACTCTGCCTAAGTTATTGGACTAAATCAGCTGGATTTAATCTAATCTTTTCAACTTCCCAGAACTTCTGCTTAAAACATGTGAGTATTTATCATGCATAATTGTTTGTCCTTTGTAGTGCTCTTCATTACCTCTGCATTCTGCTTCTTACATGGTCTAAATTCCCTTTTAAGTATCAAAATTCATTTCAACAATGTAGGAAAGCAGCAGTAAGAACTATATGTTTGTTTTGTGATACCTGCTTGCACAAGTCTTAGTTCTTTATAAAAATCTATCAGTGAAATCAATAGAAGCCCTTGGTGTGTGGAATATTAGACACTCCAAACCCTTGTGTTATTTTGAAGCCTTTTATATTTGAAGGACTAAAATTTTGTTGCCTATACTTGGATGTTTGTGGACACTGAGAGATCTCCTGTATTGTCTGGTCCAACAGCTACCCACCTCTGAACTGCCAGTTAACTGCACTTGAGTTCAATCAGAGCAGTCCCCTGAAGTGCCCTCCCATGAAGCATGAGATTGCTGTTACCTACACTCAGCCAGCCAGCCCAGCCAGGTACTTGGCTATTGCAAAGCCCATAGGGCTGTTGCAGGCACTGGGTTTTGCAGGAACCATGGGTTACAGCACCCTGCCATCCTGCTAGCAGTCATCCTAAGAGCCAGAGCTCCATTTGGAAGAAAAAAAAAAAATTGAGTTTGATTTGGACCTTCATTTACGTATAGAACATAGACATATGCAGTTTGAATTAATATAGAGTCATAATATACAATTTGTTCTAAATCCTTCTTGTATAGACAAGAAGCTGCAGAATGAATCCTACTAGTACACATTTCTATAACCATTATATATTCTCCTAAAAGAAGGAAACAGGAAAAGGGTGATTGTCAAGTTGAATTCAAACACTCAGATAAATTGAGATACCTGGAACTTCAAATATGGATTCTCAGTTCCTGCTGGAGCTAGTGGGACCTGAACATGCTTATGTGCAGGAGAAGACCTTCTTTTAGTAGACTTGGTTATGCAAATGATAATGAGCTCTGGCCGCGAAAGCTGAAATTTATGACAGGCTTTGCTGTACTTAAAGTTGAGAAATAGAATGTGTGTGTGTTTTCCATATGGAAATGCAAGACACTAAGTCTCTCTTTCTTTTTAATCCTATATGTACTCACCCCTAAATTAAAAGGAGTGGCAAGCATTTGTCATCTCTGAAAAGTGTGGGAGACAGCAGGTGTAAGGTCTTTGGGGTACACTGGTACAATTCCACTGAAGAGAAATATACAAATTTCAAACAGTAGAAAATATGGGGTATTCCAAATATGACCTTAGTGTACTTTAATGTAAAGTTAGAATAATTTCTTTTTGTGTTTTAAATATGACATCTTTAGAGAGCTAAAAATTGCATTTCTTTTTACCACTGAAAATTATAGATACTTTTCTGCTGTTTTCTTTTTGTTTATTTTTTCAGAAGTCTTTTGAGTCCTTCTGCTTTCTCAAAAGCAGTATCATGACAAACATTCTAGAGAATGTTTTGTTGGTGCCTGGTTATAAGATATAAAATCACAAAATGACTGCTTTGAATATATAATTCATCCAGGTTTTCTGATCTAGGCACATTAGTAGCTTGCTACAAAAACTAAAAGAAAATTTATGGTTGTCTGGATTTGTACATGAGAATTAACTTTCTTGATATAGAAGACCAAATATAAAATCTATCCTAGATATGTATAGTTAGAATTAAAATTAGCTGTAATTTAATTAAACACATTTTTGTCCCTTTTATAGAATCAAGTATTTTAAAAATTAATTTCACATTGAAAGTGTGATTATTTTCCTGACATTTTTTGTTATATTGTATCTAATGTTACTCAAGAAACTTTTACATGCATCTCTTCTTGGGATTGTGACCATCTATAGTGCACTATTGTAACAAGGTTGCTTTTGAGAATGCTCTGGGAACTTGTCTCGTGTTTTCTTTTTTTCTTTTCTTTTCCTTTTTCTCTCTCTTTCTCTCTCTCTTTCTTTTTAAAATAAGTGACTTCTGTGAACTTGGATTCTGTGAAAGACTCAGTTCTATGTATTTATGCTTGATAGAGATTCTGTAGAAAAGTATCTGCTATCAGCTGTCTTCTATGAAATGAGAATCAATTCTGGGATAATTCTGCTTGTATTTCCCATTTGTTACATTGCTTCACAAAAAACTATAGATAATTAAAAAAAATCACTGGAAAAAATATTGCCTGAATTCTGGCCAAAACTTTGCATGGAAATATCCTAACTATGTGTATACTACACGTATTTACAGGAGGCCCTGAACTTCATTTAAGAAGACACTGCTCAGCTATCCAACAGTAATTTACTACTTCTAGCTCGTGAGATTATTGATCCAAATTAGAAATGTTCTTGTTGATTGTCTATTCCTCTTGACCTATGTAAAATCCCAATCAGTCACCTATAGGTGAAAGGTTCCTTACCTAGTTAGAACTGCACGTTGATATCAATTAATCAGTATGAAGAGGTTTAACCAGGTGACTCTGTGAAGGTTAATGTAATGAATATTCATGAGACCAATGTAAATCTAACCTTGCAAAACATGAGTGGGAAGACCCTTGAAACAGTTACAATCAGCTGTATCATCCATAATTTTTGAGATCAACATTATATGGATCATGGTTTAATTCATTGCTATTTTCTGTCCTATCTCTCAAAGTCTCCAGCTACAGACACCTACAGATACATTGGAATCCTCCCATGATAATTAGTTTTTCTTTTAAGGACCATGTATTACCCTTTAGGTTTAAATTGTGTGAGGACAGCTGCGATTCCTCTAATGACTGAGATCAGGCTCTTCACAGTTGTACTGGGTTAATAAAGAGTAATGTGAGCAAATATAAACTATGGTTATAGCCGGTGAGTGTATTACAAGTCACCTTCAAACAATCAACAGAGTACTAAGGAAAAAATACTCACTAGACTATCCTTTAAGCTCATCTAGGAAACTTTATCTTAATCTTTCAGTTGTAATTTATTCTGCAAATTATGTCTTTTGATTAATAAAAAGCAGTATGAGAGAGGAGAACAAGTGTCTGCCACAATTCCCTTGTGAAGCTTTTCTTGGATCAGCTTGTCAGAATGACAAAGTTCAGACAGAATGTAAGCTCTACTGCAAATGCAGAGCTAAACTAAGCATCTGTAGAATTTTCACTCAAACAGATGTCACAAGTTGCCTAACGGAATTTAATCTGCTTGATAACTGATAATTGTAACTCTGAGGCAATTTATAAGCTCCTGTGCTTGCAGATAAGAAAGAGTTAATAGAATGACCAATTTTCCCTCATTGTGATTTACAAAGATAATTAGCAGCAGCTCTCCTAAAAGACTGCAGTCCAGACATAAAGGGGCAGCCTGGCACTTGGCTGGGTAAACATCTGAGGCAGGAAAAGATCAGAGTCACTAACTGTCATATTTTTCTGTGAGAGACGATGGGAGATAGAGAAATTAATAGCAGCATTTGGCTGCCTGACCCAGACCCAGTAGACTTCCCCATGCAGAAAAGCTCATGTTTGGATTCTCTCTTTCTCCTTCAAAGGTGGAGGTAACAATCCCAATGCAAACGAAGTAAACATCACATGGGAGAAAATCTGAAAACTGTGCATGGATCTAGAGGCTTTTTTTTTTTTTTTTAAGAAGGAGATCAGAGAAAGCTGCAGAGTTGATACATTTTTTCAGACTTTTTAGATGCTACCATGGGAGATATGGACACCAGGGGGTGCAATGACCCCCAGTTTGAAGCGCCAAGGACTCCAAGACGCGATTACATCCTCTCTCTATCTAGGTTAAACAGAGGAGAGATTATGCCATGAGATGTGTTGTAACGAAACGGTCTTTGTAATAATTGCGTTGCCAACAATACACTTAGAAAATGTAATCTTTTATTATACAACTTCAAGCATACTTTTCTGAGTATCTGGCAACACGAGTGGGACTGAAAATCCTGGAGAGCTGAGAGTTCTGGGACATCATAGTTAATTCCTACACCTAAATTGTTTGTATCATCACCTCTATAATTGTTCCTGGCAGAACTAAGCTATGCAGATGAACTGCTGAAAGCATGCATGTTGATAGAACAAAATTAATTGTAAAAGGTTCTTAAATATATGTTAATATTAAATGTTATAGGGTTATTCTCCAGTCTTGTGCTAATTTTGGTGAAGTGAGAAATCATTTCACATTATTGTCAGAATGCAGCTTTCCATGCAAAATCTGTTCTGTTGATAACACTAGCACTTAGCCAAGCTCAGAAGCCTGTTCCATTGTGTTTGTGAAGTCAATTCCTTATTAGTTTTCTATAGAAATTCATATATGATGTGTTGAAAATCTTGCAGACAAATAGCTCAGTGTACATCATTGCATCTCTTATTATGGAAATTGGCGTGATCATTTAGATGTAATAGATTTGGGACTTTTTGGTTATCAACTGAGTTTCTACAGAATAAATGAAAGAAAAATATTGATAGCTAAACTTTGTTCAACAAAATGAGAAGAATAGTGTAAAACATTTATAGTAACACCAGGCTGTTCAATTAAAACACTGATAGTAAAGGATATATTTGTTTGTGGAAAAACCCACAAACTGAAGAGAATTTCAACAGTAACTGCTGACAGACAAATTAAGTAATAAATGGGTCGAAAGGACTTGTGTTACTTATCTTGATCTAAAGAAGCAAGTGCATAATTGTTATTGACCACAGATTAACCCATTTGCAATTCACTGTTCAGTGAACATTTTTAAGATACGTAATTTCAGTTGTAAAAGCAAAATTAAATAAATGTGATACGGCTTGCCTTAGTGATTTCTGAAGCATAAAATATCTGTCTTCAACCTACAACCTCTTAAAAATAGAGCTAATGTAAGTGAACATAGTGTCATTCATTAATGTGTCAATGGTGATTCTCTAACATGTAACCGTTAAATTACTGTGGTGATAATTGAGATGTTAAGAAAAGACAAATGCTAGGTTTGTTTCTAGGCTCTTGTGACCCTTTAGCAATTAAATTTCAATGAGATAACATAACACAGCTATAGCAAAAATTCACAATTGAGAATATTTTTCTGTAAATTACCTTTCTCTAACCAAATTCCTATTTTTAAAGGGTAAGGTTTTCAGTGCAGACTCTGTTTTGGTTGATGTGATTTCAGTATTGTTAAATGGGCCTGTGCTGGTTTTGGCTGGGATAGAGCTAATTTTCTTCATAGTAGATAGTACGGGGCCATGATTTGGATTTGTGCTCTGCTGATAACACAGGGATGTTTTCATTGTTGCTGAGCAGTGCTTACACAAAGTCAAGGCCTTTTTCTGCTTCTCACCACACCCTACCAGCGAGGAGGCTGGGGGTGTTCAAGAACTCGTGAGGGGATACAGCCGGGACAGCTGACCCCAACTGACCAAAGGGATATTCCATACCATATGACATCATACTCAGCACATAAAGCTGGGAGAAGAAGAAGGGAAGGGGGAGAGACATGTGGGGTGATGGNTTTGTGCTCTGCTGATAACACAGGGATGTTTTCATTGTTGCTGAGCAGTGCTTACACAAAGTCAAGGCCTTTTTCTGCTTCTCACCACACCCTACCAGCGAGGAGGCTGGGGGTGTTCAAGAACTCGTGAGGGGATACAGCCGGGACAGCTGACCCCAACTGACCAAAGGGATATTCCATACCATATGACATCATACTCAGCACATAAAGCTGGGAGAAGAAGAAGGGAAGGGGGAGAGACATGTGGGGTGATGGCATTTGTCTTCCCATGTAACCGTTACATATGATGGAGCCCTGCTTTCCTGGAGATGGCTGAACATATGCAGCTGAAGGGAAGTAGTGAATGAATTCCTTGTTTTGCTTTACTTGTGTGTGCAGCTTTTACTTTACCTATTAAACTGTCTTTATCTCAACCCACGAGTTTTCTCAGTTTTACGCTTCTGATTATTTCCCCCATCCCACCGAGGGGGAGTGAACAAGCGGCTGTATGGTGCTGAGGTGTCAGCTGGGGTTAAAACACAACAGAGCCAAAGGCTGACCTAAAGGGGCTGATCAGGATTGTCAGTGAAAATGAATGGAATATGGGTGGGGGAGGTTGTTAGATGCCATAGATCCTGTGTATTCTCTGCCTGAAAAATGTGGGAAGTGGGAGAATGTGTCAGGGCTAAACCTTCAGTTAAACAGAAGGTTTGACTGAAAGCAAACAGAAACAGAGAGATAGAGACAGAGATGTGTGAGAGAGAACAGAGGTTTTCAGTTTGTGTCATAGAGTAGAAGTGATGGAGAGGTGATGTGGACCCTTCCCCTGTAAGTCTCGCTTTCTGCATCTGGCCACCCTTGTAATGTGTTGATGGCTACCAAACCAGAGCTGGTTGAAGGGGTCCTTGCTTGGAAAAGCTGCTCCATTACATTCTGTACTCTGGAGTGTTTGCTTTATCATACACAGCACACTGAGTAAAGCTGATATTTCTTAGGTCGCTCAGAAGCGGCAGTGGTCTATCAGATTTCTGCGCAATGTGTTGTGATGTTTTCCAGTGTATCCAGTATTAGAAATTGCTCATAGCAAATTTTATAAAGAGTTGTCTGATAGCTGGGGACTCCCTCTTGTAGTCAAATGAAATGTTAGGTGATAAGAGCTGCCACTTCCACAGGTTAATAATTTTCTATTCACCGTGAATAAACTACAGTATAAATGATCTACTTGCAGACTATGGGTCATATTAGCGCAAAACCTCTTATTGTATTGATTTTCATTGAAGTATGCCTATTTATACCAATCTGAATAGCTGGCCTTATCTATATAACATTGATAGCATATGGCCTTTAAAAACTTCATGCTGCTGTGCTTTAAATCAGAATGGTCATTAGCATCTCAAAAAAAAATCATAGCATAGATTGAATTATCTGTAATAGCTTCAATATTGCAACACCTGGCTCAACAGGTGCCTGAAGTCACAGCAGGCCATCTGTTAATGGTTCACTTGGATGCTTTCTAAATGCATCTAGCAAGAAAGCAAGGACACTGGGGAATAAAGTTGGAGAGAGGGAATCCAGCAACCTGCACTCAGTATGGTAGGTACAGAAGCAAAGGGGAATGTGTATTGTAAGTAAGGCTTTTCATTCTGTGTTGCAGTCTGCTGGGAAGATTGGAGGCACTGTGAAATTTTTAAATAAAAGCTAGATATAAACTTGGAGACAATCACCTGCTGTTCATTTCTCTTCTGCAGCATGTGGAGGAACAAACGCACATTAAAGACCAACAAAAGAATTGAAACAGCATAGAGTAGCATCTGTGTGGCACGATTCCCACTACCACAGGGGCCTCTGCCTTTACAGATGAATTTCACAATAGTGCAAAAGACAACTGGGTAATGTTATTGCCAAGTGTTAAAGATTTGTCTGGTACATAAGTCCTTATGTATGCCTACACTAAGTCATGCATTACTCTGATCATATGTAGCTATATCCAGTAGGATGGTTTACTCTGTGCTGCAATGGGACTGTGCCACAGGTCTATGAGAAATGAGCCTTCACTTAGGCAGCATTGGCTGTAAATAGTCTTAATGCGTAAAAGTTGCTGCTTGCAGTGTTAAACCTTAACTTTTTTGTCTTTATCACATTCTTGTGGATTAGTAGCATGTACCCCAGCATGAAATAGTGTTCCAATTAAACTTACTGTGCTGGTAAGAGACGAGCCCAGGCAGAATACAGAGCACCAAAAATCAAGGTCCTGAATGTCCATTGGCATTGGTATAAGCAGATCTGGCAGGCACCATCCATTCTATTTGTTTCTACTACTGGAGTTTTTCGTATTTGTTCTTTTGTTTAGTTTGTTGTTTTTTCAAGGCAGAAGATAGCAGAGGGAGGATTCTCTGTGTACCTCAACTGGGCTTATCCAGCACTCAGGTTCAGGCTGTATCTTCAAGATGTCTTCCCCAGACACACAGCCATGTATGAAATATTCTGGTGCATAAGCACAGCTTGTGTGGGACTGATTCACTCAGCATGGACCTTATAGCAGGAGGGCAAACTAGGATACTGTTGAGAAGAGTCAGAAGCAGCCATGGTGCCAGGCTCTTGCTGGTAGGAAGAAAGGAGAATTTTATAGAGATCCTGTAATATCACACAAAGCTGTAGTCTCCAGAGGTGGCACTGAAAGCCACTTCAGCAGGCCTGGAGAAGGTTTGCCCAGCAAGGACATGAGCAGAGGGACTGGTTTTATCTTTTTCTCTCTGAGCTGTCAGGTCAGAGCTTTTGCTATATTGGAAGTTTGTTTAGTTTAGGTTCTAATGAAATACTAGAGCAGAGATTCAGAGATTTCTTCAGCTGAGCTTCTGCACCACCTGGCACCAGCAAGCAATTCAGCTCCTGCATGTCATTTAGTGGGTAGTCTTACCTTTTCCAGCAAGTTCAGCTCTGGAGAGCACTAATTTGGTTTCACAGAGAGCAGAACAAAAGTGATATCAGTCTCCCTGACTGTAGGAGAGCTGGTGTTGGAGGGATGATGTTGCTACCTGTTCTGTCCTTGCAGTGTTCCTGGTGGTTTCAGTTCCTCAGTTTGTCAAGCAATGATACTGTGTCACGTTGGCTGGAAAGTGGTTTGCTCTTTGTTACAGGTGGTTTAAGTAAATCATGCACATTCAGTAAGTTTTAAGAACCTGCTTCTTTTTCATGTAATGCCATAGGGAGTGGACGTTATTAATTCAGAAAATAGTTTCTTATTCATGTTCTCAAGTGCCCTTAATATTATAGGCAGAGGAAAGCCATCTTGAACATACTGATTTCGTATGTGTTCTCTTCATATAAAAAAGAATGGAGTAAAGCCAATTTTATGATCATTATGAAAGGTTAAATTGTAGAACTCTCTACCCATTAATGTCTGTGATCTAGATGTAAAAAATTCCTCCTACTAGTTTTTGAAAGGGATTTTAATCCTGCTTCTCCATGTGTGAACACACATGCCCAATTTTGCCACACATACATTGTCCAGGGTAGCACAGTGAAACAGGAACATAAATATTCTCAGTACATGAGCCCACTTCATTTTGCATTTTCATTTTCATTTCATTTTTATTTAATTTTCATTTTTCATTTTCATTATAATTTGGGTGAAAAATAATAGAAGTAATACCCACTGTATTAAATAATGGAAAGTATACTCTTATATATGAACTTTCCAATTGCTTTGTTGAGGAGCACGTAGCCTCATCACTAGCACAGTATGAACTGCATGATCCACTCAGGCTTTTCTGCCAAATGTGCAACAGCCTGAATGGGTGGAACTGAGAGCCTTTACACTGGCAAATTTCCTCAGTGTGTAAGTGTTGTATAACAATGGTTATCTTGGTGGTTAATTGAGACATTAAGAGCGTAAAAGGTGAAAGCTGAACATGTACCTTATAATCAAAGGAGAAAAGAAAGGAGCTTTTTTTGCTTACATTTTTATTGGCACCTGTGCTAGCATGATCCAAGCTTCTGAGCTTTACATTTGCATTTGGTAAAAGCTTTCAGGCCGCATCTTCTATCTGGAAATGTATAAATGAGAAGATCTATCCTGATGACATCTTCTCCTCTGGAACATAGGACGGACTGAACGGCAGCTGTCTCTGCAGATAGAGCTCATCCTTGCACTGCAGAAGGTGCCAAACACTGATCACAGAGGTTCTGGATTTGGCAAAACCCCTTCTTGCATTAAGTACTCCTGTTCATTAGTAGAGACCTGTCATCCCTTTCAATATTTTCCCTTCTTTGCTGCGGAGATCCTAACATTCACATATGTTTACCAAATGTATAAAAATGTACTGTTATGATATTGCATTGGAAACTATTCCCTTCTGTAAGGAAGGAAATGGGAACTACAAGTGAAAAAATGATAGGACAACTTAGCATTTATCTATTCCTGTATTGTATTGGAAACTATTCCCTTCTGTAAGGAAGGAAATCGGAACGACACGTGAAAAAATGACAGGACAAATTAGCATGTATCTATCTTATATTAACAAGGGTTGACCAGAATTTTCATTTTTGTTCCAAGGTATTTCAATTTTAGTCTTGTGTTTTGAATGCTAATCTTGCTACTAGAAGATTATGAATACTGTTGTGTTGCATTGCTGTGGAGTATAGCAGGTACGTGTCTATATTATTTTTAATGAAAATGAAAAATGCCAGAGCATCAAATCTTTAATCTTTATAACCTTTGTTACCTGCTCTCTACGGACCATGCAGATCTGTTTTGTGGTTCCTTGGTGTCTTATATGAGAATTTGCTGACTTTCAGAATCTTAGAAAAATTTTTAGGTAATAGTTGATACATTAATGCTTTTTTCATAGTAAAACATTAACAAAAAGGAAATATTCAGTATGAGGAATTTTAAATATAATTGAAACCTGACAATTCAGTTTTGGTCAAGAGTTTGCAAGAAATAGCAGGCTAGTCTTTATCTGCATGTGTCCACAAAACCCATGGAAGCCAGTTTTCATTTGAATGTGCTTGAGGCTTCACACCAAGTGTATTTCAGATCTGAATGTATTTTTCTTATTCCTTGTGTAAGAAAGCACAGAATTTGATGATAGGTTGAAGAAGTCCATCTACCAGAGACCTGTGTAGTCTATCTTACCCAGCAACATTATCCCCTATACCCATAACAGTCATCTTGCCATGCAAAATTATAAATATTTAGTGGACTCTGAACAAATGACACCCAAGTCTCTCCACTCTGACAAATGCAAGGGAGAAGAGTTTCATGGTGTATGTCTCCTGGGCCGGTACAACCCAACCATATCTCTACACAAGTTTCATTTTTCTGGAAAGCTCTTATGGTATCATGATAACCAAGTCATCTTTTGCGAAACCACTGCTACTTTGACTGCTATTTGTTACAGGAGGAAATGACAAACATTGGTAAGATGTCAAACGTGTATAGTCATCCTGTCAGCTTCTGCATGTGAAAATCATAAGGAAGGAGAACTGTTGTTCACATGTGTCTTACTCCATTTCACCTGCTTCTGGATGGTCTGAGGAAAAAAAAGATTCTCTACATTAAAGGCTGTAACTTGTTTTGATGAAGAAAATATGGGGTTTCCCTTCTTGATATTTATAGTTTGAAAAAAAAATAGAAATTTTAGATCATGTTTAAAGCTGATTATAATTTAAAACTGTGTTTTGTATTGTCCTGCTCTTCATATTATCATTTATGCTCTGAACACGTGCATGCTGTTATCATTTCAGTTTATGAGCAGTTCCAGTTCCTTAATGAAACATTAATGTGGGAGACAGTCAAAGATGCCCCCATACTTGCTGAATTAACTTTTCCTCTGCAATTACTTCCCTGGTACTTAAGGCAGCTGTTATTTAGAAAATAGATTTATTGACATTTTCAGTACAATATTGCTGATATTCAGAAGAGCATCCCAATTTACTACCCAGATGCACCTGTATTCCACAGTGTAGGAGTGATTGTCACTGCACTCTCAGCATAGACAGTGACTGTGATAACTTCATTTCATTCCCCAGGAGTGCCAAGGTCATTGATTTGGAAGCTGAGCTTATTGCAATGAATGCCTAAGTGAGAATGAAGCTATATCTTCAAGCTTGTCTCCTTCAAATTCAGTAATTCAGGTAAAAAGAAACTCAGATCCAAGCCACCTTGTTTTCTGAGGGAGGAGGAGGTAAAATCTAGCAGCTGACTGACATGGTTTTGCAGTGACTACAGATTTAATTATTTCATAGTGGAGACAAGAAATCAGATGCAGCCAGAGGCAGAAAAGAGCATGAGCAGCAGGTTAATCTGTTGTGCTGAGAAATTGCTGCCGGCTTTGCAAGGGTCAAGAGAGCAGCATCGAGGATGTTCTGCCCCCCCAGACTGCTTGAGTGACAGGAGACATGAGTCTCAGAGTGCAGCTGCTTGAGTGACAGTTGGAGATAGTGAATTCAAATTTTGGCTGAGAAGAGGAGTCTGTTTTCCTGATAAAGAAGCTATAACATTGCTTCGGCTATAGCAAGAGAAGTTTGAGAACACTGAAATGCAAGGAGTTTTATGGTTTGGAATGAAATTAAATATGCATTCATATAAAAGCCAGAGCAATATAGATGAAAGGAACATTTGAATTTTTGGGGTTCAGTGATGTTTGATGAGTCTTCATATCGGGTTAGCTTGTGAGTGGGTACTTGTTCAAATAAATGGGAAAATGCTAGTGAAAAAAGCTGAACTACAACAACAACAAAAAACCCAAAACAAACAAAAAAAACCCTGTCACAAAATCACGGTATTTGAGTTCTTCCTGGAAAGATACTGAGTAATTTTTTCTCCTATTCTGGCTTGAGGTTAAATACGCATGTCAAATCTCAAAAGGGAAAGGGGCAGACTGAAAGGAAAACTAAGGAGTGGAATATGAAAAAAAGATATTTCAAACTCCTCTAGTTTTTGTAGGTACTATAACAGAACAGCTTCTTTGTACTTCTGTGTTTGTAAGACTAAAGGAGTCCATTGTGAGCCCAATGGGATATATGCACTCTACAGGTATTTTTCCTGGAGAATGTTTTTTTCAAATAGGAGCACGGGAGGATGAGAACAGTAAGTAAATTACATTTTCTTGTTGTATCTTTTCCTCTAGGCTTTTAAAAACTATGGTGTTCTGCATAAAGAGAAATGCACTGAATTTTATTCCAACTGAGAACACTGGCATAAATATATGCTGCAATTAATAGCTATTCATTCAGTATCTGCTGGGCAGAGCAAACACCAGAGCCTAAAAACCGCCATTATTTGGCTCTGAATGGGCAGCTGGTTTTGTGTCAACCTTGGCATAGATTATACATAGTTAAAGGCTATGTAGTTGGTGTCAGCAGCTTACAATAACCTGAGAGACAAATGGTATCCAAAGATGCTAGAATATTGTGCTGCCTTTCAATGACAGGCAAGAGACTCCTGCATGGGAAGTATGATTTTCTGCTCCATCTAATCTGGGTAAGTTTGAAATTGGGAAGTAACTTTAACTTTTTTTCTTTTGTGGGTTTTTTGGCTTATGGTCCCTGTAGCATTGCTAAGATACAAGGAAAGGTTCTTCTGTAGGGTGCTCAGTCTGAAATAAAAATGTATGTACAGGTTTTTAATAAGAAGTAAGGGATTTATGTATACCCACATGTGTGTACTCACCTTGAAGGTTTAGTATTAAATATTTTATGGTTTCTATTCTTTTCTCTTGCGTATTCAAGTGTATACTAGAGGCATACTAATTATAGTGAATAGAACAAAGCACATATGCCAACAAGGAAGAGAACTTCAATAGGCTTTGTAGTTGGTCTACACCAACATAAAGGACAATTCTAAAATTATCTTCAGAACAAAGCCAAGAACATTAACTATGTTTCATTATATAGGACCACTAATGGCTGCAATGATAATTAAAGAATATTAATTACAGAATTTCAGCAAGGCTGTCTATGCACTATGCACTGTTCAGTTCAAACAGGTACCTTCTTCAACTTCCAAGTAAGTCTGCATTTCTTGATCCACCCTCAACATTTTTAGCGAGATATTCCATCACAATAACACAGTATTACTCATGCTGAAAGATAGTTATTTGTTATTGTGTAGTACTTAGGCATATTTTCAAATAACTGCAGGTTACTGGCTGTAAAATAAAATATAATTTCATAAATGCATGTTGCGACTGTCTTTATGCATAATCTCATGCTGCCAAGGAACCAGGATTTTTCCCTTCTCCCTCCACTAATTAAAAGCAAATGAGGATACTGTATCTAAACTTGTTGCAGTTAAATGTTACTGTATATGCAAAGTGCTACCATAATTTTTTCACTTGTATCTTTTAAGTATGAAATCTGTAGAACATGCGTATTTATTAACCTTGTGGTGAAAGGAGACTGTTTTTAAGATTCTTAAAAGGTAAGGAATAGTAATCCACACTCTGAGTGGGTAATAGCAGTGCTCTCATCCGCCTGTTTCTGTGTTTGTAAATCTAATACTGAAACAAGGTGAAATATTCAGGAATCCTAAACTAGATAATACACTACACTCTCAACAGGAAATCAGGCTGAAGGCAACACTATCCTTTACCAAAGCCTATTGAAGCCAGTAGAAGACTTTCTACTTGTTTCAGTGTGTTTTGGATTAGACTCAAGTAGTTTTGAAACCAATATAAACCATATGTTTTCTTGGAAATCAAACCAATATCCAGACAGTCTCCTTACTTACACTGTTTTACATTCACAACCACATTAAAAGCCTGCATCTCATTGGTAGGGATGTAGTCGCCTAAATACTTTGTGATTCTGGGTCATACATACCAAGGACTTTATCTTGCCTTTCTCTGCTTAGTAAAGCAGTACAACAGAAGAGATAAAACCATGATTACCAACATGCATTGAGAATTCATTCTACACACGCATTTTTGCTGTAGTGCAAAAATACTTGGCCTCAGGGCCTGAATGCTCACATCACCTAATTTGATGCTATTACAGTTTGACACTAATAGGCTGCTCTTTCAAAGAGCATGTGAAGCACAACTTTAAAAAACCACTTTGTTAAGAATTGTAACATATAAATGAATGAACAGCCTGGGTGAAATTCAGGTTCTACTCTTTTCCCTTCTCTTCAAGAAAGCCATTATTCCACCTTCCTTTTTCTCATCATTTCCCATCAAGCTTATGAAAGGCAAGAAATTAGCAAACTGAATAAAGTACTCTTCTCATTACCCAGGTTTCATCAAGAGATCTGAGATCAAGAAAACACTAAGAACCTTGAAGGGCAAAACCATATTTCTCATTTTATCATGCGGGTTTTTCAGGCTTTGACAGTAGAGGAGAAAGTATCTGTTCTTTTGTTGTTGTTTGTTTTATTCTTTCCCCTGAGGAAAAACCTGTAAAATCTGGAAATCTGGAGAGCTGCTGAGGGAGGAAAACTGATTTTTTGTGAATACTTCAAATGAATACTGAAAGAACCTTCAGTGTTGAAAATTATATTACTGCTACACTTCAGTTCTTCCAGATGCATTCTAAAATTAATTAGGATTTTAAATTATATTATTTTATTTCAAGTTTATACCAGTATACAGGTCCAATGCCTATATTCTGTGTATATCTATATCCCCTGGAGCTACTTTTCAATGAATATGTAGGAATGCCACGTTCATTTTTCAGTTTTTGCCTCCATAAAACATACTTGTCTTCTGCATCTGCATTAAAGTGCTATGTTTTTAATACAGAGAAGGGCTCAGAAGAAGTATGTGAATATCTTTCTGCTAAAAAGTCATAAAAACATATTGATGTTTTGTATTTCCACTGTTTTATTTTTTCTTACTTTACAAATGTCTCCAGGCAATGTAAATACCTTAATATGCAGAGCAGCTTCACCTCAAATACTGCATGTATTTGTCATTATTCTAAAGTAAAGAATATACAGGTATTTATGACGTTAACCTGCCCAGCAGTACTTCCTGTTTCATAAATAAATTACGCGTAATATATTTTTCACTCTTAAAAAAGTAATTAAATCTTACTTTCAAAGAGAAAAATAACGAATGTAGATATATTTATAATTCAGTTTCCTTCCTCTTTCTCTTAATCTGTTAGAAATAGAGATGTTTCATATTTCTCTGTGTTTTTTTCCCAGACTTCCAAACTTTCCGTAAACTTCATGTTTCTCACATGAAATACCTTATTGCAGCTATGTACAGGTAATGAACAGTAGTACTACAGTTTCTTAAATTCAATTCCTCCTCTAATTTATTTGAATGACCTGCTTTCAGTTTATGGTAACATATATCCGTGATGCTGAGGACTCTGCTGTAGACTTCAGGAACAACTTTTCCATCTTTTCACCCTTACTTTTATTAACAGTTCATTCTTGGCAAAGCAGCTATTAGGGAACTTATTTTTTCACTGCTCTATGTTCTTTCTTTCCTCTCCGCTTTGTCTTGGATAGTGTGAAATATTTGTTCACTTAATTCCCTTTCTCTCCCCCATCTTTGTTGTCTTATTGTGCCTCTCTTATTGATGTAGTTTTATTTTTCCATCAAACTATAAACTCTCCAAACTTATGAATAAGCCTCCGGAAAGTGACCTTTTCAGCCTTCTCCAACCACGAGTAACACAAACAAGAAAAGTCCAGATTTTATGAATGGTCTTACCCAATGCTTTTACTTACCAGAGGTCTTGAATTGGTGACAGAACAAGTAGGTCCCCCAGTTTCTATCTTAAGCCCTCAGACTGAAAATTAGCATTTCTTTTCTTGCTTTTTAATAACCTCACTTGTCTGAACACAAATCTTCTACGTCTGTATGTGTCCCCCTATCTTTGTGTTAAGTAACTTATTGCCACCAGAATAAATTATTGACTGAGCTCAACACCAGCAAAGAATACCCTTTTGTAGCAGCATTTTACTGCAAGAGATTTCTAGGCCTGAATGTGCTTCTGTCTTCTACAATGGTGAGTTAAATTTGACACAGTTAATTTTGTGTTGAAGCTGACCTAATCTACAATGAGGTTAGTGAAAGGAAAAGTGATCAAAAGGCAAGCAGTGAAAATAATGGTTCTGAATCATTAGAGAAGACCTCAGGTTTTACTGATTTCACCCCTCTGCTAAAACCAGTAGGATCTTGCTCAGCGTTAGTCTCCTAAACCTTATTTTTCTAGTCAAAGCTGGCCATGCAATTTGTCTCTTGCGAAGAGGGATGAAAAGAAAGAAGGGTCACTGATTTGCAGGAGCTGTCCATACTCCAGATAGCTTAGGATAAATGAGATTAATCTTCCCTTGTGAAGTGGTGGTGAGCTCTGGTGGGTAAACTCAGATTTTGGCAATGTTTGCAGAGCTACCATCTATTGGCGATTACTGTCATTGGAGTGGAAATGGTAGGATGGCTGCTGTTTCTCTTTTCAGCTGCCACAGTTCACAATCCAGTATGTTATGTAAGCAATTTCCAGCCCTAGTTTAATTAAATATTTTGGTGATACACCATTGACAAACATGGCATTGCTTCCAGGGTACAAACTTTCCTCCATGGATAAATGTAGACACTTGGGATAGTATCACCCAGACTTTGCCTATTCTTAGTGCACAGTTATCTGCAAAAGTCCTTGTACTTTGTGTAACCCCATTGAAAATATTGAGACTAATACCAAATTAAAGCACTTCTCAGTAGGAATTTATGTGAGAGAATTAGGACACTTTGAGAATTCATCCATATTAAAAAATTCTTATTGAAATGAAAAACAATTAAACTGAGACCAATGATGAGCATTTTCCCTTTCTCAGTATCTCATGTACAATAAAAAAATTAACATACTTCACTCAGATAGAGACTAGTTCTTATTGCAACTGTGTTTCATCAATCTTGCTTGTGTATTGGATGTGTGCTGAATGAACCTTAGCTCCTCGACAGCAATGAGGTGGGTCGAGAACTGGCTGAATGGCAGAGCGCAGAGGGTTGTGATCAGTGGTGTGGAATCTAGTTGGAGGCCTGTGACCAGCGGTGTTCCCCAGGGGTCAGTGCTGGGTCCAGTCCTGTTCAATGTATTCCTCAAAGACTTGGATGAAGGGACAGAGTGTACCCTCAGCAAGTTTGCTGACGATACAAAGCTGGGGGGAGAGGCTGACTCACCGGAAGGCTGTGCTGCCATTCAGCGTGACCTGGACAGGCTGGAGAGTTGGGCGGAGAGGAATCTCATGAAGTTCAACAAGGGCAAGTGTAGGGTCTTGCACCTGGGGAGGAACAACCCCATGTGCCAGTACAGGCTGGGGGTTGACTTGCTGGAGAGCAGCTCTGCGGAGAAGGACCTGGGAGTGCTGGTGGACAACAGGCTCACCATGAGCCAGCAGTGTGCCCTTGCGGCCAGGAAGGCCAATGGCATCCTGGGGTGCATTAAGAAGAGTGTGGCCAGCAGGTCGAGGGAGGTGATCCTCCCCCTCTACTCTGCCCTGGTGAGGCCGCATCTGGAGTACTGTGTCCAGTTCTGGGCTCCCCAGTTCAAGAGAGACAGGGAACTACTGGAGAGAGTCCAGCGGAGGGCCACAAAGTTGATTAGGGGAGTGGAGCATCTCTCTTATGAGGAAAGGCTGAGAGAGCTGGGTCTGTTCAGCCTGGAAAAGAGAAGGCTGAGAGGAGATCTGATCAATGCTCACAAATATCTAAAGGGTGGATGTCAAGAGGACGGGGTCAGACTCTTCTCAGTGGTGCCCAGCGACAGGACAAGGGGCAATGGGCACAAACTGGAACACAGGAAGTTCCACCTGAACATGAGGAGGAACTTCTTTACTGTGAGGGTGACAGAGCACTGGAACAGGCTGCCCAGAGAGGTTGTGGAGTCTCCTTCTCTGGAGATATTCAAAACCCGCCTGGATGCATTCCTGTGCAACCTGCTCTAGGCTAACCTGCTTTAGCAGGGGGGTTGGACTAGATGATCTCTAGAGGTCCCTTCCAACCCCTACCATTCTATGATTCTAAGATTCTATGATTCTATGAATGAGAGACAGTACTTACACCAGTACGGGCCTGGATTAATTTTTGTCTTTGTTTGTTTTGGAAGAAGTGGAAAGAAGAATATTTGTACGTAAGAAGTCTTATCTGATCAACTTGCTTGTTTAAACCAATGTTGGGAGGTCAGTGCTTTGTACCTGTTTGTTCCTGATACATTTCACTGTTGGTTATGTCACTGGTGTGGTGCAAGAACATATGGAGAAAAGTGGATGGTACAGGCTTTACATTAGCTGTGAGTTGCCTGCAGAAAGAATAATCTCTTGTACAGCAGAAGAGCACACTGTGTTTCATAATCTGACCTTTTGGCATTACTCAAAGCCTGCAACAATCATTGGGAATATTCCCATAGCCTTCTATGAGCTGCAGGCTGGATCAAGCCTAAGCTAGCAAGGAGATGCTCAGAACCGTGGACTACTCTTGTGCTCTGTAGCTGTCAGTCCCATATCTGTGTTCGTGTTTATAGTAAAGAAAAGGAAAAGACCACCAGCATCACAGGAGGCTGCTTGAGAAGCCAGTGCCCAGCCAGTTTCACGCAAGGATTTACTTTTTAAGGTCTTGCACTACAGAAGTTGGGGAAAGGGACTGGGAATAGAGAGAGGAGATTGATTTGTTTGACAAGCATTTGCACTGTGTCCATCTTTATAATTCAATTTAATGTCTTAATCTGAACACTTTTTATTGTTGGTGTTCAGGAGTAAGCTGTCACCCAAAGTGCCTGCTAGGAATTTCCTAATTAACATGCTAATCACAATTCAACTCAAGGTGTTGTTTAGACTTGTTCATGATACAAAGAACTAGCTAACAGGCATGTGCGGCAAGACTTGCAGAAACGAATTTATCTCAAGAGTATTGTCTGCTTGTACCAAAAGCATCAAGGAGATAAAAATAACAAATTAATTAAAACGGGTTATGGTGAGTCACGAGGCCACATTAAGTGTCCAGTCTTAATGAGTTAGCACTGGATTGTGCTTTGAGGAGAGAGAGTGGTAAGGTGCTACCATGGGAGAGTGCCTTAGATAGGGAAGAATTTTTGTGACTTACATCTTGTGACAAAGGAAAACAGACTTGAATAGTGGGAGTCTGCAAGATATACTGATTTGCACTGCCTTCAATAAGAGAGCAGGCTCTCAACATGCTTCAGTTAGGCAATTCTCTGCTGGCATTCAACTGCCATATCATTCAAGGTCAATATCCTCTTCAGTCTCCCTGTGGCATAATGGCACCAGCTATCAGGTCCCTCCAGGCAGGGCTGTGCACTAGGGCCTTCCACACCGGATGTAAGTTCTGCATTTAAAAAAAGTACTGGCAAGTTAGTGTGGAGGAAAGAGAATTTCGTCTGGAGGAGGCCATGAGACCTGTAGCTGAGCTATGGTTTTGCAAAACTCTACTGTGTCACAAGATGCTACCTAAACAACACAGCCCTGAAGCAAGCCAGCTCGACCGGGCTGGCTGTGAGTACACAGATGGGAAGAAGCAGACAGCCAGAAGCACTGGCACTTCCCTCTGTGGAGGTACAAACTATTTGTAATGTCTTCCACATGTTAGCATAAGAGGTACCTTAGAAACATGAGTGATAAATAACAGCAGCACAAATTATTTCCATCATAGGGAAAAGCCTTTGTAGCCAATAATCCTGGCACCTGTATCTATTAGAAACAGATTAGTGGGAAGCTTGAAAATAAGACAGGATGGTACAATAAGGTTAATGATCTCACCATGCACCTAAATGCAATCATCTGTGTGGAATTTATATTGCTAATTGACTGAGTAAGAAACCCTTCAGTCTGCTACTGTGGACTCACGGTGAGTATAGCTTTCTGTCTTGTTACCTGGAAAAGAATCAAGGGTTAATCTTGAGTTTAGTTTGCATTTGAGCTATGAAAACAAAAATCTGAAGGCCATGAGGAGTCTCTTAGAGAAGGCAGTCATCTGCCATTTATGATTTAAGCCTAAACTTACTGTCTATTGTGTATATTGCAATCAAGTAGTCTGACAACATTGTAAAATATTGAAGGCTTCCTTGTGGTAATAGGCTAGATTACAAGTGTTTGTCATAAGTGTCAGGCTGTGATTAAAAAATGGTTTGAAATGAAAACTTTTTTTAAAATATGAAAATGTGTCTTAAAAATCAAGTTCTTTGACCTGTACTGTTTAAGTTAGAAGATCTGATTTAATAGTCAACCATCAGGAATGCGTAGTTTCCTGGGATTTTGAAGCATACTAAATTGCCAATAAGATGTATGGACATTAACAGATGTGCATGTGTTCTTGTTGTCATGGTCCATTCTAGCTTAAAAAGAACATCATAATCTATTAGATAAAACTCCATGTGGGTACCTGGTTTGCGTGATTTTCTTTGCCTTGCAGTGTGTCTCATATCAACAGGAGATGACAGGCTGTAACAATCAGTGCGTACAAGGGGACTGTGCACAGCCTTGAAAGCATAATTGCTTTGTTCTTGGCCTATACTTAACTGTTCTGCAGTGCAGCAGCAGGGTTTTATATTTTGCTGGTTTACCTAAGAAATGTTAAAAGGAAGTTACGGACTCAATGCCTGTGTAACTGTGTGACTGTTAAAGGTTTTTGGCAAATCATAAATATTTGTTTGGAAAGAAAGTACTGGCATGAGCTCATCTTACTAGCCCATGTTTGAGTAACAGTGAGTCATGGACATTTTGCCTTATCAGATCGTTTTTGAGCAATATAAACAATAATGATTGTAAATTACATGTGTGTACATGGGGGGAAGAGGATGTGGGCAGCTATGGAAGAAATTATATTTGTATCCTGTGGCCTGTCTTTGCTCCTGTGTATGTTTACCTTGCTATGTCAAATTATATAAGTGGAATGAGAATACACTTAAAAGTGCAAAATTGAGGTTATACTTTTGGATGAGAAGAATTCATAGATCTGTATCTATAATCTAAACTCAGCGGACTAGAACAGATTTACAGATTTATAATTTCTTTTGCCTTGCTGTGCAGAGCAAGATGTAATCTTGATACCTTTACCTGTGAGTTTACTGCCCACATTTGTCTAGGAGTGACACCAGACTGGGCAACACAGCCTATGAGAGTGTTATGCTAAGAAGTAAAAATTATAATTGAAGGTTCGAATCAACAGGGAAGCAGAAGACCTCTTTGAAGATGTTAGGCATGCTGAGCTTTAGATGCATGAAGATTGTTGAACAACACTGCTTCCACTGTGCTTACATGACTTCATCTCAACAGAATGTTTCTGCTTCTTATTATAATTAAGGGTAAAAATGAGTCACAAGAATTTTTTCATTCACTTAATCAGAGTGGGAAAAACAAAGAAAGCTGAAACAGAATGTGTTTTAATATCGCACCTGAAATGCAGTAGAGGTCTATGGAATCAGGTGGTAAGGCTTTCTTCCATGACAATTTTTTCCAGATTAGCATGTTGAAAGATTTCTACCTTGTTCTTCTTAACTACTAGGCAGTTTTAGAATCTATATCTTAAATTCTTAGAATTGGTGTTATAAGGCAAGGTCCCTACAGATCATAGCTGAAAAGTTTCTTTTCATCACATTTAAAGGAAAGAATGAGATTTATGCTAATAGCTTCTGAACTGATTGAATCTCAGCCTTGTTTTCTAGTGTAGCTTTTGATATTTCTCCAACTTTCTCTTTGAGAATAAAATTAAATAAGTCACATGATGGTTACACCCTTGATGTTTTCTACTTGAGGCATTCATTCCATTATGTGACAAAGACTGCTTCTGAAGAAGTACTTTCAGGTTCACTTTTAAGCCCTTTGTCCCGTTCTTCTGTCTCTTGCCGTTCTTTATTTCAAGTGCTGCTTGGGTGGTTAAGCTGTTTCTTAAATTACACGGTTAGAAAAGTCATCTGCTCAGCCAGATGTTGCAGATAGTATAATACAGTATATGAAGACCATTTTCTAAAACATATTGAAAAACTTAAATTTTAGTCAAGTATTCTGACAACCAGCCATCAACATTGGCAAGTCTTTAAACAAAGTCTCATCATTCAGAGAAGACAGTGCTTCTGATTCAGTTGTCCATATCACATCTAGGAATATTTCTGAAACCAAATCTAGTAAAATTAAGGATCAAATACAATTCTATACTTGCACAAAACAGTGAAAGGATTTTGATGTGATTGAAATAGGATCACAGAAAATGGAAATCTCTTTTGATTAAGAGCATGAATAAAAAGTTTGGAATTATTTTCACCTTTAACAAATACAAACACAGAAAAATTACTTGCAGCAAACTATGTTGTGAAGCAAATTATTTAAGTCATCAATTGCCAGACTGCTGTCTTTATAAACTTACTGTTCTAGGTTTATCATTGGGTGTTTTACTGTGTGTTATGCTATAAATGTCATTGTATGTGTGAAAAAGTGTCAACTACTTGTTACTGAATTTAAAATGACTATCAGAATTATCTGAATATTTGGTACTTCTTTTGTATGTACTTGTGATATTGGTGATACTTTACAAATCCCAAATACTTTGGATAAATGAATATTTCCTCTTTTTGTCTTTGTATTATCTTCATAAATCTTTAGATAACTTTACTAGAGAATGCAATGTCTTCATTCATTCCATGATTGGAAAATTGTAATTATTTCAACTTTAAGATAGAATATTTGAGTACAGTTTAACTCTCATCTAAACGTTGCTACTTGAACTTTCTCAAAACTACTCCAATATTTAAGATGATGTCTGTTGCTGTTCATGTGGAAAGAAATATGGCCCCATAAAATCAGGACTATTGCAGGTGTCTTCCTACTAAACAGGGAAGGAAAAGTATGGACTATATATAAGAAGTGTATTATCTAAACTTTAGCATATCTAACAGAACACTAATCTTCCCTAAATTACAGCCAAACAACTTTGTTCAGCACCATTGGGTGACATTATTGATGTCTACTAAGGTCATTACCTTTTTCTTTTTGTCTTAGATAGCATTGTGAACTATGTGTTAGTTGGTTTCCTTATTTACTGAGTTTTCATCTTGTTAAAAAAGGTAATGTCAGCATGCTTACTCTGACTGGATACACTTATATGTATTTATTTTTATGTTCCAGGTGACTAGGACTGCTAAAGCATTATTTCTCCAGTAAATCTTGAAAAGCCTAGCTGAGGAGAGTGTACTACTACTCTTTGATCTGGTACTATTTTTAGGCTTACCTTCGTGACTGAAACTGCTCAGACCTGCATTCTTTTGTATTTCTATTCTATCATTTGTATTAATAGAGGATTGACAGGACACTAGCAGTGTTTTCATATTATCTACTTGCCAAAAGATTGCTGGACTAACTGTTTTGTACTTACATACTTGGTTAGAATAGCATGTCAACTGCAAAAGACTGCATAATGTGTTAGGCGCATAAAATAAAACATCAATACATGATAGACACAAACCTTATCTGTAACTGTTCAAAGTACATCAGTGTTCTGTTGGGTGAGCTGTGAAACTTTAAGCTCTGTTGCTGCCAGTTCATCTTTATCTCCTAGTCATGACTCATGGGGTGATATACTCTCTGCATTTAAGTGGAAGGTCCAGAATTACATAGAAGGTATGGGTAAAAAAAAAAGACTAATATTTCTGTATTTTACAGTCTTGGTTGACATCAAAGATTCACTGCAGTTTATGAAAGTTTTTAAAAAAATCACTCTACCTATTTGGATCACTCATTGTCTAGGATCTTTTTGAATCTACACTTCTAGCAAGTGCCAAGTAAGGCTATTGCATCTGCAGTTAATATGATTAGTTACTGAAGTGCCAAGAGTGGTCTTGGAATCTCTTTGAACGAGCTACAACAGTTTATATCCCTGTTCTGTTTTAACTAATTTCAGGAAATTTATCTGCTAGTTTCTTCAATATTTTCAAAGTCAAAACCCAACAGGGTCTCATTTCAGTTAAAATTTAACATGTCAACTTGAAAAGAACTCTTGATACAAACAATTGCAGTCTTTAACATTTGTCTACAAACTCACAGTTTAATTTAAATAAAGGTTGTGGCCTTAAAACATAGTTTGCAGCTTAATTGCACAGTGACTGGTTTCCTTTGGGAAATCTATTGTGTTTCAGGCTGACTGTGGAGATATTTGTGTTGCACAGTGCCCCTCCTTCCCCCCACATGGCCATCAGCTGTTAGAGCTCTTTTTGATGTTGTTTTCTGTTCATGTTGAAAGTACATGTTGAAGCTGCCACATTGTTAATGAAAACACACTGTGTAGTGCCCAAGATACTCTACTTTGAAAAAGGAAATTAAATTTTAAAAGCTTAATTAAGATAATGCTGAAGATCCAGTTTACCTACAGAAATGGTATCAGAGTTAAGGGAGTGAATGCTGCTATGCCAAAGAGATTTCAAGACAGATATCTTTAAGCTGATCTTGTGCTGTTTTATTTGTAAGCAATTGTGTAGCTTTCTTATTTATTGCTCATCACTAGTGAGGGAGCAGATAATTTAATTTGTGGTATCGCTGACAGAGAGGCTTCCTCATTACCATCAAGTTAATCTGTGCTACTAAATGTGTCTGCTACCTTCCCACTCATATTATGAGCCATTGTAGGATGTGTCCTATTGCAGAGAAGCACGTCCCACAAACACTTGCTAATTGGAGAACTGCAGTGCAGCCTGTGATTAAAGCATTTAAATTTCAGAGTGTTCTGAGGACCTGCTATGAATTAAGCCAATGCTGAGTGAACTTCATCTATGAGAATTTTGATTAGTGTCCACAGATCAACTGAGGACTTCTGTTGGTGTTTGGTCTGGCATGTACGTACTGATCTTAGTGGTTTGTTTATGAAGCGAACAATGTCTAGTGTCATATCAGTAGACATTTCACTTTAGACTCATAAAAAGAAATTCAGGCCTTGCTCCAGGCTTTCATCTTTAACTTCCTTACAGATTAGTGTCTTAGTCCAAGAAGTCAATTAAGCTTCATGACAGTTCCACTGCTTCTTCATCTGTTGATTGTAGAATTAGGGTTGTCTGACAGATACCTGATAAAACTGTATTCTGAAGGACCCAAGAACCCAAATTTCTTTTATTCATTACAATAACATGGGAAGTATACAGATTATTTCTCTTTGAGATCATGTTGAAATACGAACTATTTTTTTATCTCTAAAGTATTTTGGCTCATAATAAAGTATTGCTTACTCTGTTCTTACAGGACATCTGAGTGCTTGTAAGTAGTGTTAAAAGGTGAGACAGAAGAGATTTTAGGTATTTAATACCACTTACCAACATCCAAAAATAAAAGTAAGATGCACATCATTGTATTGAAAGATGTAGAGCTTGTGTGAATGGATGTTCAAGATAGATATGTGAACTGCAAGGCTGGAACAGGATTCATAATTACTACTCCTTTTTCTATCCAGGAGAAAAACTTCACTAGGTTGAAGATTGTCAAGTATGATTTTATGGAACAGAAACAAACACAAGTGGATTTCAGAGGACAGCAAGGAGAAGGGGGAGTGATGGGCACATTCTACCTTTCATCCCTGTACTCTATACTGAATTTAAGCACTGAAATGTTTAGGGCTCCATTCTCTGCTTGCCAAGGCTTGTGGTCCTTCTGTTTAAGTGTCTTACCATCTGATCTCTATTACCACACACTCTTTAAGAAGAGTTACTCATAAAATAGCTCCCTGAAATAGAAGTAGTGGTGGGTGGGGATAGTTGAGCCTGCCACAGCAAGCAAGGAAAAAACTTACATTATAAATATGAAAGATGCAAGCCATTTTATGTGACACTTTTGAGGTATATCAAAAGACTTGCCTCTGTGGAAGCAGATGCAGAACTGGAAAGCTGAGTGGGAAAGCCTTCTTGAGAATCTTGAGCACATTATTATGAATCTCACCTGTGCTTGTGTCAGATAGTGAAGCCTCTTCAGAAAATATGTCAGAGTGACATTCAGTGACAACACCTGGAAATATACCACATTATTAATGGCACACAATTCTCAAAGGCTGCCTTCTTTCCCTGTCTGCTCTCATCCAAATGATACAGGAATCCTTTCTGACAGTGGTCAAATATAGGAATCTAAATCTTCTTATAGTGAAAAATGTTGCACGTCAATGTGTCTTAGCCAGATAAAGAGTATCAAACAGAATTAACTTTAACATGAGGGAATGCTGCAGTCTGTTGTAGGAAATCAATGCAGGCTCTTAGCTTTCTACTCGAAAAAGCATCATGTTCACTAAGCACAACTCTGCTCCATTGGATATGTTCCTTTCTGTGGGGCAAGCCAAGGTTCCAGACCATATTAAGCCTTAAGTCCCCAGTGAAATGAGATTTCCCCCAGAAAGAAACATTCTCCTTTGCTTTCTTTTTTATTCAGGCTAAATTCAAAGTTGAAGTTCATTCCTCTGTCTCTCAATCACTTTTCTGGGGTCAAAACAGTCTCTCAGTTGTAAATGTTTGACTCTAACAGATTACAGTAG
Source organism: Steatornis caripensis (assembly GCA_013398225.1). Lineage (NCBI taxonomy): Eukaryota > Metazoa > Chordata > Aves > Caprimulgiformes > Steatornithidae > Steatornis > Steatornis caripensis. The sequence continues at coordinate 32,605 of VZSC01007190.1, read as the reverse complement.
ATGCGTTTCCTGATTAAAATATTTCAAAATTTGGCCCTTTCGGAGCACGCAGAGCACTATGAAAAATCCAATGCTAGTGATCAAGGGAAAAAAAAAACCAAACCAAACAAAGTTAGATACGAGTCATGGTTTGTGACTGTCTGAGACTGTGTATTGATAGCACTCAGTAGATATATGAAGAAAGTAATTTGCATTTACCAGTGATGACTCAACCAGGAAGCTTTATTTACATGTGAACATGCCCGCACACACGCTTTTCTGCAGGTTCACTACAGCAACTTCCAGATGTTGTTTGTTTCTAACACAGTGTATAATTCAAGAGTGCCTAAGATCATAACTCTGTTTTTTTGGGCCTCTGATCCCTCTCCTTCTACTCTACCCACCTCTGGACTCTTTCCTGTAGCTGCTCTACAGATGTGCACCCCATTCCTGGACAGCTGCACAAGACAGCTGAGCATGGTGGGTCCCACAGAGACACTCTTTCAGAAACCACTCTTGCTCTTCCCTTGCTGTGTCTTTGGTCTGGAGATGTTTTCAGTGTCAGTCACCTTATTTCTTCTACTTGAGCATGGGATTTAAATACAAAAAAGTCAGACTTTTGCTTGCCTAAGCTTTGTGAGTGATGGGTCGTGATGGCTCTCCACATATTCTCTGTAGGGAAATCTCTTATGGTAAACAGTAATAATTTTTTTATAGTCATGAAACAGCATACTATCTTGAACTTGTGCTTATGAAATACTATTGATATTTTGAGTTGTTTGCAAGTTTTGGAGGCTAGGGAAGAATTTCTCATGCAAGTTAGACTGACAAGAGGCTCTGTGGACTTTTTCGCTTTAGGTTAATTGGGGAATATAGGCACAGTTAAAGCACAGTATGCCTGTCTGTGATTTATTTCTGGCTTTTGGATGGTATGCAGTCAAGCTGAGGATCAGAAAAGAACCACTTCCTGCAAGTAAGTGCAAGTCCTTTGTCCTATTTAGTATCCTGGAGGAGAAGGAAACCTGAGGTCCTCACACATGCAGCCTTCAGGACACACATATGCCCCTTTGCAAGAAAGTGAAGGAAAAGTTTCTATGATATAGGGCTTAGGGTGGCCAACCTAGACAGTTTGTTCATTCATAGTTGTTAAACATCCTGCAAAATAAAGGAAGGAGGTCTTTAACCATCTCACAGTCGTGCTTTTCATTTTGAAGTTTATCCATATGTCTAATTCTCTTCAATCTGCTGTTCATCGGTTTATACATTGCTCAATTGTAGGCATTTCAATTTATCTTTTAAAGTCAGTAACTCTCAGTCATTCACAAATGCTCAATTGTGAATATTCTTTTAAACAAGGCATTTGACAATTTTCCATCCACTCTTCAAATGACTTATAACTAAAAGCACTGTGAACCACATGTTTGCATGTATCATTCTTCATTTGCGTCTTAAGCATACCATATTAAATCTTTGCAAAGGGTTGTGCTAGGAAAGCTTTTTCCCTGGAGTATTTGGGAAATGCAAACAGAAAGGAATATGAACAATGGAAACTGATATTCACATAATATTTTTAATGTGTTCTGCAGACTGTCTGCAGATACTATTTTTTTTCTGTTTCATCAATCTTATATATATAATAAGCAACTAAAATAATGCCTGACACTATATCAGATTTTCATGCCTAGCCACTCTTGCAGGTCTTGTGTGTGGATTTTTCCACTTTTACTAATTCTAACTAAGAATTTTCTTAAAGTGATGATATCCCAGGTGACCAGGAGCAGAAGAGATTGTTCTTTATGTCTCTTCTCCTGGAGCTCCTAGTACAAGTAATACCAAATGAGATGGTAGCTTATACAATTTAGAGTACTCTAATGCACTTCCAGCTTGGCCTAGAATTGAAGGGAAGGATACAGGGACTGTATTTGGCTTTCTGACAGGCTAGTTCAGCTATGTACATTGAAATAGTTAGGAGACTTCATTTGTTTTTTAGTGTACTTCAAAATATACTTAAAATTAAATCCTCCAAACAATATAGTACTATTTGGAAATCTAGGTACATTCTGGGAAGAATACTGAAAGGAAATAAGTGAAAATCCCCAGTATTTATTTTCTTGCAAGCAGAAAATATATGTTTTCAAAACACTTCATGCAGAGATTAATAAACCAATGATAGAGTGTTAAATCACAAGAACATGTATCAGATTTACCTTCTTTAACCACGAAAAAAACTTGGATTTGTGTGGAAAAGTTAACCAGCTCTTACAGGAACATTTAATTCATATGTCAGGTAATAAACATTAAATAGTAGAAAATTTGAATGTAAGATTTCCATTAATTTCTAAAGGGAGGCTATAGGAGTCTGTATATGACCAGTCATGGAGAACTAGGAATCTGCTTCAAAAAGTTGGATGGCAAGGTGCAGTGGGAATTATGCTTGCAGCTACATGAGTTGCTGACTGGGTATAAGAAACTTTGTCACAATGAAGACAGCGAATGTATTGCCAAAATAGGTTGTGCAAAACTCCGTTTTTTAAGAGTTTCATGACCAGACTGCAGAAAGCTCTGGGTAACCTGATCTGACCTTGTAGCTCACTTTGCTTGAGTAGGTTGTTGGACTAGAGACCAGATGAGGGTCCATATAACCTGAATTATCCTACAGTCAAATCTTGTACTGCAATACGTTGATGAAGCTGGAGCGAGGGAGCACCAGGGAGGGAGTCAAAGGTGAAAGATGTACCAAGAAACAGAGTAGTTCCCCTAAATTGGAAAAGATACATGGTGCCTAACGCTCTGGAACTTTGAATCTCTTTGTAGCAATTCTTAACGTGGACCTCAGTGAAGTGCAAGCATAGAGACTGAAGTTTTTAGAAGCCTGACTGAGAACAGGAACTAATATTAAGAACTTTCTCCACCTCTTGTTGAGCTATAGGAGATCCAGGTTTAAATTTAATTCGACTCATAAATTTACATCTTGATCATGTCTTGTATTTAAGAACTTTGAGATGAATGTTGAGGGAAACAGGAAGGAGACATGGTGTAGCAGATGTTTGTTGTGTGCATAGCCACAGTAGCGGACCATTATGACAGAACTGTTTAGTACCTCTTTTCTGTTTCATACTGTCTGCAGCCCTGCCATTTGATGACAGAAGTCTCACAGGTGGAAATTAACTCCCTTGAATCAGGAGGCTGTAGGAATGCTTTTGATCTGGGGGATTATCCATTATACAATTACAATTATCACTGTGTTTTATACAAACAAAAATGTTGTATAATAAGATGTTGCCCATGTATGTTTATAGCTGGTCAATAGAAAAAACATGTAGTGTTACTGATCATTTGACAAATGTCAGCTGCAATGCCTGGAAATGGGTTTAATTTACTCAGCCTTTATCTGTTTCCGAAGTTTAAGATCAAATATGAAATATCTGTTGATGCTTGCTGAAAGTAAGAGCAATGAGCATTTGCTCTCTGAGTTTGACTTTCTCTGTCTAGCTCTGCAAGTGTCCTCTTCGATCAGGCAGAAACATCACTGTGGGGGAATCCAAGATACTGCTGATGACAGCAACGTTGACATACTTTTAGTTTCTGCTGTCAAGTGAAAGCAAATTATCTTGATTTTAATCTTTTTCTTTTTAATGGCAATTCCATTTATCCAGAGGTGGGTGAGAGGAGAAATGACATGTTATTTCCCCTTGCGTGTTGTTTGTGATTTTAAAATCCACAGTCAGATGATAGCTGAGACCTCATGAGCCAAGAGCTTGCATTGCTTTTGTCATGTTTTTACACTGCTTTCTTATTGTATTTTTTTAATAAAAGAAAAATTTAAGGCAAAAAGAAAAAATGCATATAAACCTTATTTGAGAACTAAACATTTCTGTAGAGCCTTAATAAACCCAGGCTTAACAACAAATTCTGAAAGAAGCTATATAGCTCTGCCTACATAAAAAGAAAGTAAAATAAGCCTATAATTACATTGATGATGGTGATTATTATTATTATATTTATTATTGCTCTAACAAGCAATGTTGTAAGCTTTAGCTGGATAGCTTGAGATGTCTTGGCAGAAATATCTGACTGACACTACTCAAGAAAAGCACATATTTAATTTGAGATTTGTTGCCAAGAGTTTCACTGATAGCTTATAAGGCACAAGCAAAATAATATTCGTGCCATTTTATGACTATCACAGTCCTGTGGAGTACATAATCCAAGCCCTCCTGAGAGTGTGCAAAGTGGATTCATAAAGGAATTTCTGCTTTTCAACAGTCAAATTTTAGAGCCCTACTGGAGTTAAAGGCAGAGTTCCGAGCTTATAGATCTCTGTGAAAGGAGAGTTAAGGGCTATGAACAGAAGTAGGTAAGGCATCAGGGAAAGTCTACTTAGCCAGTAGGATGCTGAAAGAAGATGAAGAAAGGGCAGAATAATTTAAGGGACTTCAGGAATGCCTTGTGAATTCCCTCTCCTGGAGCCAAGCCATTCTTGTCAAAATGTTAGCAAGCAAGAGAACCTGCTAAGACTTTAGGAGATCCTCTGTTTTGTCTAAGGTCTTCATTCTGTATAACCTCAAACTGGACCAGCTCTACCCTGTACTCAGAATGTTCAGAGAAAAGACAGTATGAATGCTTGGCATTCTCACACATCAGTATTGTGTCCAAATCACAGAGGTTTAAAACAAGTATGGATTTAGCTAAAGGATTTTGCAATGTGTGGTCTGTGCCAGCTAGCAGTGACATGAAAATCCAGATTCTCTTGCAGGAGTTCTTAAAGGAAGCTTGACTGAAAAGTAGGGATAGACAGAACAACTTCAGGAGCTATATTATTACTATATTGCTCCTCATAAAATGTTAGAATAAAATTACACGTTCTCTGCTTCTTGTATGACAATTAAGACAAGCTATTCTGCTCTATTACGCTCAGCTATTGCCTGGAAAACTCAGCTAGCTACAGGACTGCAGTATTATTTATGTAGAAGTGGATTGCCAGTGTTGATGGATTTTGAAGACCCTAATGCTAGGAACTAAAATGACAGCTGGTGACCTACAAGTGAAAAGAATGTGGTATTATCCCCCAAGACAAACTACATTTATGCATTGGTCTGTTATTTATGATGAATCTGTCATGTGCATTTGAGAAATTATACATCAGGATCTATAATAGTCTTACAGAATGTTTTGTAACCTGTGGCTGCTTAATCAATAACCTTGGGTTCTTTACTGAATCAGCTTTGCTTGCATGCCCCATCCCATCCTCTTACTCACCAAGTCCTGTTTGGAAATAAGGAGATGTTTGTCTCTTAAAATTACCTGTTTTGAAAAACAGTGTACTTTAATCAAAGCAAGGCACTTTTTTTTCCTTCCTTTGCCTCATTTAGGTGTTCCTTGTCAAACACCAAATCCAAACCTAAGTGACGGTTGGCCTGGGAGCTCTGTTTCTTTTATGCACTCTGCCAAACTCTGGCATACAGCCCAGAAGGAGCTTAAAGCAAACTTATCTCATTTCCATTGGGGTGTAATAGGTGTGGGAATTCCCCTGAGGTAGTACAGAAGTAATTTTCTCATCAGCTGTCAATGGTCCCAATCCACATGACACAGATAATTTAAGCATCTCAAAAGGGTAGCTTTAATTTAACGGCAGCTCAGACAGGGTCCATGACATTGAACAAGGACATGTGTTTTCTCCCTGGTTTGTGTAACTTTGCTGTATTGGATTTACCTTCTGTTTATTTTATGTTGTCTAAAGAAAGTGATCACTTTTGTAGGAGATACATATGATGTATGCTGTGAATTCTTGCAAAAATGTTATTGTTGGAGACCAGATTTACATGTGTAGAACAACTCTGTCATTGCATGGAGTTTGGCTGAGGGGAAAGCATCCTATAGAAACTAGTGTCATCACCTAACAGAAAAAAAAAAATCATTTTTCTATTTTTGTCTTATCTTCAGCTTTGCCTGTCAAATGACAAGTCTACCCATTAGATACTGCTGAGTGAAGAGCTTTTCCAGAAAATGATGCATGTCATATGTTTGTAGGTGACATCCCTGGGATAATATGTAGAATCATGTGATAAATATGCACTGTACTTTGCCTCTGGCCATGGTTAGTTGCAATATTCAGTTTAGTAACTGAACAAAGGAACAGGGTGTGGTGGGTTAACCTTGGATGGATGCCAGGTGCCCACCAAGCTTCTCTATCACTCCTCTCCTCAGCAGGACAGGGGGCTAGAAAATAAGATGGAAAACAACTCGTGAGTCAAGATAAAGGCAGTTTGTTAAAGCAAAAGCAAAGGCCACACATGGAAGCAAAGAAAAATAAAAGTTTTATTCTCTACTTCCTGCCAGCAAGAAATGTCCAGCCACTTTCCAGAAAGTAGGGCTTCAGTAGGCTTAGTGGTTGCTCTGGAAGACAAACGTTGTAATCACAAAAGCTTCCCCCATCCCCTCCTTTCACTTAGCTTTTATTGCTAAGCAGTTATCAGATGGTATGGAGTCTCCCTTTGCTCAGTTTGGGTCATCTGTCCTGGCTATGTCCCCTCCCAAGATCCCAGTCTACTGGTGAGGGAGGAGGGGAATGTTGGAGACACAACCTTAGTGCTATGGGAGAAGTGCTCAGCAGTAGCCAAAACACTGGTGCATTGTTGACACCTTTCTAGCTATCAATACAAATCACAGCACTGTGAGGGCTGCCAGAGGGAAAATTAACTCCATCTATCTATCTCAGCCAGACCCAATACGCAGGGAAAGGAAAACCAAAAGCACCCAAGCTGGCTGGAACCAAATTGCTCTTATTCTCCTGAAGTGCTTTCTTGGGAAGGCAGGGGAAGAATATGATTTTAAAATGAGTTTTTGGTTTGAGACATTTTCACCTATTTTGTAAGTGAAGCATAGAAGCAAAAGAATTTAAAGAGTGATTGTAAACATTGTTCACAAAACAGTGAAAACATGAATATGCTTAGATAATTTGGGATTGGGAGAATAATGTTGAGCTTCACTGAAAATTACAACAAAAGAGTCGTGGGGAAGAACTGAGCAAAATGCATTTATTTGGAACTGGATAAGCACCACATTCTTACTGATCCAATTCTAGTGTAAGATCAGGTAGGACTAGATGTGTGGAAGGAATATCTTGTAGTTGGATCAAGACCTCTCATTTTAAGCAAAAGATTTGCTGAGTAAGTAACTCTTTTACACAGAAAACACTGAAACTGCAGCACAATGTTTTTATTCAATGTCTTCTCATTCTATGTCCTAAGTATGTTCCTTATCATATTCTTTTCCTTCTGTGTTTGAGTCTTTATAGCTAGAGATTTTTGTTTTAGAAGAGAAAGGCAACAAATAATCGATCATTTAAAAACACACTAAAGTGTTGTTTTCTGTGAGAGAAAGGGCATACAGAACACACAGCAATGTGGAAAGTTGAAAAGATTTTATTGGAATTTAGTTCTTATTCTCTGAGGAAGGCAGCAATCACAAACTTGTAAATGCCTTCTTGCATCCCAGCACTGCCATGTATCTTCCCTCTGCGCAGTCATAAATGTTGACTTTTATACATTTATATTCTGGCAATTGTCTATTATTAAACTGAAGTGTTTTTTTGGTTCTGCTCTAATTTTTGTATTTCAAGATTCACTGGCAAATATTTTCAAGTAGGAGTACTTGACACTCTTGTGGGGCTGAGGAGGAAAAGAAGAAATCAAACTGTTTTTAACACAGAGCTTGTTTTGTATCTAGCACGTGTCACTAGAGTTACCTGTGAGAGGATGGGATCAAAAACCCAAAGTCTGTTCTGGTCACCTGGACTTGATTTCTAGTAGCACGGACTCACCTCAGAAAAAAACATTTTTGCTGGAATGTAAGCATCCTTGCTTCAGTTCAAGCTAGGAGTTCAGGTCCAAGAAATCTCAAATGCTTCTGATGTTCAGGATGTTAATTTTTTGATTGGCAAATTCAGATTTAATTTTTTTTTAAATTAGAAGATTCCATAAATCATAGTTACTTTTGCTTACCTATTTCCTACCAGAATGCTGGCATTGAAAATATTAAAACAAATTTCTTATTTTGATTTTTTAGAGTCAGTGTCACCAAAGTAAGATTTAACACTTCAAGGCCTTTTTGCACTTTCTTAGACTCAGTCCAATTGCTGACTTCTCTTCATAAAGGAATCAATCCCTGCAGAAGTGAAGAACTAACTCTCTATACAGAATATTCCAAGAAAGGAAAACAACCACCTAGAAACAGACTTTTACATCCACTTCAGGAATTTCATTTATGTATTCTCAAAGTTTAAATTGTGCTACTTTTGATTTGGAAACATTCTGTGTGAGCTTTCAGTTTCCAAAAAATCTCTTGTCTGCCTCAATAATTTCCCCCCTCCTCATTTCAGAGTGGAGTAATTTTTGCTAAACTATACAGTTGAAAGATAGTCATACTGATTTCTTATTGTTTATATTTCAAGGCTTTTTTTAAAAAAAGCCAAATTCGAAAAAAAATTTCTTTCATTTTCCTAAAAATAAATAAGAAGTAACTAAGTTTCCAGTTCTTGGAACTCATGAGATGACTCTGAATGTCTATGGATAACAGAATTGCAGAATGGTAGCGGTTGGAAGGGACCACTGGAGATCATCTAGTCAGGGTCAAAGGTATGGATGTGTGTTGATGGCTAACAGCTCTCGATAAACAGTCCATACTTAATTTGTTCCCTAAAATTGTAATAGCTCACAGCTAAGCCTGGCAGTTGCTGGGATGTGCAATCCTGCTTGTTGGGGTCGGTGAGCCATGAGATAACCAGCCTGAGTCATTGTCATTGAGCTACAGCTAAATTTGAACAGACGGCACAGTGCACAGTGATGTTCCTCTCTTGCCAAGTGAATCTTAATACTGTTATTGTAAAAATAATGATATTGAGAGATTTTATTTATTGTCTGTGGTAGAAAACTGGTGTGTTGTCTCAAATATGATTTTTTTATGTCCCAGGTCCAAATATGAGCCCCATATTGGCCTTGATGCAACTGAATTCAAATATGAGTAAGAGAGGGCATAGGAACACAAACTGAATAGGGTAGGACATTTAAAGGGACATTTCCAACACTGACTGCCATGGATTGGATTGATTAAGGGCTAGTACAGGAAAGTCAACCCACAACTTTCCTTACAGTGATTATATGACAGAATAATTCGCTGCGATGTTTTAAGGCAATTTGTTTATAAAATATTTACATGTTAAAGGCAATTGTTCTCTTTTAAACTAAATTTGCATTAAGCTTTTAACTAAGTTTCAGGAATGATGTATTGAGTGAGCTAAGCTCCCATAAATCCCAGTATTCTGCTTCATGAATAAAACTGTCAGGGTAAACCAACCAATAACTCTCTGTCTTGACATTATGTTCCTTATAACAAATAAATCTTTAGAATCTCAACAGACCTGGCAACTTCATTAACAATTATGCCTCCAGCAGAGAATGAAAGAAAATCAATTCATGGAGTCTGATATTTTAGGGTTTACAGTAGAGAGGGATTAATGGATTGCTGATGATCCTCCTGTGTTTTAGGTCAATCTTCCTCTTACAGAGGGGAGTAAAAATTGTAAGAAGGGAGTACTTCCATCCAAGAAAGGAGCAGAGTATGAAACAAGTGGAAAGGTGTAAATTATATGGAAATAGAAACCAAAGCAGTATATCTGGACTCTCAGGCCTGTGAATCCTAATTCCTTCTTTTAAAAAATATAAATTTCCTATAAAGTTTCTTGAGTGCAGCTATTGCACATAGGAATTCAGTACTGCAGAAGACAATAATTAGGAGATGAATTTAATTTCAGATTAAAATATATCAAGAAGTAGTGAATATGGTCTATCTCCCTTGGAGTCAGCTACTGACACTGCAGCCAGTAGCTCTTAAATACTTGATGTTTAGTGATGGTTCAATCCTTCTTCCAATGAAGGCAATGAGAAAACCTCCCTGGCGTCAAAAAAGGAATGATTATCTCTTTCATAAGAGAGAAACCGCTGAAAATCTTGAGCATACAATGCCATGCTGAAATAATCGAGTTGTTCCCTATCCCTGATGTAATTCTTTCTTATAATATAGACATCAATCTTGCTCCTGAGTATGTCGAACTCTTAAAGCTCTAGCATTACAGAAGCAGTAAATTATATACGGGAAATTAGTGTCACAATTTCACAGAATAACAGAATGGTAGGGGTTGGAAGGGGCCTCTGCAGATCATCTACTCCAACACCTCTGCTAAAGGTGCGCCTAGAGCAGGGTGCACAGGAACGTGTCCAAGCAGGTTTTGAGTATCTCCAGAGAAGGAGACTCCACAACCTCCCTGGGCAGCCTGTGCCAGTACTCGGTCACCCTCACAGTAAAGAAGTTCCTCCTCATGTTCAGGTGGAAATTCCTGTATTCCAATTTGTGCATGTTGCCTCTTGTCCTGTTGCTTGGCACCTCTGAAAAGAGTCTGGCCCCGTCCTCTTGACACCTGCCCTGTAGATATTTATAAACATTGATGAGATCCCCTGTCAGTCTTCTCTTCTCCAGGCTGAACAGACCCAGCTCTCTCAGCCTTTTCTCTCAAGAGAAATGCTCCGCTCCCCTAATCATCTTCGTAGACTTCTGCTGGACTCTCTCCAGTAGTTCCCTGTCTCTCTTGTACCGGGGAGCCCAGAACTGGACACAGTACTCCAGATGTGGCCTCACCAGGGCGGAGTAGAAGGGCAGGATAACCTCCCTCGACCTGCTGGTCACACTCTTCTTAATGCATCCCAGGATGCCATTGGCCTTCTTGGCCACAAGGACACATTGCTGGCTCATGGTGAGCCAGTTGTCCACCAGCACTCCCAGGTCCTTCTCCGCAGAGCTGCTCTCCAACAGGTCAGCCCCCAACCTGTACTGGTGCATGCGGTTGTTCCTCCCCATGAGCAGGACCCTACACTTGCCCTCATTGAACTTCATTGGGTTTCTCTCCGCCCAACTCTCCAGCCTGTCCAGGTCATGCTGAATGGCAGCACAGCCTTCTGGTGAGTCAGCCACTCCCCCCAGCTTTGTATCATCAGCAGACCTGCTGAGGGTACGCTCTGTCCCTCATCCAGGTCATTCATGAATATGTTGCACAGGGCTGGACCCAGCACTGACCCCTGGAGAACACAGGCTTCCAACTAGACTCTGCACCACTGATTACAACCCGCTGAGCTCTGCCATTCAGCCAGTTGCCAATCCAGGTCACTGTCCCCTCATCTAGCTCATAGTTCCTAAATTTGCCCATGATGATGTTGTGGGAGACAATGTCAAAAGCCTTGCTGAAGTCAAGGTAGACAACATCCACTGCTCTCCCCTCATCTAAGACCACCAGTCATACAATTATAGAAGGCTATTAGATTGGTTAAGTGGGATTTCCCCTTGGTGAATCCATGTTGACTACTTCTGATAGTCTTCTTCTCTTCCATGTGCTTTGAGATGACTTCCAGCATGAGCTGTTCCATCACCTTTCCAGGGATGGAGGTGAGACTGACTGGCCTGTAGTTTCCCGGGTCCTCCTTCTTGCCCTTTTTGAACACTGGAGGCTTTCCTCCAATCCTCAGGCACCTCTCCTGTTCTCCACAACTTTTCAAAGGTGATGGAGAGTGGTTTGGCAATAACATCTGCCAGCTCCCTCAGTACTCGTGGGTGCATCCTGTCAGGGCCCATGGACTTGTGGGTGTCCAGATTGCTAAGTGGTCTTTGGCCCAACCGTCCCCGGCCACGGGGAAGTCTTCGTTTCTCCAGGCTTTCTCTCTTACCTCTGAGGACTGGGAATCCTGAGAGCCGGCCTTAGCAGTGAAGACTGAAGCAAAGAAGACATTCAGTAAATCCACCTTCTCTGCATTGTCTGTCACCAGGGTGGCCTCCTCATTCAGCAGTGGGCCCACATTTACTCTAGTCTTCCTTTTGCTACCAATGTACCCTTAGAAGCCCCTCCTGTTTTCCCTGACCTCCCTCACTACCTTCAGTTCCAGGTGGGCCTTAGCCTTCCTCGTTGCATCCCTGCATGCACTGACAATATTCCTGTATTCCTCCCAAGTGGATAGTCCTTTTTTCCACATCCTGTACATTTCCTTCTTCCCTTTGAGCTTTTCTACAAGCTTCTTGCTCGCCCATGCAGGTCTCCTGCCTTCTTTACTTGACTTACTCGTAGGGATGCACCGATCTTGAGCTTGGAGGAGGTGGTCCTTGAATATTAACCAGCTCTCTTGGGCCCCTCTGCCTTCTAGATTCCTAACCCATGGGATTTCTCCAAGTAGGTCTTTGAAGAGGGCAAAGTTAACTTTCCTGAAGTCCAGAGTTGTAATCCTACTTGTTGCCCTGCTTTGTCCATGCTGAATACAGGACTCCACCATCTCATGGTTGCTGCAACCAAGGCTGTCCCCAACCTTCACATCCCCAATCATTCCTTCTTTGTTGATTAGTTTCAGGTCCAGCAGGACTCCTCTCCTTGTTGGCTCCTCCAACACTTGTGTTAAAAAGTTATCATCAATGATCTGCAGGAGCCTCCTGGACTGTGCGTGCCTAGCTGTGTTGATTTTCCAACAAATATCAGGGTGGTTGAAGTCCCTCGTAAGAACCAGGGCCTGTGACTGTGAGGCAACTTTCAGCTGTCTATAGAAGGCCTAATCAAATTCCTCATCCTGATCAGGTGGCCTATAGTAAACACCGACAATAGTGTCACCCCTATTGGCCTGCCCCCTAATTCTTACCCATAGGCTCTCGACTCATTTTTCATCCACCTCCACGCAGTGTTCAATGCATGCCAGTTGCTCTCTCGCATAAAGAGCAACTCCACAATCATGCCTTGCTGTCCTGTCCTTCTTAAAAAGTACATAGCTGTCCATGACTGCATTCTAGTCATGCGAGCTGTCCCACTGTGTTTCTGTAACTGTAATGAGATCATGGCCCTTTGACCGCTCACAGATCTCTAGTTCTTCCGTTTATTCCCATTACTATATACATTGGTGTACAGGCACTTCAGAGAGGTAGTTGAGAGCATAGGTTTCCCTGGAGGGGTGCAAGAAGATCCATGNAAAAAGTTATCATCAATGATCTGCAGGAGCCTCCTGGACTGTGCGTGCCTAGCTGTGTTGATTTTCCAACAAATATCAGGGTGGTTGAAGTCCCTCGTAAGAACCAGGGCCTGTGACTGTGAGGCAACTTTCAGCTGTCTATAGAAGGCCTAATCAAATTCCTCATCCTGATCAGGTGGCCTATAGTAAACACCGACAATAGTGTCACCCCTATTGGCCTGCCCCCTAATTCTTACCCATAGGCTCTCGACTCATTTTTCATCCACCTCCACGCAGTGTTCAATGCATGCCAGTTGCTCTCTCGCATAAAGAGCAACTCCACAATCATGCCTTGCTGTCCTGTCCTTCTTAAAAAGTACATAGCTGTCCATGACTGCATTCTAGTCATGCGAGCTGTCCCACTGTGTTTCTGTAACTGTAATGAGATCATGGCCCTTTGACCGCTCACAGATCTCTAGTTCTTCCGTTTATTCCCATTACTATATACATTGGTGTACAGGCACTTCAGAGAGGTAGTTGAGAGCATAGGTTTCCCTGGAGGGGTGCAAGAAGATCCATGGTAGTCATACACATCCTTGAGGTAGTTGGCCTTCTGCTTCTCATCTTGGGAGGCAGCTAAGGAAACTTTTTCACTGCCCTGGCTGACCTGGCTTATTCCCCAGTCAGTTGCAATGGCATGAGTATTGCCATTTTGGACCCCACCCCTTGAGTCCTTAAGTTTACAGCCTGCACGATTTAACTGATTTAACAATAAGGTTTTTATTCAGCAAAGAGCATGCTCATCCAAGCCAGGAGGAGACAGTTTCTCCAGGAGAATACTGTGGGAAACGCTACCAAAGGCTTCACTAAAGTCTAGGTAGACAACACGNAGTAAACACCGACAATAGTGTCACCCCTATTGGCCTGCCCCCTAATTCTTACCCATAGGCTCTCGACTCATTTTTCATCCACCTCCACGCAGTGTTCAATGCATGCCAGTTGCTCTCTCGCATAAAGAGCAACTCCACAATCATGCCTTGCTGTCCTGTCCTTCTTAAAAAGTACATAGCTGTCCATGACTGCATTCTAGTCATGCGAGCTGTCCCACTGTGTTTCTGTAACTGTAATGAGATCATGGCCCTTTGACCGCTCACAGATCTCTAGTTCTTCCGTTTATTCCCATTACTATATACATTGGTGTACAGGCACTTCAGAGAGGTAGTTGAGAGCATAGGTTTCCCTGGAGGGGTGCAAGAAGATCCATGGTAGTCATACACATCCTTGAGGTAGTTGGCCTTCTGCTTCTCATCTTGGGAGGCAGCTAAGGAAACTTTTTCACTGCCCTGGCTGACCTGGCTTATTCCCCAGTCAGTTGCAATGGCATGAGTATTGCCATTTTGGACCCCACCCCTTGAGTCCTTAAGTTTACAGCCTGCACGATTTAACTGATTTAACAATAAGGTTTTTATTCAGCAAAGAGCATGCTCATCCAAGCCAGGAGGAGACAGTTTCTCCAGGAGAATACTGTGGGAAACGCTACCAAAGGCTTCACTAAAGTCTAGGTAGACAACACGCACAGCCTTTCCCTCATCCACTAAGTGGGTCACTGTCATAGGAGGAGATCAGGTTAGTCAAGCAGGACCTACCTTTCATAAACCCATGATGACTTGGCCTGACAGCCTGGTTGTCCTGTACATGCTGCGTGATGACACTCAGGATTATCTGCTCCATAACCTTTCCCAGCCTGAGGTCAAGCTGACAGTATTGTAGTTACTTGGATCCTCCTTACGGCTCTTCTTGTAGATGGGCGTCACATTTGCTAACTTCCAGTCAATCGAGACCTCCCTGGTTAGCCAGGAATCCTGATAAATGATGGAAAGTGTCTTGAGGAGCACTTCCACCAGATTTTTCAGTGCCCTTGGGGGTGTCCTATCCAGCCCCATAGACGTGTGTGTCTAAGTCACGTAACAGGTCACTAACCATTTCCCCTTGGATTATGGGAGCTTCATTCTGCTGCCTGTCCCTGTCTTCCAACTCAAGGGGCTGGGTACTCAGAGAACAACTGGTCTTACTGCTAAAGATTGAGGTAAAGAAGGCATTAAGCAATTCAGCCTATTCCTCATGCAATGTTTCCTCATTACGTTTCCCCCCACACCTGATAAAAGATGAAGCCCTCCTTTTCTTGCTAATGTATTCATAGAAACATTTTTTATTGCCTTTTACGGCAGTAGTCAGATTAAGTTCTAGTTGGGCTTTCGCCCTTCTAATTTCCTCCCTGCATAACCTCACAACATCTTTGTAGTCCCCCTGAGTTGCCTACTCCTTCTTCCAAAGATCGTAAAGTCTCCTTTTATCCTGCGTTACAGCCACAGCACTCTGTTCAGTCAGGCTGATGTTCTTCCCTGCCAGCTCATCATTTGGCTCATGGGGATGGCCTGCTCCTGTGCCTTTAAGATTTCCTTCTTTAAGAGCGCCTATCCTTCCTGGACTCCTTTGCCCTTCAGGACTACCTCCCAAGGGACTCTGTCCACCAGGCCCCTAAACAGGCCAAAGTCTGCTCTGCCAAAGTCCCAGGTAGCATTTCTGCTAACCACCCTCTTTACTTTTCTGAAAATTGAAAACTATCATTTCATGATTGCTATGCCCAAGATGGCTTCCAACCATCACATCACCCACAGGTCCTTCTTTGTTCACAAAAAACAGGTACAGCAGGACACCTTCCCTAGTTGGCTCACTCACCTGCTGTGTCAGGAATTTATCTGCCACACACTCCAGGAACCTCCTAGACTATTTCCTCTCCACTGTGTTGTATTTCCAGCAGACATCTGTAAGCTGAAGTCCTCCATGAGGACAATGGTTAGCAATCATGAGACTTTTCCCAGCTGCTTATAGAATATTTCGTCTGCCTCATCATCATGGTTGGGTGGTCTATGAGACTCCCACCATGATATCTGCCTTTTTGACCTTTCCTCTTATTCTCACCCATAAACACTCAACCCTATCATCACCTTCATCGAGATCTAGATAGTCAAAACACTCCCTAACATATACCACCTCCACCGCTCCTTCCTTGCTTATCTCTTCCAAAGTGTTTATAGCCATCCATTGCAGCAGTCCAGTTGTGTAAGTCATCTCACCATGCTTTTGTGATTGCAACTATATCATCGTTCTCCATCCTGCTTTGAGCTAGGACAGAACCAATTTTCTTTTAGTAATTTTACTTTTTAGTTAAGTCTCTTCTGAGAAGCTGCACACTCTGAAATTAACTGCATGTTTTTCAGACAGTTGATGCTTCTAGAGTGATAAGGCTCAATGTTTATAGTTAGTGCTGGAATACAAGAAGGAATGGTATGCAGAAAGGCTCTTGCTTATAGTTATTCCTACAAAAACCAATGTTCATTCTTGCTTCTGCTAACTTTCTTATGTGCTGGAAATGAAAGAGCAGGAAAAAGGTCACACCTGCAACCCTCCGGTGGGGAGAAGCAGGTTGGACAGGTAACCCAAAACTGACCAAACGGAGTATTCCATCCCATATACATCATACTCGGTATAAAGCTGAGGGATCATGAGGGTCAATCTCTCTTCTTCTGTGGCTGGCTTCTGAGGAGGACTCTGTCCAATTCTTCTGCCTTCGAACATGATTTGTGCATTCCTGGATCCAGTTCCTGTCTACTGCTGAGTCCAGTTTGGGACTTTCCCAGGGCCTGCCTTGCAGTGTCCGGGTGATGTGGTTGTCGTCAGGGGGACCTCGATACTGGTTTTGTATATATTTGTATATATTTCATTATTATTTTTTCTATTATTATTATTATTATTATACCTTATAGTCAGATTAAAGCTGTTTTAACTTTTTGCAACCCATAAGTCTCTTTCCCTTTTCCCTTTCCCTCCCCCTTTTGGGGAGGGAAAGGTTTAACAAAGAGCATCTGTCATCCATTTAATAACCAGCTTAGCTTTAAACCTTGACGTTCTTCAACTGTACAATGGCTTCCAGGTCCTGTTGTTTGTGGCCCATGCTGTGTGATTTGGCGTAGACGCACTTCAGTTAGACTATTGATCCTGTCACCTTTTTAGGGAGAGAAATTCTAATTCCTATGTGACTGTTCTCAGGTGCTTCTGTGGTTTCTAACACATCAAGAGCCCTTGCATCTTTGCTGCTGCATGGATCTCCGTTCCCTAACTCCACTGAGATGGCAGACTGAAGGATCACACTAGCACACTGTACCTCAAATATTGTTATGCCATCCTCAGGCTTATCTCTAGTGAGTCTGGTTTCATCCCTTTCACCCTCCAAAACTTGTTTAAAGCTTTTTCAATGAGCCCTCCTATTTCCTGCTTAAAAGTTCTCTTCCCTCTTTGAGATAGGTGTACTCCACCTGGTGCCAGCAGGCCTGATGTCGTGATCAAAAAAAACCCAATTCTGCTGGTGACGCCAGTCTCAGAGACACATATTGATCAGCTCAGTCTGCCTATTTCTTCCTGCTTCATTCCCTGTAACTGGAAAGATATAAGAGAACACTACTTGTGCTCCTGATCTAATGCAGCTAATTAAGAAATTTTCTGCAGTGAGAGATGATACTATAATACTAATCTCTCTATATGTACAGATCTTGAAGGATCACTTTAAGCAAAGAATCTTTGCCATATCAGTTGGAGTGAACATTCAAGACAGATTTTACTGTGAACTGAAGTGCACCTGAAGAATGATATTTGGGCGGAAGAAATAAGAAACACTTTTTCTTTCTTTGTTATAGGTCCAGTGATAAATAATCTGAGTCCTTGTTTCCCATGTACTCTGAGTACCCAAGAAGAGTCAAAGCTGTTTCTCCAGAAAGACCTTAAAAGCTTAAGCATACTCTTGGAGGACTTTCTTTCTCTCATAAAAGCTAGTGAAGCAGTGTGAAAAACTAAGACAATTTGTTGACTGCATCAAGTAATTAGTTCTATATTTTTCAATCATAAATTGATATGTGTAATCAGATGTAAACTCTCATAGGACAGATATTCTGAAGCTGCTTTCCATACTTTTGACAGGATGAAGAGGAACTTAAACTCTCTTCAGTTTTCCAGTATGACTAGTTTATAACAGATAATTGGTCCCAATCATTCGTTATTAATCTTGAGCACTCCGAGCTGCTTGCTTATTAATAAACCACTTGAAGTATATGATGTGGAGCATTTTTGCTCTGTAGAATATTTCAGCGGAGTCCATAAAGGTACAAGTTAATGGCTCCTCACAAACTGTGAATTATTAGTGTGAAGTTGGGCTGATAATGATTATTTGTTTAATTGCTGCTTCATGGTACAATTAACAGTTAAATATTAATCCTGGAAGATCTGGTTCTTTGAGCAATGAAACTTTTGAAGACCAATGCTTTTCTTGACATGTGTGCCTTTAGGTTGGATTCTCTAGCATTTAATGATGCCGGATCTGCTCTGACTCTTTTCTTCCACGGCATCTGTCCTTTACCTGGTCACTGATATTCATGAAACTTGAGTTATATTCTATGAAATAACTCTCTTTAATCAAATTTTGTTAAAATCAACTAGTAGACTTCTAAGTTATTGAGAGAAAACAGAGAGACTGAAGAGGAAAAGTCTTCCATATTTGTGTCTCCCAAAATACCTGGAAAAACCCATTTAATAGCAATTTCACAGTATACACTGAAGAACTTCAAAGATAAATAATTTCCCAACATATGGAGGCTTGCGACAAATGCTTAAAAGCATCCAGATACCTGTCTCTATTCTTGTTTATGATCTCATTTTCTTTAATGGAAAATAAGATTAATGAGATGTCTGCTCATCTAGGCTAAAGGTTCAGCATTGCAGATGGGCATATAAAGAAAGCAATACTATCTGCTTGCATAGTTGTGTTGAACTGTTAGAATAACATGGCATGAACAGAGGTAGTAGTCATTCTGGCCAGCAATAGCTGTGGGCTCATTTGCTGTATGGCTTTATAGTGCCCATTCAGCTCTGATTTTCACTGGTGAGAGAGAACAGCAGTCAGGTCACTAGTCAAGCCACTGCCCTGTCGTTATCTTTGCTGCCCACATGGCTCCGCTCCACTGAGGGCCCTGCCTGTGATTTCGTTTGAATACATGGTGACAAAAGATTTGTCTAACCTCAGCTGAATGATAAAACATCCACTCAGTGTCGCAAGAGAGTGTCCTTCCTTATTCTCCACCACATAAGGCAGCAGAAATGTTAACATTGACTTCAGTTGCAGTAGGACAGTACTGGACATCTTTAAGCTTGTTGTAACTTAGTTAAGTGCAACGAGATGCAGCAAGGCAGGCTTTAAGCAGAAGTGAATGGTCAGCTACCCAGGACAAGCCACCAGGAATTGTTTCTGAGTTGAATGAGCTGGCAGCACGGGTACCAGCTGGCCCTTCATGCTTGGAGTATCTGACTTGAGTTTTTGTCTATCTTACTGAGAAGACTTGAGAGAGTTCTGATGTATAGAGAAAATGCAATGCAGTATTTTCCTATGAGGAGTTACTCACTGCTGTTCAAACACTTCTGCGCTCTCCCTGTCTTAACTGCTGCAATCCTTTTAGTTTAAAACATCTTTCCCTGTATACATGGCTCTTAGGAAATTACTCCTTTCTTCCCCACCTATAAACCGTGCTGAGATTTCTTCTGTTTGTTGCCACAAAATAGGTTGTATGCATGCCAGGAAATAACATATACCAATCCACTGTAGCTTACTTTTTATATGCCTACTTTCATCTGAGGATAACTATCAGTTAGCTGAGAGCAGGTTTTGCTGCACCTCTGAAGTTCAAAATTAGTGAAATAAGATGACACTTCAAATGTTTATCTATATTCTTGTCTTTTTTATTTTTTGCGTTGGAATTGCAGACCTCAATGAACTCACCCAGACTTTGCATGTTAGAGCTATATGCTATCTGATTGTCATAGATACAGAGTGGCACTTCAAGCCAGGATTATTTCCATCCTCCCATGCAACCAGTGGTTTGCAGCTGTGCAATGGAATCATCAAGCTGGGCCACATTGGCATATGCCTTTCTACTTGCAATAAAAATATGTTCCTGTGAACAAGATGTTTGCATGAAATTGCAGTATAATTCCTTTTCTGTCTTGTAGAGAGCTTAAAAGGGTTTAATGTTTCTTAAGCATGTATTCAACTCTTCACACTTCCAGGAATGCAGCTTTTCCCAACATTTGTAGTGGGAGTGAGGAAGGGATTAAGATCATTTATTTTAAATCCTGTTGTTACTGTTTAGTGAAACTAGAGCAAACCAATATTTTGAGATTGAATGAAAACTTCTTAGACATGTCTGTGATACTTTGGTTATGCCCTCACATATTCCAGAGACTTTGCTGTAAGGTAGAAAATATAGATAGAAATTATATTAATATTTCATCTTCAGTAGAATCTGCACAGGCACAATTGTCCACTGTCTAGCAAATCCAACAGTACCTTCTCGTCTTTAAGAATGTTCTTAAAATCATTGTTCCATGTATTTTCTGTGCTTTGTTGGATTAAGACAAAGTACTCAGTGCTGCTAAGTGCTCAGTGCTGCTCTAGGGAATTTCTTTCTGAAGGATGTCAAATAGTTGTATGTCATGAACTTGCTGAAAAATCATGATCATGATGTTGTGGGTACCTTCCTTATGGGTAGCTTTGTATCAATGAATGTCTCTGTACTGTCATTTTGATACCTTTCTCATTACCATCACTCACTTGTTCAATGCACAAAACCCTGATTTTTTTTTCTGCTGAGTGATAGGGTTATCTAAATATCCTCCTTGGTTTAGCACTGCAATTCATGTTATGAGGAAAACAATTTGTTTCCCATTTCACCATAAATTAAGGCCATATATTTGTTTCTAGTGGATTTATTTGAAGCAGTCAAAAACTTTTAATGGGAGTAGGGCACTTATTTGTCCTTCTATGTCTTTGAAAATCTTTCCTTTATGTCATTTACTTTTGTAATGCCCTCAGAAGAATATGGATAAGATTTTCAGAAGCAGCAGGATGACTTTCAGCTTCTGTTCATTTTCATTTTTTTTCCTTCTTAATTGCTTTGATGCTTTAAAAACCATATCTGATGTTCATGGTTGTTTCTAGAGCAGTGTTGACCAACAACTCCACAGTGGTTAGAGGTTTCCCTACCTTCCTCAGTTTGCTTCTGCTGTAGTACTTTTTACCTTGAGATAATTGAGCTCTTTGGAAATTTAATTTACCAATGGCAATAATGGCATTCATGGGGGACTTCAACCACCCTGATATTTGCTGGAAAAACAACACGGCCAGGCATGTACAGTCCAGGAGGTTCCTGCAGAGCATTGATGACAACTTTTTAACGCAGGTGGTGGAGGAGCCGACGAGGAGAGGAGCGACCCTGGACCTGATACTAACAAACAGAGAAGGACTGGTTGGAGATGTGAAGGTTGGGGGCAGCCTTGGCTGCAGTGACCATGAGATGGTGGAGTTCAGGATCCAGCGTGGAAGAAGCAGGGCTA
>VZSC01007189.1:578590-599554 GCA_013398225.1 Steatornis caripensis | reverse complement strand
AATTAACTCCATCATAGCCGAACCCAGGACAGACAGCTTCTTCAATTTTGTCCGTCTTACCTGTCTGTAGTTGAAGGTTCAGAAATTAAAAACACCAAGAAACGTTGTGAGAATTCATGTTTGGATAGAAGACTGGTTAAATCACCTTTTGAGGGGGTGGATTAAAGCCACCTTCCCCTTATCAAACCAGAGAAGCTTCATCCAGTTGGCCTGTAAGCACACAAGTGCTGGCCAGCTGATCTGCACATGCCCAGCTTCCAGCCACCAGTAATGTACACCAGTACTCATCTGGACCAGTGTGAAGGGAACTGGGAGGTAACTGGGGTGGGGGAATGGCACTGCAGAGAGCAACGTTAAGGCCATGGGAAGAAGACGAGATGCTACAAAGAGAGAGTTAGTAGTGCTTAGGGGACATACAACACAAATCCTTTGGGAAATCAAGCTTCATTAGTTTGAAGGATTATGGTATGACACATATAAACATGGACAGAGGGGAGGAACCCAAAGTACACACTTTGTGGTACACTGATGCAATAGAAATACATTTTAATTATGTGCCATATTAAAAAGAAGTGACATTATGAATACTGATCAAAGTGCAAAGCCGTGTCATCCATGGAAATAGTCTTGGTCTAGACAGTCTGAGCAGACTTAGTTCATTAAAGAAGACACCACCCTCCACCAAGAGTTTAATGAGGACTTTCACAACACCCAGGCAAACTTCGTAACTGGAACATTGAAATACCTGAGTTGATAGTGAACAGTGCAAAGTCTCTGCAACTGGAAGTCAGTGTTATCTTTAAAATCAGCAAGAACTCAGGATCTCTGGAGCACAAATTCTTAACAAATCTTTCTCCCAAATTGTGAGCTCAGTTGCTGTAGTTCTGTTGAGTAGAGCCAAGTGAACAGCACCACTGATCGCAGTCACAGTAGAAGCTGAACAGTAATCTAGAACAGTTAATTTTTTTTGATCAAAATTTGCTCATCCAGAACCAAACCATTAGAACAGCCAAGCACTGTGTGCCATCATCAGCCCACTGCTGATCCCCTACAGACTGATAAGAAACGGAGGATCTCCTCCAGGGATACGGTAGACAATATCATGTCGATGTCCAACAAAGTTTATGCCTGGTCTGAATGTAAATTAGAGTTCTATCATTCCAGCAGCCTTATTCTAGACAGGTTTGTGAAGGAGAGCCTTTGTGTATATCGAAGAGTTAAAAGTTCAGTACCTCATCCACACCACCTAACTTTCAGACATTCCCTAAGCTTTGAAATAACATTCCCCCTCACCCCCTTTTAATTACCCTGTCCAAGAGAATTTTATGTTTTTCTCTTCCAAGATACTTAGTTTGGGGAATATATAACCACTGTCAAGAAATACCAAGCACACTATGGATAATAACCTAAAATTTTATGAAATGCCAAATACTAGCATAGATCTATTAAAACTAACTTCTGTGAAGCTTGCTGCTTCTACTTGGCATAACTCAAAAGTCTATTGCTTCCTGAAATCTGAAAAAACTCATATCTGCATCATTTCTGCATTTTCTGCAGTAAGACAAGACCTGGCAACCTTGGAAAAGTTGTTTCTGAATCTAAACTTTGCATCCAACTGAAGTTTTTAGAGGAAAGGCATCATCTTGACTGGGTTTTGCCGAGAATAGTTTGGCCTGATAGTTCAATATTTTAAACAAAGCATCTGTATTTATTTGCTGTTAGAGAATACCCATGCCTGCCAGAATTTAGTCGAAGCCTAAATTACATTCAGCAATACCGTAGAACTGTACTTCAGCATTCTGGAAACATAATGCTAAAAATCCAAACGGTCTCTGGTTAAAGAAAATCTTCGTTACACTTCTGCATTCTGAACTAGCTCTTCCTTTGCTGTTGAGGACAAGGTCTTTCTGGAATAGTTTTGGCTCAGGTGATGAGAAGTTTGAAAAGACCAAGTATTATCTGGCCTAC
Source organism: Steatornis caripensis (assembly GCA_013398225.1). Classification (NCBI taxonomy): domain Eukaryota; kingdom Metazoa; phylum Chordata; class Aves; order Caprimulgiformes; family Steatornithidae; genus Steatornis; species Steatornis caripensis. The sequence goes on along the minus strand of VZSC01007189.1, from coordinate 597,586 downwards.
TCACTACAAACAACAATGCAGAACACAATAGAATGAAGTTATAGTACAGTCAACTTAGAGTCTATAGAGCCAAGGTATAACCTAGTACACACAAGCAGGCCAAATGACGTCACTGAGTACCTGGCTTCTACCCCAAGCAATGTAAATACAAGCACCATGGAAGGTGATAAGAGGGGAAATTTCTTATTCCAGAGTTCACAGTGACCATTTCCAATTTCATTATTGCAGAGAGGGACCCCCTTTTCCCATAGGCAGATTTCTGATTCCTAGAGTTGTTTCTAGCACCTTGTACATTGAGCCTAATTTGAATAGGTTTAAAGGATTAAAGGGACTGGTTCAGAGGATTAAAAGGAGTAGTTATTCTCTTGCTTATAATACAACACCAACACAGCCAATTCTAGCAGAGTTGAGTTACTGTTAGCCATAAAAAGTAGCACTAAGGGCAAAAGATGTCCAGTGATTAGGAGATCTGTGCAGGACTTAGAAGATACAGGTTCACCACCTAAAACCACCATGGATGACCTTTGGGAAGTCACTCATTCCCTGTCCCTTGGCTACTTGTGGAAAATAAGCATCATGCTACCCCTACAGAAATACAAAGATAGATGGAGAAAGGCAATGGGGTTTGTGTGTATACTTAAGATAGTTTTCCTGATGAAATCTTTGCTAGTTAAGGACCCAATGGACTACTCAAAAAAACAGGATAAAATGTACCCCTTTATAGTACAAAGGTATATGTTAAAACTACAAGCTATGTAAGACAGCAGTTCATGAAAGCCAAGACAACCTGAGCCATGTACAAAGGCCATTTAGGCTCCGAGAAGTTGTTCTGGTCGCTCTCATACAAAGATATTTGCAAACATCAGTACTAACTCATAGCCTAAAAATTGTGGCCACAAGATTCGATAACAACATAACTCAAAGATGACTATTCTCTTCCAATTTTATAAAGCCACAGATGAAGTGAAATCCCTTCCAGGATGAAGAATTCTGGGAGGTGTCACTCACACCACCTTTGGCTGGCACCAAGCAGAGTTAGGCTCTAGAAGAGTACATAAACAGATTAGGGAAATTAAGCCGTCTTGAAATTTAAGTGAATGATGTTCCATAATGCTCACAGTAAACCATCCCTCCCATCACTCTTTCACGTACTGTATTCCTTTGTCCTGACCCACAATTTCACGCACACCACATTTTTGACATCTTCCTTCCTGAGACAGGCTGACCCTCTGCTGCCTGTGCCTCATCTGTGCATCGCAAGACTTGCCAGCCACCAGCTTCCAATGGTGCCAAACTGTGTGAGCCAAAAATCTTCTTCATAAACTAAGGAGTGGTTTTCTTAGTAGGAAATAGCTGTATGGATAAATTACAGATTTTAAACTTAGAAATAAATACATGCAGGAACCAATAGCATTCAGAATGTATTCCTGGTATTCATTGACTTGCAACCTGATTTCAAATGGTTCAAAACAAATGCACATAGACTGCAGTTCAACTAAGCCTCTGAATTAAGAAGTAGTCCAAAACATCTGTTCATGCTTTTCTCACACACTGAACAAAATAAAGCATAGCATGGTGATCCTGAGAAAAGCACCTTTCCCCAGGGCAATTAAGCAGATCTTAACCTTCAAAGTTTCGGGATGGTGTTCTTTTCACTGAAAACTAACAGCTTCTCTGACAGACAAGAATTGCTTTGTTGCAAATCCACTCCCTCTGGTTCAAATCAAATAATGAAAACATTAAACCTAAGCATATTGCTCCAAAAATATTGCTTCAAAAATCATTTTTATATCTCATTTTGTAATAATCTTAGGTTCCTAAAGCAAACCTTTTACAAGGAAAAGTCTGGCAAGTTTTATAAGAAGCAGCAATAATGTATGAGCCTAAATACTACTGTTGGGGGAAGAAAATGTACAAATGTTTAAAAAAATAATTTTCAGGTCTGAAACAAAAGCAGTAAAAGTAAAACGTCAAGATAAAAACAGGTGAAGAAACATTGCCCAGTTTCAGCTTAGCATTAATCAAGTAAAGACTGGTCAGCTTTATGAATTCAAAAGAAGAGCATAACCCCCAGAGCAAGCCTGGTCTCTAAATGATGCAGCACCAAATGACTGCAAAGGCAGTAGGCTTGTGAAAGTCTGATGGATTGTTTTAATTAGGGGAGCGTGTATTTTGATTCCTTTAAAGAAATCAATAAAAAGGACTAGCTAGTTGCATATTCCATGTCTTTTAGCTTTTTGGCTATCTGGCCTCAGTAAATAACTTCCTAAGCTATGCCATATTTGACTTTAGACTAAAATGAGATTACAGCCTGCTTCACTCAAGAGATTTTGTCCTGGACTGTTGAGTGTTGTCTTTGACATTTCTTTTTAAAAACAAGTTTTAATCCAAATAATAAGACTGAGCTCATAGAAAGTCTATATCTTATTAAAACATTTGAGACTACTACACTAATTTCCTTCAGACCTGTCTTTTCTTCATTAAAGCTCAATGAAATACTGTCAGTCAGCTCCCTGCTTTGCAAGATCATGAACTAATTGCATAGAGATTGCTTTACGAAGTGAAGAAAGCTTTTATTAAAACTGCAATACACAGCTCTTACAGCATCAGTAGATGAGTAATCCCTCAACTGGCAGAGCTGAGAGCAAGATTTGTAAGCTGTATGCCCAGCAGTGTTATTTGTTTGTACTGCAGTAACACTTAAAGGTACCACCTAGGGAATAGGATCTGTTTGTCTAAATACTGCATTTTCTCACGGATGGGAAAGATAGGTCTTGTAAGAACAAGCTGGAATCTACAGCCACACATCTTACTGTAAGAGAAACTAGAAGCAGAGATCAATAAAGTTTCTCACATTTTTTCTACATTGTTTATGTAGTTCTCCGATGTCAATAATAATTGCAGAACTAAAACTGAAACAGAATGACGGTACTGCTAATTACAAAATTCCTTTTCCCAAGTAAGGTATTTTGCTTCAAAAACCCTAACGGACTATTTCAGTTTCCTCCTCATCCCTCCAGCCTAGTGTACTACCATCAGCACACACTTTATAGGTCCCACTTTTTTTTACTGTCATCAGAGGTCTGAACTGCAGCTTGCAATCATCTGCAGCACTGAAGCCTACAACAGAAAGGGTGAGAATGTGATGGTCAGATTTATGATGCTGATTGGTTAGTGTTCCTCTTGATTCACAATTTATACGTTAGTACAGTCAAAATGGGAAGTGAATAATAATTGAAAAACATGTAAATTGCTATAATGCAAGTTAAGGATAGGACACCACAGAGAGTGCATGCAGTAAAATAAGTTAAATCTCACAACATGGTACAAGAGGTGTTAAACATCCTAAAGACACTTATTAACACACTGTGATTTATGCTTGCCTTAATGATATGGCCTGGTTATCTAAATGCCGTTCAGAACAAATTTCCAGTAAATTAATCCAGAATGATGTAGAAGTTATTTGTAGAATAACTTCTGTTAATGAAGAAGTACAAAGTCCACTGAGTTCATCCCTTCCATGGATCTTATGTTGAGGTTTTGTTTTGAAAGTACACCATATAGCTGTCATTTTGTGCCCTGTATTTGTATTTTCATTATTTCGACCTATACTGCTGCCAATTCCACGATTAATATGTTTCCTACTATTCCTACTGATACACAAATACAATGCTTCAGGCTCCAGCCAGAAAATAAAGGCAAGAACAAGCCTGTTCATTTATCAGTAAACTGAGACATAAAAGGAGCTGCACAGTGCTGTGTTAACATTTCTCAGATGTGAGATGCTTTGTAGCCCAAAGAAAGGTTCACGAACGTCCTAAACTACTGCCCACCAATGCATTTCCCATAACCCACTATATTATTTCTCACATTCAGCAAACTTTAGAAGTTAGACCTATGTAATTAATACCATTTAAAGACTAGTCTAGTTAATTAATGAAACTAGGCTTCATGGGAACACCTCTGACTAAGGCAGGATTATAGCTCTGAGCTCCCCACTCCTCTAGGTTGAGTCACACAACAGCCCTTCCACCCATACCCAATACAGGTTCTGTTGGGCAAGGACAGGGATCCAGAAATGAGTCAGGTATCTGCCAATGAGTACATTTAGCGTAAAAGTGAATTAGAAACTAAACAAAACACAGGTTGGTTATTTGAATGAAAAGAACCAGAGCTACAGGTGCATGATTTGAAACTCCTTAAACAAGTAGCCACTACCTCAAAATCTCAGCCTTTTAAATGCTTCAAGGTTTGAGAAAACAATCATCAAAATTCATAGATTTTCGTATGCCTGGTTGGCAAAGGTTGCTTGTGCTTTTTGACTCTTTTGTAATCTGTTTTCCATTTCAATTTTCCTTGGGCATTGTTAGTTTCATCTGAATTAAAGCCATGCTTGAATTCAAGCTATACTGCCTTTTTAAAAAAAAAACCAAACCAACCCCACCTTTACCCCTGCTGTGATATCATAACTAACAACTGAGTTTCATTCTAGTATTATGCTGGTACATAGAACTTCAAACTAAAGAAGTCATATATTAATGCATTGTTTGGATGATTTGATGTACAAACTGGATGGTGTGAGTCAAACAGGATGATAACCTATTTATATACGGTTTCCTTTGCATTTTACAGGTAAAAAAAAAATCAGGAGTTAAGTAGCGCATTTCATTCAACTGCACATTTTCACTTTCCTGGTCTGGATATTTGTTCTGTCTGATGTCTAAGTTCTATAGAAAAGATGTATTAAAAAGGAAAAGAAATCTTGACAGTTTGTTACCCAATATTCAAGATAAATGAAATCCCTTTTCACAAAGTACTTTCAGCACTAAGCTTATCAGATCACTACTGGCTGAACATTGGCAAGACTGAGTGCCTCCGGCTACGAAGCAAAGTGTTTCCTGAAGTGATTAATGTCAGCCTGAGAGGAGAGAAAACAGTGTAGCACTTAAAATTAGCATAGAAAATAACAAAATTGAGCTCAGTTAGTTGCACTAATGCCAATGATAATGGATTTATGAGATACCCTGAAGACAACAATAGTATGTCATACCGCAGTAAAACTAGACCCTGGAAAGCTAACCGTTTATGCCAAGAGGGTGAGCAGATTATATCATTGTATTCTTATGCTATTGTTCTAGACAATAAAAGAAAAAATACATTGAGGCTTATATCAAAATTGCTGATCCAAATGTATCTGCTGTACAAGCAGTGAAGTCCAGAGAGCTATAATCAACAACGAGCAGCCTACACCCTGATTGTAGTAGCCTCAAATTCTTGTGTGATGACCTCATTTTCTTCATTGAGAACTTCAAAAAGAGAAGGAGGATTTGCTTGTAATGACTATAAATAGAGTTGTCCTACTGAAACTCCTTTAACAGGAGGTCCCTTTTGACTCCTGGCTCATCAGCCAGCCCATACTGTGATTTGAGTTATGGCAAAGCATCCCACTGTGTTCTGTCAGGGATTGTATAGTTACAGCAATATGCAGCATTTCACAGTAACAGGACAACTGATCTAGATTCTTAAGAGAATCCACCAGCTTTGCTGCCGGCTTCCCAGCTGACGTTAGAGAAGCTCTCAGGGCTGTATTTTATTTCCCTGTATTTAAAGTTATGGCTAGACTCAATTCTGCCTCCACTCAGTCTAGTTTATCTGTTGGGAGCCAAGCCTGGAGACCTTCTTACATTTAGTTAGTTACCATATACTACAACAAATCCCAAATGTTGCCTGAGGTTTGTAGGAGCAAATATTAATCTTCCACTGCCATGATCTACATACTGCAAAACAGATGCAGGGCTCCTGGTAGTCTACAAAACAAGGCACTGTAATTCATCAGGAAAACAAAGTATTTTTATTTTAACCATGTATTCTGATGCTTGTTTTCAAAGTTACATCATCATCAAGAAGAGAGTGCCTACATTAGCATTTTACTTTGGATGAGAGACACATCTGAAGCCAATCTTGTGACAGTCCCTACTACCAGTATTTTGATTTGCCTGCATGCAGTCTCAGGGCATAAAACTGGATTCCTTTAGGATGAAATAAACCAGAGGATACACTCTGAGAGCACACCTAGTACTCTTTAAGCACCAATGCACTTTCAGCTCACAGGACCAGACCAGAACTTCTCAAGTGTGTAAAATATAGATATGTATATTTATATAGATGGATATATACAGATCAGTCACAAAATACATGCAGTGTGGATGCTGGGTCTTCAGCACCAAGCATTTCAGTACATCTAGACATTAGAAGTGATCTTATAATTATTTTTTAAAATATTTGTAAGTTACACAGCCATGCTTGTTATTTAAATAAGAGGAGCAGTACAATTTTTAGTAAAGTTAAAACTCCATAGAGAAGAAGGCATTAGTCACATGAAACGGCCTCAGCAGAACCTATCAGCTCATCTCCTGGAGAATAAAAACCTCCATCAAACATTTAGCAAGAGAGCTCAGGTACTTACATACAAGAAGTTCAGCCTCTACAAAGTCCCATTGTTTTTGCATGGCTTTAGTCACCTTACCTCAGTTTTCCTCCTACACATCCACCAGCAACCATGTCTGCAGATGCAGATTTCTGGCCAAGACCTTCCAGGTGCCAATTTCTGAAATACAACATAATTTAAATCAGAACTGGACTCCATCCTTTTGCTCAGCACATGTGCTTCTCAGAATCACTCATCAGGAGTCTCAAGCAGCTGAGTGAATCTCAGCACCCTCTGTCACCCCACTTTCTTTCTCCTCACTCCTTCTCTCGCTCATGCTTTTGTCCACTGGTTCCCAGTCCCTCAGCACATGTTAGAGTCCTTCTTGAGCTAATTCACATTGCTAACCTGGTGGAAAACATTTTTTTTCCTGGGGTAGGCGAAGGATGACTAAGCTAATGTTCTGCATGATGAGTGAATTAAACAAACTCACAGGGAACATAAGGAACAAAATCAAAGCAAGGACAGAAAGACACAACAGACATAAAGACAAGAAGTCCTTCTCCTTCAGTAGCTCTCATGTTAGGTCTCCCGTAACACTCAGTTTCAGCCTAGTTGCACCCCAACCCCATACCTGTCAGAGCATTTCACAACTGGAAACTCTATTGTCTCACAACACCAACAAGCAAGGTATTGCAAGGTTGTCACAGAGAAGTCCTGATAACCCGCAGACTGCCTCAGCTTCTCCGTACCAATGTCTCCCACTAGCAGCCAGAGAGTGACCTACCCCCATCTCAATCTGACCTCAGCTGAGCTGCATTCACACCTCATTTACTGTCTTTTGGTGGCCCTTCCTTGGCCAGCACAGGTCTTACTCGGGTGTGTACCTTACATTTAGATGCTATAACCCCTCTATCATCTGCACTTTGTAATCATTCCCTTTGGGGCACCATGGGAATCAAAACCTTCTCAGTTCAATGAATGGATCAATTGACGTTACAAAGTGTATGAGCCTAAGCATTTCGTTATCAGCTTGGATATTTCTAGTACTAAGAAAACTTTATACACACTGTGGAGACAACTGTTGTCAAAACCAAATTGATAGTATTACTGTTGTATTATTTCAGAGAGACTTCTGTGTTTCCTCCAATTCCAAAATTCATATTTTGTTGTATTTCTTCATGTTTGAAATGTTAAGAAAATAGAATGAAGAACTGATCATCAGCTCTGGTGATTGTTTTCCAGCAACTTTTGTAAAACAGTTCAGTTGGCTTGTCTACACTGGAAATTTGTAACAATATAAGCTGAATTTTAATACAGACTGACGCAGTCTCCTACTGGACAATCCTATTCTCATACAAACATATTTTCTCTGGTTTTAGTTTATATTATTTTAGAAATATAATATCCCTCCAGTAATATCAGTAACTATTGGGACAGAGGGAACTACTCCTTCAACCCATATGAGTACAGAAATTTAACCACCACAGTGTGACCAGTAAGACTCCCTAATGTGTATAAAGCCTAAGCTTCCCTAACAAACAGGTTTATTTTCTGGTACCAAGCAGAAACCCCTAGGTGAACATGTCTGAACCCTCAGGAAAATTAGACTGATAAGGGTGACAAAATTTTTGCCGTCTTAAAACTAACAGCAATTTGCAATCACACAAGCCTTTTGTGCAGAGGTATCTAAGTATCTAGGTTATTGCAATACTATGAAAACTTCTGAATGTCAAAACTCAGCTTATTTCTCTGTGAAATGGGAGAAAATAAGTCTTATTTCGATCTTCTGGCTTGACTCACCATCCTCTGACCTCTGACAGCCCCTGGTTCAGCAGGCAGCCATTGGGATAGAAAGGAGCAGGGTGTTCAAAGGCCCGGCTTTCATCACTGAGGTAATCTCGAGTGCCAAATGTACAAACTTTCAGAAATATATAGGTTTTGCTTACCTTAAAAGCTAACGGTTTTATTGGAATCACATAAACAGGGGCTAATAAATTTTTTTTTAAGAAGAAGTGATTTTCCTTCAGTACAAAGTGCTGCTGGGAGCAATATTGGTGTTCTACTCCAATTGTAGATACTCCAATACTCCAAACCTATTGTTTTTAAGAGGATGTTGGAAGTAAGGGGGGTATAGGCAACAAAAAATCACAAAACTAATATGAAAAAAAAGCACAATTGTGAATGACTCTACTGGAATGAGTAGTGCTGGATGCTAAAACACTTTTTCATCTAGTTGGGAAAAGCACAGCAAGAAGCAATAGGTAAAAGGTGAAGCCAGATATACTCAAAATAGTCTAACAACATGGTTTGCTAACCCCTGGAACAAGCTAGCAAAGGAAGGGCAGAGTCTCCTCTCTCCATGCTTTTGAATGAAGCCTGAATGCCCTTCTGAAGTGAACACTGAAGGATATTCACCGCAGCCAAGCAAGTAAAGTATGCAAGTAAAATTCAGTGGCCTGAGTGGGATTAGATTAGAAATCCAGTGATCTGTCCCAAACTCTGCAGAACTGTGACTGACATCAACTAAATTAAAAGCAGGATCAGGCTGCATAAGTTCATTAACTTAGTGAAAAGAGATCTAATGAATAAGTAACTCCACAAACACCCAGCACAATGATTTCTATTTGCACCCTCAAAGGCTCCTTACTCCAGCTGCTTGTCAGGCAGACGAAGCCTGTCATTCAGTTCTTTGTGACTCTACCTATTGTCCAAAACCTCTTTTCTTCTGTGGAGAAACCCCTTATTTTGTCCTCATGGAGAAACCTTTAATAGCTGAGAGATGGAAAGGGAGCCTTTAGCTGAAAACAAAGGGAAATAGAACTTCTGCTAGCAGGAGGCTAACAAGCAAATGACAATTTCTATCTCTAGAGTCTGAGCACAATCTCTGCAGGAAGTGTCAAGCCTTGTGTCAGCTCCCTGCCCTGCTAGCCTTCCACGACGGGTCAGGATGTCTGCTCAGGAGAACAAAACCTTCCTCCTTCGAGAAAGCAGCTCTGCCAGCTCCCAGACACAATGCTCTCTGGCAGGGGCCATTCACCACGGTACCCCTCTGCACCCCTGAGGCTGGCTGATGGTCTAATTAACAAAGAATTATAGCTGTGTTGAAGCAATCAAGTACCAATAACGGCAGAAGCAGAGCATGAGGACATGCCATGTGGACTCTTGTTTATCATTTAATATTCTGTATTAATAGTCATTATATTGTAAAATAATGTAAGGTCTGTGCTAGATGAAAACATGACTTGAGTTTGTGCAGTACATTACAACCCCATAGAAGACCAGGGAGTTGGATGATTGCACTAAGGCAAGTCAGTAAACATCAGAAACTAAGCCAGCTGCAGAAGGGAGACTTTCTCTAAGCTTTCTAGACAACTTCTCATGATTGACTGGGAGGAGAGGGGAGAAATAATTTCTCTGCAAAGCAGTTCTATTAAATCTGTCTCAGCAAAGATCAGAAGGAATCTTCTCCCAATGAAAACACAGAAAACCCAGAAATAAGGAGGGGGCGGGGGGAAAGAGCTAATTCAATTACAAGACAGAGAACTTGTACCGAAAGCAATTCTTAATGCATGAGCCCTCCTGTACCCTATGAATGCATCACGTGAGAGAAAAGACCATAAGGAAGCAAATGCACTGTGGTTGATGCAACATGCCAAGACCTGGTTTAGAAGCCCAGAGGAAGGTCATAACACCTGTGACTCAGCCATTGTGGCATTCAGGACTCTTTCTGAGAAGCCATAATTCAGAATCATTCTGAGTTTTCTTCTTTCAGCATTTTTCTAATGACATTTTTTTTTCTGCCTGCTCCCTTAAATTTTTTTAATTCCTGGACAACCACATTTGTAACAGAAGCAAATGATTGCAGAATGAGCAATGAGGTAAGTCTGTCTCATTTACTGCATATAAAATGCTATTCTAGATGCAGTTTGAGTTCTGTGATAATAAATTGCTGGGAAGTCATCTCCAGTGATTAATGGCACTGGTTTCAAGGGGAGCATGAATTTTGCCCAACCCATGTACGAAGGAACCTCCTATTAACTTCCAAGGGGATTGCAAGCTCTTATATTCAGACCTCAGATGGCAAAAAAGAAAAAAGCAGAAATAAAAAGAGCCATCAAGAGATGCTACAGTCAAATTCATCAAAGGGAACCAAGAAAGAGTTCCTCCTTCACGTGTTCCAACAAACATACTCTTTATTTTTAAGCAGTCTTCTAAGACATGCTTCATAATCATTCTTTGATACAAATAATTCCATTTCTGCCTCTGCAAGGCAGTAAAAAAAAGAATGGCCCTTTTTGTGATAAGAGCATCTAAAAGAGTAAGAGTGTTCTTTTTTATAGAACTGACCTTTTAATGAGCAAAAACAAAAAGATCATTTATTATAAGTGATCCTCTGCCAACAGCCCCCATGCCTGTTACTGATTTCAAACACTTTGTGTTCCCCCGCTAGAAAGGCTTTGTACTCTTTCCCACTCATTAGAAGAAGGCTATTGTAAACAGCACTTCCAGCATTAATATTAAATACGGAAAGAAATATGTTCAAACCAGGTTATGGCTGGAAGGCAAACTGACAAAAGCCAGGAAATTCATAAGTCAAATCCAGCCCTTAGTCCGCACTGTTGTGAAAACAAACATGTGGGAGTTAGAGGTGCCTAGGGTCAGCGCAAAGTGTGCACTTCCTGGCTTTTGTCAGATGGTGTCAAAACATCGACCTGACCTAAACACTAGGTTTGCCAGGTTTAAAAATGGCCTTGCACGCAGGGAAGAGGGAAAGGGGCACTCACCTTGCCCCTGTGGCTCCCCTGGCTTCAGGGAGGGATAGCGCATGGCCACAGTGCCTGCCCTGGCTCCCAGGGATGGAGAGCATGTCCCAGTGCTGACCCACCACCTCCCAGTGTGGACACCGCCCAGCACATGCACTGAGGGGTGTCTCCTGGATAGTGAATGTTCTCACTTGTTTGGCTTGTCCTTATGGAAAAAAATCAACACCTTTAGTGCAAGCATGCCAAAATTCCCCTCGTCTTCACCTCAAAAGCATCACCACCTCTTTTGGGCAAGAGGCAGGTGTACAGGCCCAGTCTGAAGGACCATGTTGCTGAGGTGCCCAAGGGGCTTGACAGGACAGAGTGGCTGGCCTGCAGCACTCACGCACTCCTTTAGACACCCTGGTGCCGCACAAGGGACAAAACCCCATGTTCTTCCCTAGCAGGAGGGACTTGTGCACACCCCATCCCTCTTCTGCTCAGCAGAAGCCCTGTGCATCCCTGCGGGCTCAGGAAGCCTGTGCCCAGCTGGCTAGGAGACCCACACAGCCTTGCAACAGCCTTCGCAGCATGCTGGTAGCTCAAGAAGGCAGACAAAGGGTAAATGGCCTGAAAAATGTTCATTTCATTCTAAAAGTTAAATTGCTTTGATGAACACCAACTTGACAGTCAACATTGTAGTAGATTTTCCCAGTAGGCAAAAAGACAAACTGGGGTGAGGATCGAGAGGGAGGGAGGAAGGGAGGGGAACTTACGTAGAAATATTTTTGATTTAGTAGGAATATTTTTTCTTGTTTCGATATGGGTGTTATGTATGTAAAATCAGTGTGGTCTGGTACTTGTTTCTAGATCAAGTAGGTGGCAGCTAATCCCTGCATTGCCCATGAGAGGAGAAGAAAAATATCTTGGCCAAAATCCTTGTCTTTTAACTAACATATTGTGAAGAAAAAAAAGTTGCAGTATCATAACAGGTATTTTATTTAAACTAGATTGACTAAATGGCTTCAAACCTCTTATCCTTAAAAACACACTGTACATAGTTGTATTTATACTAATTCCTGTCAGTTCAAGTTCTGAATTAAGCTGTGCTTAGGCTGTCTGTGCAGCTTTTTGGTCCAGTTCAGCTAACACACACCTCCTTCTAACCCAGTGCAGATCTCACCCAGGAATACCCTCAGGACGCAATAAATATTTAATTGTATTACAAATATTTTATCTGCCTCAAGAGGCTGACAGGAATACAGGTGGTCAGCTGAGTGCAAGCTGAGAGAAAACAGGTGAGTCAACCCCATACTGAAGTGTTAGCTTATTATTCCAGGACGCCCAGCCTTTGAAGGAATACATCTTTTATAACCTAGGAGAATAAGGAGGAGGCTGCTTATGGAATTAAATGTTCCCAGGTTCTAATTAGAAGGAGAGTAATTGCAGTGTCATTTATAGAGATCTTAATAATTTATTTCATTTTCAGGACAGGTACATTTGTGCTGTATAATTTTCATTCATACGCCAAACAAAACAGGACAGAGTTTTTTTGTTGTTTGCTCTACATATTTTTCTTCACTTTAACCTTTTATTTAAAGGTGCGTTTTGGCACTTTTCAAGCTGGGAAAAAAATAAGCAACAAATATTAAGCTTTGAAAGTGACAAAATGGAAAACCTGAGATTTTTTGAAATTTTGCTTCTGTTTTGTTTGGTTGGGGTTTTTTTCTCCTTACATAACCTGTTATTCTCTGACACAATGCAAACTTACAGCTTCTTCAGCTCTCATTTACCCATTTCACTGGTGCTTTTCAGCAAAAAATAAAGAAATAAATAAAACAATGATTCGTTCAGAAAACCACTGAAACACCATAACCGTCTACTCATGGCCTGGAGCCTTTTTTTGATATTTTAGGTAAGAAAAAGAAAGTCCCCTCTACTTTAGGCTCAAAGTGTAAATTAGAGACCATATCATCTAAGCACACACTACATCAAAGATGTAACTTCAATTAATTCTAGAGTTATTTATTTAAATGCAAGTTTCTCACTGGCAAACTACCACTGAAGGGCCTCAAGAGGAACACGGGGGCAACGAGGGGAATTCCATTATTCCCACCCTCCAACCTCCTCTCCTGGGCACAGGACCAACACCAAGAAAATAAAACAGTCACCAAATATAGCACAATGGGCTTTTTCCTCCTTAATTACCTTCAAAATTCCCAGCCGAGCACAGAGACCCCACACAGGCTTTCTATGCTACGTATTAGCACCGGTTCAGCTGAGTGATGAACCTCAGAAAATAAAAGCTTCATAATGGAGCTGCTGACACAGCAAAGAGCAGCCTCGGATAACGAAATGGTTTCAGAGCAGCCGATTCACTCCATCATTTTGAGGAGAGGCGTTCCTCCCTTTGATAGCCTGCCTTTTGTGCTGCTCCCGCTGCTACAGGCTGCTCCCTGCCAGACTGTTTGCTATTCTTTGGAGGCTTCTGCTGCTTCCTACATCAGATGGAATTTACCTTCATGTAATTATTTGTTCTGGGAGCTTTGATCTCCACTTCCCTTGTAACTGCAATGTAGTCACACTTTGAACTACAAGAAAGTACCAATTTAAGGCTCTTGCTGCAAACATCATAATGGTTAATCCTAACAAAAAGGTGTTAATTGGTCTCCTGGTGATTCTAAGCCGCAGTCACAATAGCTTCTTGTATTTGTTTACCACCGCTGTATTTCCTCCTCATCCCAGTAAAAGTGCGTTGGATCTGATAACCTTTTAGGCAGGCTTCTCCTTTTTCAGCTCACCTTACGATTTAGGGCGACACCACATACCTATCCGTGTCAAAGGAGCGGTTCTGGCCCGACCAGACCCGACGTGATCACACACTGCTACCTTCACAACGCACCCTCTGAGGCTGTGTACTCATGGGTAAGAAGTAAAAATTTAGATGACTCCAAAACTCTTTCTGAAGCACAATAGAGCCTCTGTATGAGATGAAAGCTGTTTCTTCATATAATACATTCACTCGAACCTTTGGCCCTGACAGAGATTTCATAGAGCTGGGGAGGTGCATTATTTTGTTTCATTTTTGGATTGATCTCCTGCTCAGCAGTCCAAGAAATTTAAACTGAAAGAATGCTTGTGCTTAAATAGCTCAAACTAATGAAAATTGCTCACCATTTTGGACTGCACTGTTGGGTTTTCAAGAGCTTTTTATTATTAAATTGGTTGGGTTTACAACAAAGCCCTGATAGAAAACATCTTCCCAGGAGAAAACCAAACTACAGTCGCTACTCCTTGAGGTGGGGCCATGTGTTTTATTTGTCTATATGGAACATGTTGCGCTTTTAAGCACTTGGTGTGCAAACACGTCTATGGCATAACCCACATAAACAGGGTTCTTACTTTCAACATGGGCACTGAAGTCTGATTGCAGTCAGATATACCGTATCTGTCTCTCAAAAAAAAATCAAAAATGGAAGTGACATATTTGAGTATTTGAGTGAAGACACTGGAACTGATTTTGTCAGACCCTCGGGCTGTTTCTCAGTGCAATGACAACAGGACCAGACAGAACTGTAATTTCAGTGCTCAGCTTGCATATTCCTGGAGTGCAGAGGAATCGGCTGTTCAGCAAAAGATTACTCAAAAGATAAACATGGAAATGACGCAGGACGCCAACATCCCACCGTACTCTTCCAACCTCCTAGGGATGTTTCAGCAGTCTTAATGATGAGCAAACTGCCAGCTCTCCCTCCCACTTTCCTGTTTGGTATTCTCACAGACAATTAAAATATTTTTGTTTACTTCTTCTAGGCCAGCCCTTCCCACTGAGGAGCTCTCCCGAGGTGAGGTTTCCTGTTGTCCTCTTCCTGTGATTAGAGCACTCCAGAGCCAAACACTTCAAAAATCCTACTGAAAACGCCGGGAGAGCCCTGGCTGACTGAGGACAGCTCTTGAACCCTGACTGAACTCCCAATGCCTGCCGGTGGATACGGCTGTAGATTTGCTGCAGCACCATCGCTGTCAAGGTGCAACCCTGCAAAGATGTCTCTCTCTTGGACACCTGCACAGCCTCCTCATGGAGGTCCTGTCCTCCCTCCCAGCCCCGTGAGGACGGGCATCTCTCCCCAAGAATGGTCCTTGTTGCCCCCAGCCAAGGGCTGTCCTTACTCTCTCCCCCCCTAGAGAAGCAAGATAAATCTTTATTCCCCGAATTATCTCTGTAGACAGTCCATGCCACGCAATGCCTCCCTGGTGCTCTCCTGCATGCAAAATATCTCTAAGCCTGTTGAAGAGCAGACAAAATTGTATCATCATGACCCACTTCAGACTGCTTCATAAGGATGGGAATTCAGAACAGGAATGTCAGTTATGAGAGAGGAAGCAGTGTCCAGCAAGCTTATTGGGAATAGGGTGACCTATGTACAGGATCTAGGCTTGGGGAAAGGCAACAATTTTTCTTGCTCAGATACAAGCAAGGAGCTTGCTTCCCTGATGCTCTACATACCTAAACCAGGAGCACTTAGTGATGCTTTCCCATCAGTAAATGCTTTAGCAAGTTGCTACACATATGTACGCACACTCAGCTGAAATCTCCTGTACCAGGTTTATAGCAAGATGGCAGCCCTGAAAGGAAAATGCCACTATGAGGATTTATGTTGGAAAAACATTTGTTTTTCTTTTTCACTCTTGTTTTGCATGACTTCCTGCAAACTCCTGAATACAATCCAGACCTTTGGCAGCTGCAAGCCATGGTCTGAGGCGTTGATAAATTTATTTTGCAAAATATCTGCAGTATTCTCATTTCATCACAATGCCTCCTGTGAGTGAGGGGAAGGGGCGAAAGATCCGTCTGACTTCCCAGCACTGTTACAGTTTAGAGCCCGTGCATTTCACATCTGGGGAAGCTGACAGTCACTCTGAAAATGTTTTTGTTCTCACAGTTAAAACTTGAATCTGTGCCTTCTTTTTCTGGCTCCTACAGGCTGTTTTGTGCTCAGCTTTTTAGGTTTGGGTTGGGTTTTTTTTTTAATCTACTGCCATTAGATAACTAAACATTACAAGGAATTTTGTTATGTGATGGGGTTTTTTGTTTCGAGGGGGTTTTTGTTGTTATTTCTTCTAATTGGCTTTGAAATTAGAAAGTTTTTAGAACAAACTATGCAAGTTGGACTGGATGATCTCCAGAGGTCCCTTCCAACCCCTACCATTCTGTGATTCTGTAATATCATCCTAGTTCTCCTGTTCCCAGGATATTTACAGTCCCATCTTCCTAGGAAAACAAGGGGTTTTACAACAGCAACTTGATACAAGAAATCTAATCGTAATCATAAATCACACTTAGAAGTTACATTTCAGGATTATGTAGGTTTAGCAATGAGTCTGGGTGTTAAAAAAGAGTAAAAATCTTGCTATGACAGATGACAAGCCGAAGTTTAACACCTTTGATTTCAAAGTGCAATTCTTAAGTGGGAGAACAGGTCTCTACTGTATCTTACATAAACATCCCCTTGCAAGTTAAGTGTCTGCAAAAAGTCAATCATAGCATTTTTTTCTCACCTGGGCACTTCACTGTACGTGCTTGAAGCCCGCAGCTCATATTACAGCATGAACAAACAGGAGGGAAATTAAGATTATGTGATTACCTGGAGTAGAGTGGAACAGTCTGAGACAAGTTTTCTGCTGTTACAACCCTGTCAAAGGTAGCAGATAATTTCATTGATGTCTGTGGCTTGGGACCAGAGGAGTTTCTTTGCTGAGGAAGAGGGCTTCTGGTAGCAATGCTCCATCCTCAGTTTCTTTGCTTGATTTACCCTACTTGATAAAAAATAATCGAAGGGAATCATACATTTTATGGCTGCCTGTAGCATAGTAACGAGCTTCACAGCCTTTGGTAGGTTCATCCACCCAGGACATGTACAAAGGTAGGAATCTGAAGGCGGAAACTAAGGCTCAGAGAGTAAACAATAGTTTAGTGTCACTCACAAAGGTTATGGGAAAACAGTTCTTGTGTGGGATCTGTTCAGCATCAAAAGCACACTTGAATCAGATCCCATTCTCACCCTTCTTTGCAGGACTTTCAGTCTTAAACAGCACTGATATTTCTTTGTAGAAAAACATTTTTCCTAACCTTAGTTCTAATTACTGATTTCTGATATTCTAAATCAATTTGGAGCAAAACTGCTGATCGAAGTCATCCGTAAACAAAGGCTTAACCAATTACAAAGGCAATGGCAATGCATTCAAATTCCTTGCAGTGCTGTTGCACTACGTGTCATTTAGATGTCACAGTGACAGGCATGGCAGATATCTCAGAAACTATTCCTTTGTGATCTTCTGGTCACTGCTCCATTCCTCAACTGAAGAAGCAACTCTGTCTCTCAAGCCACACTTCCTCAGACAGTACTAACATAACTAAAATTACTAAATATTAAAAAATAGTTATCTAGTGTTCATACTCTCAGGGATATATATGCACAGAAATCGGTTATATCTGCAACTGAAAATCCTTAAAGACAGGCTCTCTCCTGTAACGTGTCCTGCTACTTCTAGATGACAGCATGGGAATTCAGTATTTCTGATAGCACACAAATGAAAAAGGATGGAGCTAGGAATGTGGGCTTACACCATTATGGTAAATTAAAACAAATCTTTGAAAATTAAATAATAGTTGGATTAGTTCTGACTGGCATACTTTATCCATTCCCTGAAAGCCTGTGGCTTGTGCCATGCCTATTAGTCTGCATACTGTTATTTCAAAAAAAGGAAAGAAATTCCACTTTAGTCTAGAGGTAGCATCCAGTGCAAGATTGAATTTCGTCTGTATGGACAGTGCTTGAAAAATCCCCCATTGAAGATAAAGAGTAGACCACAAAAGGCCTCGATTTTCCATCATGTGATCCTTTTCACAACATATGCTTTTCCCTCCATACCTCCTATACTCCACAATGTCTTCATATGCTCCTTCACCACCTCCCCATCTTTTTATACACATCTTGCCCATGTCCCTCGTCCCTTTGTTGCAATGCCCTTCATTTACTGATTTTTCCTACACAATATTATGGATCCAAAATATAGGTCACTCTCAGACTGCATCCAACCCACCTCACCTACATGCCCACGGCAGCACCCAAGGGTGTCCCGATTTCCCTACCTAAACCACACAATAACCCCCTCAGGTCCTCCGCATGTCCCCTGTCTCCCATAGCGGCAGCCTCATCTATGCCTCTCTCTGCTGTGCTTCCTACAGCATCTTCAAGATCCTTCCCCACTATCCTCTTACAACCCTAACCCCCTTCCAAGTTCCACAACGACATTTGCCAAGGAGCCATATATATGCACCATAGCTGGTATGCAGCCACCCAGGCGCTAGCTGGTACGCATGTGGCAATGGGCCTGACCACCCAGGAATTCAGGAATGGGATCAAGGTGTGCATCAACAAGCTTGTCAGCTGCTGCCTCTCAGGCAGCTAGTCTGACAGGCTGCCTACCAGATGCCTGTCAGGTCCAACAAATAGCTTCAAGGATGGCATCTGGTCCCCAGGCCTCTGCTGCTTCTGCGGAGTCCTGTTCAACTCACTGGGAGTTTTGCCAGCTGTTTGCATGAAAGCAGGATCACATCAGGGCACCTACAAAGGTTTCTCGCCTGCCTCCCAAAATGAGAAGCAGGAATCTAACCACCTCAAGGATGGGTATGAAGGCATTGGATCCTTGTGCGCCCCTCCAGGGAAACCTGCGTGCTCGACTACCTCCCTGAAGTGCCTGTACACCAATGCACGCAGTATGGGGAATAAACAGGAGGAGCTGGAGATCTGTGCGTGGTCA
>VZSC01007189.1:531260-564629 GCA_013398225.1 Steatornis caripensis | reverse complement strand
TAAAAAAAAAAAAAAAAATCCTATTTAGGATGGAAAAAGGAATACGTTTTTTCTTGTTGTGTCCTTCAGTTATATAAAATGTAGCACAAAAGTGTTAATGAGGAAAATACATACTCAAAGATATCAGAGAAGTAGCCCACCAGAGTAAAATTGTATAGATACAAATTCACATGCCATCACACCCAGCATCTATCACCAGGTCAATGAGAAGCCTTCTCTGATTCCCTGGGGAAGGAGATGGGGAACAGCACCAACAAGTCCCAGCAACAGAAGTGGACTTGCCTCAGAGCTTGGAAGAGAAATCCAGATTTGCCAGTCTTCGTATTTTCCCATTTATCAAAGAGCTGTACAACTCATTTGCCCAGTCTGTGAGATATATTGACCTTAATATTTGCCTGTTATTAATAGGTACTATATTCTTACCCAGGTAGATCACACTGCTGCACTACCTTTGTATCAAAGGAGCTAATAGTCTCTTTTGGTATGGTACCACCACACCCAAGAGCAATGAGGAAGAAAATTATCTGATGATCTGATGGGAAGAGCGAAGAGGGAGATGGTGGAGACAGACACTACTGCTGTACAAAGTTCCCTGACACCAGAGTGGGAAAGATACCTCAGACTCCAGCAGACGGCATGTGACAGCAGTGGTGGAACAAGCCGAGAACTGGCCACAGCATGCAAATCTTATTTCCTGGGAAACTGCATGGTTTTGAAAACAGTCTTCTTTTTAAATCAGCACAAATGTTTGATGAAAGGCCAGAGCTGCACAGACATACTGGCAGTGACACTCTTCAGGGCACTCACCTACTGGGAAGCCCAGACTGCAGCTTTTGTTACACCTGATCTGAGGCTGGACTTGGGACCTCCAGGTGAGAGCCCTCACCACTGGGCTACTGTCTGGCTTGAGTGTGCTCAACTTCTCTCTCTTCCCATTGCCTGGTGAGTATGCAAAGAAAGGCATCACCACATACATCCTCTGGTCCTAAATTTTTTTCAGTGGGCATCCATCTCCAAGCACTGACAGAAAATAGGATCTTTGGTCTGATCCAGTAGAATCAGATGTATGTGCTCCCCATTTCATCCTCCCCCTTTTCTCTGTCACCTCTCCTGAAGTCCCAGTCCTCTGCGAGAAGCCTTCTCCAGTCATAACTTCAACAAAGATGATATCTTCCTCAATCAAGTTTTCTTTTCAACAAACCAGCATTTTACAATAATGTTTGTCATGATAGGAAAATTTTCAAACTTAGCCTTAGTAAGAACTTTCTCAGAGACAGACAGAAGTTTATCCTTACACTTGGCTGATACCATTTATCTTGTCATGCAAATAAATTCTCATTGACTGTGTGTGCAAGCCCTTGAAGTTTGTCTCAGGCAGCAATGTTCCTGGCATCCACCAAAGGCCACGTAAAGTTTGCTGTACATTTCAGCAGACTTTGATTTAGACTGTCTCTGCATAACCAGCAGACTGGGCCAGTATAAGATATACCTACTTGCATTAAAAAATCATAGCATATTAAAATCCAAACCAAATAGTGATTACCCTACTTTGACACTTGTGTGGCTCCCTTGAACAGATCCAGCTTATTTCAAGAGTATTCCTGAGAAGATCCAGCCCTTGTTACAACACTGGAAACAAAATAGATTTGTTCCTCATGGGAACAAAATGTGGTGTTCTGTGCACTTATGAGAGGGTGCATAAAGATGACAAGCGTGCCATCATCCTCCGATCCTGCATTTGGCCCAAGAAACGCCAACCATAAGTCTGGACAGCACTGGACAAACTGCTGCCCATATCAGCCAGGTCCTCAGTGCAAAACAGGGAGGAAAGATAGGGTCAAGCTGTTACAGCTGAGACTCCTCCAGGCTTTAGTGCAATGGACCATCACAAAAGGGCCATAGATGCTTTAGGATGCCATGGCTCTGAAACACTTCCTAGAAACTAACTCGTTTCCAGTGACCCAGATAGCCAAATCAGAAAAGATCAATTAATTACTCTACTGCATTCTCCAGCGACCTAGAACCCAGAACCATGACCCTAGAAACTGGGTCTGCTGGAAACTCATGACCATCAAGTCCCTGAATAACCACAACAGGCAACTTCCCAGTATGTGGAATTGACATTCTGACCCTGGGCTCCTAACAGCTCTAGTGAAGCCAACTGCCTCTTTCCTTACAAGCCATCAGAAATGACTGCACTGAAGAGAGCAACCACACTGAACAAACCTTGGAGCAGCATCGATCGCCAAGACCCAAGTACATCCAAACCTGTATGGCTGACTGGTGCTCAGTGAATTCAGGCTCTCCTGCCAGTCTGAACATGTGAATTGTTCTGCACAAACTGCACACTGACTGCATTCCAGTAAGGATGCAGAGGATTGTACAAAACAGGGCTGGAAAGGGACTGCAAGGGGTCGCCACATCTACCTCCCTGCCCCAGGGCAAGCTCAGCTCTACCTAAACCATTTCTGACAGATGTTTGTCTAACCTGTTCTGAAAAACATCCAAGAACAGGCATCCTATGGCCTTCTTAGGCAATAAAAATAATCACTTTTTCTGATCTTCCAGAACTCAGCTTAACACACGTACCAACTTACTTAAACTACAAAGATGAGGGGGACATCGACTTTTAAATGTGCAAATGGGATTTAACTTCTCAATTTTAAGGGAAGCCCTGATGGATACTAGCNATAAAAATAATCACTTTTTCTGATCTTCCAGAACTCAGCTTAACACACGTACCAACTTACTTAAACTACAAAGATGAGGGGGACATCGACTTTTAAATGTCCAAATGGGATTTAACTTCTCAATTTTAAGGGAAGCCCTGAGTGATACTAGCGTGACAGACCGCACAGTATCTCACACACATCTACACTGAAAGAGAAAGAGGCCTTCCAGAGCAGCCAACAAAGGATTGTAGGGCAGCAGATGATCTGCTCTGAAACAACAACCATTAACTCTAGAGTAAGCTGTTCCCTCTACACCAACGCTGCTGCAGGCATTTAGAAAGTACCAGTGATCCACCTGAGTGCACACAAGCACATCGCCACCTCTGTGCTTTGCACAGCAGTCTTCGGCTGCACGTCAGTGCCTAGTAGCCTGGGTCTTGAGGGAAGTCCCCATGGTGGTCCGGTGTGATGTTCCCACACATTCTTGCTTGGGAATTCACCAGGAGTAATTGGTGCAGATGGGTGCTGCCATTTCCATGGGATCTTCCCTTCTCTGGAAGACAGGAGGGAGACAGTTTCCCCATGGCAGGCTAATGGTTGTTTTAACTGATGGGGGAGGAAAAAGCAGAATAAAAGAATATGACTCTGTAAGACAGTATTTCCCCATTGAGCATGGATGTGTGTGTATGTGCTTCTGTATGTATGCATTCAAAAAAGTGAAGGTCAACGCCTGTTTTCAGCCTTTGCAATGACTCCTGACTTCAATTCCACTAGCTGGAGTGGAAGAGACCCTAAAACATAGGTCCTACCTGATTGCAAGACAGTTTTCTGAAAAAGTAGGTTATTCCTTGATATCCTTGGCCAAAAAAGAATAACATGTTTATTCTTTCACGTGGCCTTTCTCTCCACCAGTAGAGTGGCTGTACACTGGTGGTGTGGAACAAAATTAGAGTATCACCCTCAATCCCTCAAAGCCAACATGTCTCGAAATTGTCTTCAAAATGGCCCTGAGGCAACTTACAACATTTTTGGAAACCTGCAGAATAGAAATTAGTACAACAGTTAGGAGAATAGCTATTTGACTTTAGGATAATTAGACAGGCTCTTTTTAGAAAGAAGGGGAAAGATAGAATGAGTAAAAAGCAAATAGTGAAGTTTATAACGGAGAGCACAGCAGAGTGGGAGAGAAGCTCCTCTGTGACTGGTGGATTGATTGACCTCATCCAGATAAAACACTTGAGGAACCTGCATCATTGTCCTTCTCCCTGGAAAGGAACAGTTAGGTGCGACATAGTTGTGAGTTACTCCTGGGCAGAAGCGTAATTTCTGAGCTACATGACTGCCCTGAATTCATCGCGTAGCGCTAGCTGAACAACACTGGATGCCCCAAAGCTACCCCTCTCATACATGGCTGTGAGTTGCTTTTGCAATATCAGTGACCTGAATATATGTGAGCAAAACTCTCAGACAGAATTAGATTCAAGAGACTTGAAGCTTCCCAGGAATCTGAAAGAGATGGCATTTAGGTCTTCATGGCCCACTAGAGCCAGTTAAAAGGTCAGAAATAAAAGGTTATTGACCTGTAGATTTTCTTGAGACTCAGAGGGCACCATGACTTCAGCCCTTGAGTTTTTCTCACAACACAGGGATCATAAAGGGGTTTGCAGGTCACTGACCCCACAGCATATGAAATCAGGAAAACGACTGCTAAATTTACTCCACGTTTTATTTTATTGCCATTGAATATAAATAAATTACTAAGCAAGTATCAGTAATCGGGAAAGCTCATGAAGGGCACAAGTAATTTTCACTGCAAGAAATACTGAATGATGTTCTGTGGCCTAAATTATACAGCTAGTCAAATGATGAGATCATAATGTCCTGTCTGACCTTACAGGCTATGAATTCGTGCCGTTTCCCTGTAGCAAAGCTAAGTCTCTCTGTGTCTGATTTTAGTTTTCCCTATATTCCTTAAACTATATCTCTCAAGACCTTCCAAAAACCTGTGCAGTTACCCTTTCTTCAAACAAACACAGTCCATGCAACAAATTATATTATTATATATTACGCTCAAGAAGGGTTTGTTCTTGACATGTTGCCAAGAAAGCTTGAGAACACAAGTCCTTCTATCACTTTGATCATGAAAGACAAGTGGCTCCAGTTATTTGAAACTCTATTTGACAAGATGGAAGTAAGATAGGAAGTGAAATGTTAAACTCCACCATAAAGACGAATGCTTGAGAAACACATTGTAAGTAAAATAGAATAGAAGAAGTGGATTTTCAAAAGGCAATATAGGACAACCAGGGAAAGAGTCTGGCAGAAGTTTATCAAATATCCCTTTAAAAGCCTGGCCATGGTGTAAGTGAAATCTTGACTGTTGCTGTGCTCAGAGCATCCTCGCTAGTTCTAGAAAGCCACGCATGGGCAAAAGCAGATTACTAGTGTTTAACAGTACTAATTGGCATCAAAATGCTGCTGCAGCTTTATGAACACCTTTTCACCCACGTTCTTTCCTTACAGCAGTCCTTGAAGTCAGTGGAATTAGTCCTGATACAGGCTAGTGGAAACAAAGAGGAGAACCAGCACCTTGTCCCTTCAAGTGGTAATCCTTGTAATCATCTTTTCCTAACAGGAAAGCAAAAGCCACCGCCTGAAGAAGTTACCACAANGTAAGTGAAATCTTGACTGTTGCTGTGCTCAGAGCATCCTCGCTAGTTCTAGAAAGCCACGCATGGGCAAAAGCAGATTACTAGTGTTTAACAGTACTAATTGGCATCAAAATGCTGCTGCAGCTTTATGAACACCTTTTCACCCACGTTCTTTCCTTACAGCAGTCCTTGAAGTCAGTGGAATTAGTCCTGATACAGGCTAGTGGAAACAAAGAGGAGAACCAGCACCTTGTCCCTTCAAGTGGTAATCCTTGTAATCATCTTTTCCTAACAGGAAAGCAAAAGCCACGGCCTGAAGAAGTTACCACAACTTTCAGCTGGACTTTGAACATTTTGCACACAAAGGAAAGCCTTGGAGAATTGACATCAGAAGTGGATGTTTATTTTAGTGTGGTTCTTCTGACATTACTGAGCAATTCAATTTTGCTTCAGGCTGGAAGTCTGTTATATAGATGAAAGACTAATAGCTTATCTAGCCAGCCTGATGACTATTCGGATAGGGCTGAGCAAGAGCAAATTTTTTAAATGGAAATAGTTGCAATTTTTTAAAAGATTCTAAGAGCTAAGGAAATCATTGTTTTTCTCCCTGCGCGGTTATGTTTAAAGGCCATTAGCAACCAATATACTAATGAGACAGAAGCAGGATTCGTGGTGACTGCTGTTTTTATGACATTCCCAAAGCAAGCTGGATTAATAGCCCTGGAAGCATTCATCTTCCCTCTAGCCAGGAGAAGATATATCTTAAGCATTTTAAGTCCCACTACTATGGATCCCTTCACATGAGAGAGCAATGCAACACGGCACAGCTGCATAGCCATTAACACTTTCTGAACTCTGCTTTCTATTCCCATGGATGCAGTGGACAAGGACATAAAACATGTAACCATTGAATAGCAAGCTAGCAGTCATCAATTTTTTCCCAACAGAAACTGCCCCTTCACCTGTCCCATAATATCACTTGGCAAATGCAAACTGGTCCATCCATCTTTGATCAAAGGGCAAACAATTTCAAACTACCTCACCCTTACCATGGGAGGAGCAGGCCTGGGAACCTGCAGAGCAGCTAATGTGGAGTAAGTTGTTATCTCCAGTGACTTCTTCACATACCTACGGTTTGAGAACTCTCATGCCATTCTGCAATATTGACACCAGCCTACTGGGAAATCCATTTTCAGCTCACATATGAAAATCAACAGGCTTCAGTCAGTTCTAATCAGGGATGTGTGAACCCTGAGCCTAAGGTAGCAGCTTACCTACTATTGATTTATCTAAGAAAATCAGTTTCAGTTGTTAGCCTTTTTTGTTCCTCGGGTGAAATCTTGGTCACAGTTCCTTTGAAACCAAAGTTCACGTCAACATTTGCGATGCAAAGCTTGGAATAACATATTAAAATGTCAAGAGCTGTTGTACATATCTCTGAGGCAAAATCAGTGACAGACACCATTGCAGCAATCTGGCTGGTAGGCTAAATCAGAGGCTGATATATTCTCGGACGTGCTTTCACCCTAGCCTGTTCTGAGCAGATTTTGGAGAAGCAATGAAAATAGGACATTCCCATCATGTCCTGCTAAGGAGAATGAAAGAATAGGAAATGCGTCAGTAAGCCTCAGAAGGACCATTTAAGAATCAATAGCCCTGGCCTGATGTCCATAACTCCTCCACAGCAGCATAACGGCAGAGCCACCGAAACTTGTCTCCGCTTGATCTTTCCACTCTTTCCTTACACCCTGACATCTGACAACAGTCTTTGTTTTTTTCGCATGCTAGATACCTTACTTGGGGCATAGGAATCATCTTTTGGTCCACATTGGAACATCTGCATGCACCAGGTACGTCTAATTGTGTAGAGTGGGATACCCTGACATATGTTATTACAACGATAAGAAATTGCATTTTGCTTTTGTTGTATTTAATAATAGTTAGAGGTAGTGCAATCATTAATCCCAGCTATGATGTGCAGCCAGCAGACCTAGATCTCTTCTGTTTGTGTTGTTCCCCACCATTTACTGTTGAATGCCTGCCTTTGTTGGCTTCCTGTCCAACAATACCCATTGATCCTCTCTTTGCTGCCATAATTTGGCTACTACTAAGAGCCAAAAGCCTTCTCCTTCACAGCTCATTATTTACTAGCTGATCCAAAAGCAGAGCTGGCTGATATACACCCCAAAGCAATAGACAGAGAAAGAGCATTCCCCTGAAAAAAGAGCCACAGGACCTCATTGTGTTCTTCCAAGGCTGTTTCAGTTAAACATTTTCTCTTAGCTCTTCTCAATCCCATGCTTGTAGAGTTGGGCATTTGGGCACTACTGTGGCTGATGCAGTGATTGGGCTAACCCTAGGCACCAATGCTGTTCAGTAACTCTTGAAACAGAGGTAAAGGTTCATCCTAGTGCCTTGTGGTGGTGACTGGAGCAATAGGAGTATTTTCACAGAGATTAATCCGGCAACGCTAGTATATAACTATTTAAACTGTTCCCTGAATTGCAGTAACTGGTCAAACTTGTTCTAACAACAGCTTCTGGCTTTGAGATCCAGCGAAGCTGCTGCTGGAGGGCATCCTGTGTGTCGAATGGAAGGATTTTACACCAGTTTGTACTTTCTCCAGGCAACTGTAAATGATTTTTGGGACAGGGCAAAGTACTACAACTATCTCCCTAATTCAATCATCAGTCTTCACTTGCAGCATTCAATACATTTTTTCCCCACCTTAGGAAAACATATCATTGTAGGCAAAGTGCATATTCCCACTAGGTACTTTAACATAAGCTGTTAATTACTTGTGACTTCCTTATACAGTCAGGCAGAGAAGACTTTTTTCACATGAAGCAGGTAAGCAAAATTTAAACCAGGTGATTCCAAAAAGGCGGGGCATTGAAAGAAGCAGGATTAACATAATTTTATATACGTAAGCAGGAGAGGCGAATATGGGAGGAAGATAGCAACACATTGACATCCTTCAGTGCTTACTTGGAAGACAGAACAAGTAGCTCACCATCTGGAGTCCTGGAAAAATGTTGTCAGTTAGGAAGTTTTTGGAACTGCTTGTAAACATTGACCTAGAGCATTCATTTAATATAACAAGGTTCTTGGTCAACTTCTGGCTTGTATGGTTGGACTGTTAAGACACACCTCGAGGCATTAATCGTTTAACAAAGGGAAAGAAGCCATGAGAATATAACTTTGAATTTCTTGAGCCATCGTTTGAATGCAATTTCACCTGCTTTTCCAGTTCAAACAACAGCACTACATGGATATGTGCATTTAAACAAGTCCTCCCTCCGTGTAATAGCAGTTTCAGCTGGAGTGGAGGGATGATGCAAATGAAAGCTTTTCGTAACACTTTACCAGCACCTCACTTCACTTAAACAAGGAGCAAACTAGTATTTGCAATCAAACTTAAATCTGGTTCCAGTAATTAAAGGGATGTTCTAAATCTCCTCCTCAGTGTCAAGAGACTGTATTTACTGTTTAATTAAAGACTGTTTCTTAAGCTCTTGCAGAACAGACATTTTTTAAAAAAAGAGGTGAGAATGCAATGTTGAAATTATTGGTTAGGTTCTAATCAAAAGCAAAGATTTACATTTATCCACTAGCTCATGTTTGCCTGTGTTTTGAAATGTCTTGTTTCCCGCAATACAGCCGAGGGTGAGAAAGAAGGCACGTGCCTCCTAAAAGCTTTGTGGGCTCAACTGAGCTTGCCAGAGCCCTGTGCCCCAGCTGGGGTGAGTGGTGGGCTATGGTGCTGGCACAGCTGGGCTCTCACATGTGTCGGCTGCACAGCAGGTCGCTCAGTTATCAGTGCGGTAGAGGACCCTGAGCATACTCCAGGTGTCTAGGGACATACTGTACAAGAGAGGGAGAAGGGCAGTAAGAGATAGATCAGCGCAGTTGCAATATTAGCACAACTTTATGACTGTCAGACCGATCAAGGAAAAAGTAGGTATGTGGTATCTTTAGATGTCAACATTATTTCACTTTGAACAAAATTTCCCATGTTTCATTCTAGCCACTGAGCTCGTTCATTTTCAGAGTAAGGGTGGTCTGGCAGTCCGGATGCTGTTTAAGGCTCTGGAAGATCAGGATTTGTTTCTGTCCCACGCCACAAAGTTCCTTTGTAACCCCTTGTTATCACAGTGTAAGACAGTACAAATCACAGATTACATGGTTATACTCATATGACTCCCTGTATTTAAGTGATTGCTCAGTAAAATTTCTGTGCGTACAGAAGACTCTCTGCCCCTCTTTGCCAATGTACAGCACAGAGCCGCCCCTCATGGACCTGCAGTAAGAACAAATAAACTAGAAACCATCTGGCTACTAGAATCCATTTCAGTGGACAAAAAACAGGTATTTCAGCCAAAGGAGTATATTTGCACCATTCTTAGATCCTAACGCTAAACTGCAAAATCAGACTTTCCAAAGCCAAGATCTTAAAACGTTTTGCTAATATAGCTAGCCAGTTAAAGGTCGGTTCTTTCAGATTTGGTGCTAAATTGTCTGCAGGGGGTCATTCAGTTGGACAGAAGTGAGTCTTCCTCCTGCCCCAAACCAACAAGCAGCACCGTGGGCAGGTCAGTACAGTCCAAGTGCAAGATGCTACTGCTTCAGCTGATATACTCCGGCCCTCTACAAGGCTCACCTCCTCAGATTTAGTATCATGTTACCTACTCCTACACGGGAGTCAACGTAGGAGTCCGTCAGTCCAGGCCATGAACAGAAAAAGTGGCAGTCTAGCCACAGTATGTTGTAGGGACTTTCCAATTCTGTCCAGTTTGTTGTTAAAAAAGATCTCCAGCATTCTTCCTCATAAATGTGGGACTCTGAAAATCTGCAGTAGTTTACTGCATAATATAATATTTAATTCGATAATACTTCTCTACCTCACAGCCAGGATTAGAAAGATTTATTCCATTCCAATACATGTCTGTTCTGTCCTATGCAGCTTCTTACACCATCTTTATCAGCATAAGATTGAGGCAATTGGTGTCCGGAGCACATGTGGGTGTTGAAAAGGACGCTCATAACGAGGGCAAGGCGTGTTTTGTAGGTATACACCTGTATTTATACATGCACATATGCACACAGTCTGCCATGCTTTGATTTAGAGAAGTTGAGGAAATGTTAACATAAAGGCAGTTTAATGGGTCTTTGAGTCAAAGAAAGCTAATTTCAAAGTTTTCTAAAAACCCCATGCTCACTTATTCCCCCACATACCCCAGTTTTCCCTTCCCACAAAAGGGAAAACTGTCCACTGCCCAGGCAGTCCTAACGTTCCTGTGGAGGTGCTGGGGAAGTGACACAGACTCCAGCCCAGCACCTGCAGTGCTCAGTGAGTTGACAAAACAGGAAGCACTGCAGAAGTGACACGTCACAATGCAGCTTTATGAGGACAGCCTTCAACTGCTGTAGTAGCATAGCAGATCGGCATGAAACCAGGATAAAATCTGATACAAAAACATCGTAACTTGCATCATGTTCCTGAATCAGCTGCCTTTTGTTTACATGCTTAAATCTTGCGGAGTATTTTGGAATAGAGGCTGCATAAAAGGTCGCCAGAGACATGGGCAGCTGGTATGGTGGTGGTCCCTATGCTGGTTGAGTTCATACTCTGTAATTCAGCACAAAACCACACTCCTGGCCTTCAGAGACCCCTCTGCTTTTTTCCTAGCTCATGCTATCTCACAGTCATTTGCTTTTCCAGCAGGCATAGTCTCTTATCTTCACTGGCTTGCACATCTCCCTGCCCTCTGCATAGTCACGGCTGTTAGGAAGTTCTTTCTCTACCAGACAGGTTAGCTTTTGGAAGGCTCTACCTTAGCTTCCCCAACCCTCCCCACATATCTCCTTTCAGTCATTTTGCTCACCTCCCTTTGGACTCCTTTCTCATCCATAGGAGGGAAGTGTGACAGACAAGTAAATCCTCAGCTGTCGTCACTTCTCCCCTGGCGAGAAGGACTGACAACTTGGGCTTTTCCCACGGCTGAGCAGCCTAGAACCCATGGGACATGTTTGCCAGTAAATTACACCACTAATCTGTTGTGTTTAACTGTTACAACAGGTCTAGGCATACTTTCTGCCAGGGCAAATTCACATTCTCCTAAATAGTAATGATTTATATACATTATTGATTAATCAGCGTGCTCTGTTCTTGTAACAGGACATTCTACTTCTTCGTTGCGTACTTTCCAACAGGAATGATCTGTGTCAATTCACTAATCAAAAACTGATCACAACTTGCAAAAGGGTAACCCTGCTGTGGTTAAACTCAGCAAAGTGCAACGCCATGCAGCTTGTTCTGTTTGTGTAAGTCACCCCAATGACCAGCACCAACCAAGAGGTGAAAGTTACTGAAAAAGTCATCTTTCATAAACCTTTCCTCATCCCACCGCTTTCTCAGCCCTTTCTCCTCTGGGAAACAAGCAGCCTTTCCACTTTGCTCCCAAGTTCTCCCAAAAAGTACATTTCCCATCAGTGCCTAACGAAGTCCTACCTTCCCTTTGGAGCATATCACAGTTCCCCATCATCATCTGATGGCCGAAACAGTCAAAAAGTTATGAAAACTCATCCTTCTGTTATCCACAGGACAGAGCATACAGAGGTCACAGAGCATCCCCTCTGCATGACCCCATGAGGTCCTGCAGCAGCAGTTACATACTGACCAGACTCCTCCTTGCTGACAGCAGGTATGGTCAAGCAGTACTAAACACTCCTTAGTGAAGGTTGTTCAGTATTCCATTATGAAGCAGACACAAAACACAAACCTATTGTAAGCATGTCTTCAGCATTTAGAAAAAAAACAGGTATGAGGCATCCGGTAAAGAAAAATTCTCTGTCTTGAAAAAAGAGGGATATTTGTGAAGGCTACTCCAGAAAACTGCCTCAAAAACATAAAGAAAGAGGTTGAAGAAAAGGAAAATGCTTATTTAGGCTGTTGTTTGCTTACATGTCAGTATGACCTTTCAAATTAGCTGTCCAAGTAGTTATATATCCTTGACCTTTCAAGTTAGCTGTACAAATAGTTACATATCCTTGGGTGGGTCTTTTAAGCTTTGAATTTCAGTTCTCAGCCACAATCAGCCATCACTTGGTGTTTCCCAAGTAATTCCATGTACCTGGAAAGACAAGGGGAAATGCCTGAGACGTGTTCTCTGTAACATTGCCAACAATTAACATTCAAAGGCAATAGTATGATGCAAACAAGATAATTTGATTGAATTGTGTAGAGTTCTGATTCTCTCCGCATGGGAGAGACTTCTTATCCTTTAGAGATTATGTGACAAGAACAGTAAGGTGCTTCCACCCTTTTAGTCTTCATAACCAAAATTAAGACTTTTCACTTGATTCAACTGGATGTACATTTAAGAATTTTGGCGATAACAGTTAGACATTGAATCTCATTGACTTTGCAGTCAGAAACCAATCCTGACCAGAGAACATGGGTTTGTGTAATGCTACATTTTCATAGTGTGCAGACACTTCCGTAGATTTAAAAACATATGTAATTTGGGGAGAAATAGCAACGTACGAGGTTTTGAAGTTTCTCAAGCTAATAAAGACCAATTTTAAAACTAATTTAAATGCTACATTCAAGGTCTCCAGCAAGTTGGAGTTTCTTCCATCCGGGGCAGAGAGATTCCAATTCCTGAACAGCTCCAGCAGGGCTTTTGAACAAAAGGCACCCTGTTGGGAAGACTGCGGAGACACTGTGTGTGATCAGAGCAAAGTGGGATTGGATGTGCACTGATCAGGTACTCCTAGGAACTTGCTACAGCTCATTAATCTCTTTGTAGCTACAGCCTATATTGCTGCGATAATGTTTTTTTAATGCAAAGAGAAAAAGGTGAACATCTAAGACTATTTTAAGCCTGTTTTTTGAACAGTGGATATCATGAATAAATAATAGTCAACTTTGTGGTTGAAAATAATTACTTTTTAAAACCATGGGGGACAAAAACAATAGGTGGAAGGTTGTGGCTAGAATTCATGGAAGAGGGGAAAAGATAAATCTGAGCCTTTAATCTGCAAAGGCTGTTCCCTAGAAAATTCTCCCTGTTCTGGAAATCTCCTTACCCACTCAGACCTGTTTGAGAGAACGGTTGTGAACAACGGCCACAGTCAAGGCAAACTCCACATTTTTCCCGTCGTTTTTTAGCAGCACAGTCNCCTTTAATCTGCAAAGGCTGTTCCCTAGAAAATTCTCCCTGTTCTGGAAATCTCCTTACCCACTCAGACCTGTTTGAGAGAACGGTTGTGAACAACGGCCACAGTCAAGGCAAACTCCACATTTTTCCCGTCGTTTTTTTGCAGCACAGTCAAGATAAAATGCAAGCAACTAATTCTGTCCTTCTGTTCTATACACAGGTTAACTAATCCACTTTTTAGTCTACCAGTAAACCCGCAGTTAACTATCTGTCGGCCTGTCCTGCCTTCATGGCAAACCTTTTCTGTAGCCTTGGTTTGTTGTTTTAGCTAATAACATGTGGAGGCTGAACAGCACTTTATCCTTCCAGATCGTTAAGAAATATAAATTATTTGGCTACAACTAGCCAGTTAAATAAATCTTAAAATGATCTTAAAAATTCCAATAGCACCGTTTTTGCCACCTTCCAGCCACACAGCAGTGCACATGTGGGTTTTTGAGAGTCAGTCCAAAGCGGAGGTATGGAGATCTGAAACACAACAGGAAGGTTTAGGTCTGAAATCATTATTTCCATAAGGGCTGATGCCTTCCTTGATGATTTGCATTTCATCTACACACATCGTGATGGTGAATAAACTATCTCTTCTACTCTCAGTATCAAATACAATACACTATTTACTCACTTGCTAATAAACTTATTCCTCCTAACAAATCTTCTCATACTGTCATTTTATAACTCGTAGCAACACCTTCTCTGTGCACAATATATCAGTGCCATGACAATGCACTATTAGCAGGCTTTGTACTTCATTGATCTATGTAAGTCCTGCTCTGTTTCACACACCATTTTCCTAATAATTTCTTTGTGAGCACTAAGTTGCCAAAAAGGTACAGAATCAAGATCTCAGCTACTGGCAGAAAGGGACACTTACCAGCTAATAACAAGAAATATTTTCCTTCCAAACCTGACATATTTTAATGTATTCGCTAGCCACCCCGCCCCAAAGGTTATCTACTTTGTCCATTGTAAAGACATAGCTTGTCTATAAAAGAACACTGATTTCTAGGTGTCTGCCTTGTCATAAAAAGACTTATCCTTATTTTATTACATTCTGAAAGTATACTTTAAGCAGCAGAACAGCAGACTATATCTCTGAAGCTCGTATACATGGTTAACATATTCAGGTTTCATATAGTAAAAGTCCTGGAGAAATAAGACACAGTACATGGAGTTTGCAATTCGATACTGCCTGTTCCACAAGAGACTCTAAATTCAGCAGCTATATTATAATAAATCATTCTCATTTTAAATTAGTACCAAATCTTGGTTAGATGGGACATCACAGCTAGCCTATGCAAACCAGACACATTCGTTCCAAACAACGGCCCTAAAATATCTTTTCTACTATAATGCCATTTCAGCAGATGATTTAAAAAAGAGAAATATTTGTCTATTTTTAAAACACAGTTGAATGGAAAAGGTATAGTCAATAACCTGATGGGAGAGTGTGGAGACGTAGCCAGACTCTTCAGAGCAGTGCCCAGGGACAGGACAAGAGGCAATGGGCACAAATGTAAGAAATTCCACTTAAACATAAGCAAAAATGTTTTACTGTAATGGTGGTAAAAGACTGGCACAGGTTACCCAGAGAGGTTGTAGCATCTCCGTCCTTGGAGATACTCAAACCTGACTGGACACGGTCCTGAGCAACCTGCTGTGGCTGACCCTGCAGGGAGCTGGGGAGGAGGTTGGACTGCACCGTCTCCAGAGACCCCTTCCAATGTCAGCCCTTCTGGGATTCAGTGACTGTGTGACACTTGAACATGCTGGATAGACACCCATTTTCAGCTCTTCATACTAATAAAACTATAAAATTACTATATGTGCCATTTTCCAGGTCCTGCATGCATCCAGAGCCTGGGTTGCGTTCTGCAGTCCCTTGCTGCAGGCTCAGGACATAAATGAGGGGAAGGCATAGCGTTTCCCTGAGCTGTGGCAGCTGGCAGACAGGGTAACTCTGAGACTGGTCACAGGCTACTGTGGGAGAGGCAGTACTCAATCCTGGTGACTTCAAGGAAACCATTTTGTGTCCAGAAAAGTGAAGGTAAACTTCTCAGGAAGGCTGGTAGGTGCCTGCTGCAGGGTTTCCTGAAACTGCTCTGATGTATTTTATAAGCATTAATCTCTTTGTAGCTACAGCCTATATTGCTGCTGGAATCAGCTCTCAGCCATCTGTCCACGAGGGCCAGCAATTACAGCAAGGCCATTGCTCCCCAATTTCTGTCTGTGGTCCCAAGCAAGCAAAGCCCAGTGGCAGCTTGACACGACTCTGAACGATGCAGAAGCTTGAGGTAAGCTTGCCCTACCCTTTGCTGAAAGCAAGATGGACTGCAGACACCCACAGGCTTTTGATCAATAAAGTAATATTTTATTATAGCATCACATAAAATAACTTCTAAATAGAAACACTCAAATGCACTGCATTTTGATGCATTTTGATGCATTTGCATCACCAACCCATGGACCTCGTCTCACCCAGCTGCTTCCCATACCCCGAGCAAAGCCACTCCAACCAGCCATTGGCCCTTGGAGAAAATCTGGATTGCCTGAGTCCCTTTACAGCGACCCACAGGCTTTAAACTACGCTTTCCAGTATTTGTAAGACAAGATGTTTCTATTTTTGGAACTGAGAAGAAAGCCTATTAAAAGGTCCAACCTGCGTAATCCTTTCTTTTGCTCAGTATCTCTCCGTACTGGGAGGGGTGCCGAGGAACAGGGTAACATTTTGAGTCTGTGTAAATACTCTGTTACCAGCAGCTTCCAGAACCTGTCTGCTTCCTATCAATGCTCTTTAGCTAAAGAGTAAACCACCTGTCTGAAAGAACTATTGTCCCTCATCACTATGTAAAAAGCCAGCCCGCTTGTGTTTGCCTTGTGGCAAGTCCTCCCTAATTCTGTAAGGCCTAGGAGACATCTCTGTAAATAGTAACTGCTTCTCAAGCCAATCAATATTGTGAATGAGAACGAGTTTTCAGAGCCAGTCTTGCAGGGCTGCCTGACATCTCGTTGACCAGTGCAGTGCGTGCAGTCACTCTAGGAGAAGGTGCCATGAGACCCGAGGAAACTCTGCTGCAACTCCTGTTGCATCCTTCAACAAATCCCCCTTGCACCACCTTCCCAGCCCAAGGCTGTGACTGAGTATTTTTGCCATCTCATGAACCTGTTGTTGGGATGAGATGTGATGAGATCTGTTAAAATATCATGGAAAGAGCTGCAGATTTGTAAAGTCTTAGTTTGTATTTATGACTCTGTCTTATATAAATATACAGTTGGAATTAAATAACACAGTCAACCATAAACTTTGCCTCTGAATCAGTGCACAGGATATGACCCATAAATTCCACACAGTGATTACAAAATATCTAATGAACTTCATCTAGTACACAAGCGTTAAGTAATTTACTAAATGTCTGATAATGTAAGAGTAGGATTAGGAGGAGTCCTGGTAGAAATTCCAGTGGCTTTCCCTCCTTCACAGCTCCCCATTGCTTCAGAGATAAAGATTATGGTTTCTATGGCAACTAGACACACACACACACACACACACACACACACACACAAGAAGGACACATTGTCTAATCTGGTTTCCAGAGACTGTCAGAGCATTGTCGGGCCAGAAACACAGCCTAAACATGATTACGAAAGAGATCTGTGAT
This sequence comes from Steatornis caripensis, assembly GCA_013398225.1. Lineage (NCBI taxonomy): Eukaryota > Metazoa > Chordata > Aves > Caprimulgiformes > Steatornithidae > Steatornis > Steatornis caripensis. Next base: position 547,428 of record VZSC01007189.1, on the reverse strand, counting down.
TTTTTTAACCATGTGTTTTAATTCACTGTCATGCCTTATGTACATTTTCAGTCTTAAGGGTGATTCCTGTATTTAAATGTACGATTTCTAAACAATAGTGACACTTTAAAATTGACAGACCATTATCAAAGACACATAGAGGACAGATGGTCTTGCTGTGTATGTGCATATGTTATGCCACACCCATACATAAATGTAAAGATTTGAATAAACACAATTTTCCTCTGATATTTATGTTTCTGTACATATGCATACACATACACAGATGATAGACTAGATTACCATTTCAGATTGCGGCCCTTCACATCACAGAAGGGAGCAAATTATGCAGGTCTTACAGAGGCGTAAGGGCCAAAAGGGATATGCCAATAAAGCTAGGGACTACAGATCTTTTAAAACAAAAGAGACTTAACTTTTTCTCATGCGATATTTGCTAGCAAAGGATATGGGCACACGTATGCATTCCCATGTGGACACCTGAGCTGTTTCTTTGTGACAGCTCAGGGTTTTTTTGAAACCAGAAGACACCGTGCTGCCACTTGCAAAGCCCATAGGGTGCTTCCACCTCCTATCTTCAGGCACACCAACTGTTCTTCATGTACATATGAGTGCTCCTGCCCTCTTCTCTCCATGCTTCCAAACACTTCCAAAACTTTGCGTCACAGCATGTGAAGAGGCAGCATGTCTCCACCTCTTTGGGACCCATCTTTTCCACTTATTAAGGTCCAGGTGACTCAGAGACAGCGTTCCTTCCTCCATCTTCAAAACCATTTAAGTCACTAATGCTGGGTCAGACAACTTCCACTCAGTTATCCAGGACCTAAATGTGATGTTACTTGGATGTCCCAGCTATGACAATGCAATATATTAAACCACACTCAGAAATGTTCCTTGGCACTGGAAGGCAATCACCAGTTCCACTAAATTGTTTGAACAGCCCTTGGCATGTTTTTTGCCTGTCCAAATTTGCACTCCTCCAGTGTTCCCAAGCAGCGTTCAGGAGCCACAGCACCCCAGCAGCCATCCCAAGCAGCTTGCATGCAGCCACTCTTGTCTTGCCAGGATGAGGTGCTGATTGAAGAGCTCATGGCTGTTTTGCACCAGCTGGCCTCAGTGCCAGGGACCATTCCCTGGCATGTTCAATTTACCAGTATAGACAGAGCCTTTGAGACTTTCCCAGGTCAGGGCTGATCACCTGGTATGCTTGATGGAACCTTACTCAATGCTAATGAGCTGATTCCTTTCTACTCATTCAAGGCATTTAGTACTCACACTTACTGTGAACAGAGCCAATGCCTTCCAGGTGTCTATTTTACAGACTATCAGCTATTTTAAATCCAAATGTAATTATCTGTTTTAAACTCTCACCATAAATGTCAGACCTCCAGTATGAGAAGTCTTCCCCATTCTGAGCCAAGCAAAGAGTTTGAATCCATGACCAGAAAAAAGTCCTCCAATAAGTAACCTGATGCCATAAAATGACACCAGTGAGTCAGCCTCTTCATGCTCAGTGCTGCTGTAAGCATCCTAGGCCCTGGTGAAATGCAAATAAAAGAAAACCAACAGCAAGGAGATTGCAATGAGCACTGTAACTGATTTAACCTTATGCTGTTCTGTGGGAAGGCTGATTTCTTCCAATAGCCTTCATATTTCAACATTCTCTAAGATCAAGTGTCTCACTTCCCCCAGCCCAGACAGACTGCAAACACCTCACAGGTTAACTGAGCAGTGCCTAGGCCTGGAAGTTAATTAATACTGTGACCTTGACTCTTTTGGGCAAATAAACACCCCGAAGATGCCTCTGATTTTCAGGGGGCAGCTGCAGGAATTTTAATAAAGGTAGATTAGAAATTTCAGAAAAGCCAAATTCTTGCAGAAAGCAATACTTCCTGTTACTGCCTTGCCTTTCTCTGTCTCTGCTAAGCAAGCACGTTTTCATTTCCAGGGCCAGGGTCAGGAACCCTGCTGCTCAGTTGCACAAGTCACGCTGTACAGGCTAGTGATGGCAAATGAAGCATCAGCATCTTTGCTGCACTGTGCTGTGACCTGTGGACACCTCCTTCTCTTTCACTTCCTCCTTCAGAGCTGTATAGGCAAAGGGATGAGATGGTAGGTAGTGAAACAACCCAAGCAACAAAGAAAGGCCCTGTCCCTTTGTTCCAAAGTGATGGACGCACACTTGAGGAAAATCCTCTTCTAGGCAGGACAGCAGATCAGTACTTAGCAGATCTGAGCGACTGAACTTTCAGGATGTATGCATGAATGCCCCTGGCATGGTATTATTCCAGACCTAGACAGTGGTCAGCAACCTTAAGGCCAGCGAGGTGCTGAGTCAACACAGGAAACCAATAGCTTTTAAAATATATATATATGCATATGCATACATATAAAAATGTAAATGAGCTCAAAGTGTTTGGCTGTATGTGTGCCTTAGATAGAACAACTGGAAACTTTTACACACAGCCAACATTTTTTGCCTTGAGAATAATTAGGAAGGATTCAAGATGCCTAATTCCGCTTCCGAGTCCTATCAGGCACTGGCTAAACTGTACAGCAAGCACCAACAAACTTGCATTTCCTGTTCTTAAGTGTTTTTGGGCTCTCTGAGTTTTAACTGCTGAACTTTGAGATAGAGATCATAGTAACAGCAGTAGAACAGAACAAAGGAAAAGGAAGTGCAACCGAAGCAAAAGTTTAAACCAAAGCAGTAAACTGCATGTTGTCGATGTGCTTTTATTAAAAGGACATGAAAAGGACATTATAAGGGATTCAAAGCATTTGGGGTGGGGAGATAGGGGAGAAAGGGACAACAGTTAAAATAAATGTTCCATGGAGAGAAAATCTCTAATAATTTATTGACCTTCAGTTTCACATTGTGAAAAATGGAAGTTTTACAAAACCTTAAGATGTAGTAGCAAACAAAAAGACACAACATAGACAATTTTACTTCTTCACTTGTACAGTTTTCTTTTAGAACACAAACCACATCTTCAATAGCCAGGAAAGGGAACATTATTCTGCTCTAATCACTCTTATTCAGGCAGGTGTCAGATCTAGAGAAAAGGGGCTGCACAATTATACCCAAAGAGGAAGGCTGTCCTTTGTTACATGTTTCTACAGCAACCAGCCTGCAAAATAAGAGGAACCCTCCTGTCTTATGCCAGGGTTTTTGTGAGCACTCCGCTGTGAACTGCATTTGCTTCAAAGTGTGGGGTGTTTTGCAGGACTGGAATGGTCAAGTAGCTAGCCAGGATTCCCTCATCAGTTTAAAGAGCGAGAGCCTAGCTATTCCCTGAAGAGCCAGAGGCCCACCCTGACTTTAGCTTCCTTCAGCCTACACACAGGAATTAATCGAGGACTTGAAAGCAGACCACAACTTCGGGAACAGCTGCAAAAAATTCATCCCACTTTCAGAAGCTGCATGGTGCAACAAAACAGATTTCATGATCTAAGTAGTTAGATGCAGTGCAGCTTCACGTCTGGACTCTAAGCAGCTTTGACAGAAAAAACAGGTCTCAAACCCATATGCCCTTGCTCAAACAAGGGGGCCCCTGGTGACCTGGTTCTCCACTTCCTCGTACCTCATGCAGTCACTAGCACCTGGGGAGAGGACATGCAAAGCACAGAAGTCTCATTTTATGGCTGCTTTTGCACTCCTGGGAGTGATCCACAAGATAAAAGGCAACAGCAATTTGAGGCTGTTCACTTCAACAGGGAAACCTGTGCAAGTACAGGAATATAGAAAGGACACCTACCCTATCTAAGATGTTTTCCTATTGCTTAAAAGCCATCTAAGAGAAAAGAACAAATGAGGGGAAGGGGGCGGTGGGGGGAGGAGCTGTGGGTTTAAACACTTTTTTAATCTATCATTTCAAGAAATCAGTTTAACCGGAGGAATTATAACTGCTCGCATCTAGCTGGGCCTCACCCTTTTAAAAACTGCTAATGCCTTTGCTAATTAATCAATGTTCTCTCAGTACTCACAGAACTCCAAACACTATTTTTGAAATGTAAGGGTCTAATCCAAACAGCAAGTCAAATGTAAGGCAGCACAGAGAAACTTCCAGTGACCAGTGTAAACACTTTCAGATGACAAAGCTTTCACAAATACAGCTACATGACTGTCACAGAGAAAGGCAAGCATCACCAACGTGACTAGTTTTGTTTTGCATGCATGCATGCAGCTATTTACTTATACCGCAGCACACACCGATTATGTTACTGAATGTGCCAGTTAAGTTGGGCTCCAGAAACATTTAGAAAAAAACACAATACAATACATGCTTCATGACGGGATCTGGCAAAGAAAGTATCTGTGAAACATAAGCTTCTGAAATCCAGAAGAAAAAGAGTAGCTTCATGTCTGCCTCAAGACCAGACTGATAAGTAACAAACTGATTTAAAAATCAAAGTTCGGTTTCTCAGGATTGTATCTGACGCTTCTGAGCAGCCAAGTGTTTAAAGACACACCTGGCTAAGAAAAACAAAAGACAGCAGAGTTTGAGGGCTACTTTTAAGATTAAGAGGTTTGAAGTTCATTTTCTATCCCCATAAGAATTTTGCTAATGCACTTGAGTCTTTGACACCTGACCACTCAGATGATCACCTGAAATCCAGATGGACGAGGCAATCCAGTCAGTGCAAAATTGATGCTCTTCTTTTTTCTTTTTTTTTTTTTTTTTAAGACTTCATCAAACCTATCTTGAGGTTTTTTTGTTTTTATTCTTGAATCACCATACTCCACTCATTCAGGTCAGTGGGGCCATATTGTAGGTACCCCTCCTCCAACCCAATAAATAAATAAATAACTTTGGACAATGACTTCATCTGGGCTTGGTATCCAGAAGCTCTTCCACAGTATTTGCGTTGCAATCAGGAAGCTGCACAAAGAGAGAGCTGCAAGAGATTTTGGTTATTTCCAGATTAGAAATTGAAAGGCAGGACCAACAAATGAAATGTAGCAAGGACACCATCTACAAGACACACCACATGCAACCTGGGAGCTGGTGGCCTGAGAAAGTGACCTCCATGGCTTCTTCCTTTAGCATGTGTGTAATTTAAGATCCTGCCTTGTAATCACTCCATTTCCGACCAGGAAGCCACCCCTACCTCCCACCTCCAACTGTTACCAAACAGTTTTCTTTGTGCAGCAGAGCAAGTCAGCGATCACAAAATGTGCAAAACATACAACAACTCACACAAGCCCTTGCAACATGAAGACAATTGCAGGCATTGTTTCAGCATGCAAGCACTGAACAATAAATAACTACATCTACAACAACTAACATAACAGGAATGGGACAGTTTGAATTACTTATAAATACAGGGAGGAAAGGGAACAAGGAGCATGTGGGGGATGTCATTTTCGTTCCCCACTGTTGCAAAAACATTTCACCACCGGGCTGTTCGTTATCCAGTGTAAGGTCACTCGCTGCACACCGGACAACGCAACACGGGATCTAAGAGATGCTGTAGGCACTGCCCACAGACAAGGACGCTCCGGTTAGCAGAGTTCAGCAGCAATACCGCTGTACCTTCGTTCACAGCGGCATCTTACTGTTCAGATCTGGCCTGCTTCCCCTGCAGCTGGCGCTGGCACTTCAAACCACCACAAAAAGAGGTGACAACCATTTCAAATTTCACATATAAACAGCAAGAGTCCATGGAAATCGAGTGTTGTGTGCTGCACAGCTCAGAGAAGTTCTGTCTCTTTTTCTCCTTTGAAGGACTGATTAATATTGGCATTAATCCACAATTACTAGCACAAGGACGAGATAATACGTTCATCCATTCATATTTAAACCACGTGCTGAAGTACTGAAGACAGGGGTTTTTTCTCCCATTCCTTCATTCATGTCTAGGTTAGATAATTTACAAGGTGCAGATTATTTTCTTCAAATGCAAGAGACGCTGAACGATTTTTCTTCATTAAAACCGTTTCTCCAGATCTGAGGTTCCAATTCTCTTCTCCAAATAAAGGAGTAAACTAAAACCATGGGAAGAGAAGAAAAAAAAGAGAGAGAAAGAAAGAGAGAGAGAAAAAAGACTTTAAAGGGTTTTGCTGAGACAACGTACCATAAGGTTTTTGTTAGATGTCAAAGAAAATCTAAAAACAAGGCTTAGGATAAAATCCAGTTGATAGGCTTCCCTGCCCCACCACCACCTCAGCATTTCTGTGCCATAGCCAACTTCTGATAAATAAGCCAGCCAAGAACATAATTATTTAGGGTCAGATTCTGCCTTTATTATTCTACTAGCCTTACCCTGTAAACTGTCCTACTGACCCCAGAAAGACTGTTTAATTTTTTGGCTTTAAATTCAGTCATTTGAAACTTAGATCAAACTAGCCCAGCACAGTTCAACATGATGGGCTCTGTGTCCTGCATACTTCAACATTTCTATGTTCCCCCAAAATGTTAAATGTTCGTGAATTTGTTTTAAGCAAACATAACCTCGTGCAACTCCTCTTCCACAAAAGCCCTCATGAACACAGTGCAAAGAGTTTTTCTATCCCTGGGCAAAGGCAAACCTGGATGAAGTAAAGCAGAAGGGGAGATGAAGGTGTCTTACCCTAATGCCACCATTCAAGAATTCTGAATTGAATTTATTCACAATACAGAAAGGGATGTATAATCCCCTTATTTAAAACATATCTGCTATTCATTAGAGCAGAAGTCTGCCTCATTTCTTTTCACACAGCAATGCACCATGCATTAATAATTCCATCCTAGAAGTCTTATTAAAATTGATTCTTCAATGAAATATTCAGCCTTTGGACGCTGAGATGGTGCTTTGTTTTTCCACTATGAAGCTGTATTAAAATGCCAGGTTCCAAACCATCATCAGTTCATCACAGTCATTTCCAACAGCACTGCTAGATTTTTAGGATGCAAATCCTATACCATTACAATGCAAAGGAGCTCCAGCAAACTCAGTTTATTTGAACACACCACATCTCTCTCAAGCTGTGCTGTCTAAGAACAACAGGGAACACTCACAGGAAACCTGCAGCCTACACAACAGCCCGGAGCATCGAGACTCTGCAACTGTGGGCTTGAAACAGACTATCTTCATTATGTCTAAAAAAAGGTCTCCGCACTTAGTGTTGATTAGTCTTTTCTAGACATTCTTCAGGGTAGTGTGTCATTCTTCCCACTGAAACACACATATCAACACTGAAGCCAAAACAATGTTCCCTGTCATGGGATGAACTTTAAAAAAAAATATACAAACAACTCAAAATGGAGAGGGGGAAGAAAAAATCTCCAACTTACTCAAAAGCTCCAAGTTTGAGGAATGGGACAAAGCAGACTGAAGTCTTCCTAAGAGCTGTCAGACTGGGGCCACACAGTGCCATGAAAACAGAGGGTAATCAGAAGTAATTTCCTTTTTGTCCCTCCCACCCACTGACAAAGCAGCAGGAGTTAATAGGGAAAAAAAATCCCTGCTTGCTGGATGAGCACACAGCATCGGAGAGATTTCAGTCTACGGCTGTGTTCAGCCAGTCTTGTGTCTTAGTTAAGCCAGTTATTTTGTGTGTTAGTGAAGCTAAAACAATGGCTTTTAACAAGATACTACACAGCAAAGGAAAGCTTTCTGTACCGTTATATTCTGAGGACTCTTTTTCAAAATAAAGCACTCCCTCTCATGTACTGTAAACTTCAGAACAATTAAGTCAGTCTCAGAAGATTAAGTCAATATTTTTCTTGGCATGGACCTGAGTCCAGGCATTCAATACTGCTGCTCTGATAACACTGAGAACTGCTGAAAGTCAGTAATAACAGAAATTAACTGAAGATGTCAAGATGTTGCTCCCAGCTAGAGGGGAAGCCACCACTCAGTAATCAGGGCTTCCATTTGCTGGCTGTCAGGGGTGTGATTACTCCCAGCACCCAGGATCTCATAAGACTCAAGGGTTTGCCCTACTTTCCCAAGAGTAAGCCCGGGAAAAACAAAGCAAGGAGAGGAGAGAGGGCAGTGTCTTCAAGACAAACAACGACCTGAGACATAAGCAGCTGATGGCACAACACAACCCAGTTTCACACTAGATTTCAACGCTGACCTGCTGCTTTGCACCGGCCCAACCTTGTATTCTTCACTCAGTCAAAGCTCCCGGTCAGCTCAAAGACAACTACGAGATGAATCTTTAATGTACCACAGAAAAGGAATTTCCCAACTACCCTGCATTTCTACATATATACTTTTACCTACACTGCTTCAAAGACATTTAGGTTTTGGGTTTACTGCAACAGTCAGGCAAATGTCTCCAGCTGCAAAAGACACCAGGAAAAAAATATGACCTGTCCCAAGCAGAACAACCTAGGGAAGTCTTTATACACAAGCTGTTCTTCCTATTTTCTGGAGAACCTCCATCAGTCTGGACTACTAAGTGACTTAGATGCAAATTTAGAGCTTGTTTAATTACTGCAACTGTATTTATTTGCCTTGTTCCTCCTAATCTGCCTGCCTTCATGGTTACGCTATACACTGTTCAAACTCAAAAAGAAATTACCGCTCACACGGCATAGATTATTAAGGCACGCCACTGTATTTGCTTGGTTGGCTGGTGGGGACTGTGATTCTGTACTAAAGTCTGAAGCGGGGTGCGGGGAAAGGAGCAATGCAACTAAGGGGAGTCTGCCAGATTTGTTGCAAAATACACAGACTAATAGTTCTGGAAAATGGCAGTGACTTACTTTAAGTGATGTAACTCTTGAAAAGATAAAAATAAGGAAAAATTAGCAATAGTTGAAGTAACAGTAGTTAGCATGAAAAAACAGATTTGAAAAATACTGGCAATACATGTAGGTACTCAGATTTTTTCATGTTTTTTTTTTTTTAAGAACCTTTCCCCCTCCTCCTAATAAACAGAAATTGACAACAAACTACCAAGCAAGGCCAAATTCAGACTTGCTTGTGAGACGATACAATGCTGAAGTTGCATCTGGTAAGAGCTAGGCCCATTATGTATAATTAAATTGTTTTGGAACAGTGTGTGCTATAGACTGCCAATTATTTCAGCCAGCAATATTAATTATATGTTTTCCTGACACTGTATCTAGTCCAACATATATGACCATAACTATTTTGAAAAATCTGTATTTTAAAGTATATCAACGGAGCAAACGCTACCTTAGCCCATGCAGGTGCAACCATGCAGTCTAGGTGAGATGGAATATTAGGCCCGAAGTGCATGACGGAACACCTTTCACAAGACAGCAAGTTTCTCCAAAGGCTGTCTGCACAGAGGAAGCATGCTGTCTGCCTGGAAATTCAAGTGAATTCACTAACAGGCTTCAGATCAGAATTTACAGTATCTTTTTGGGCGCTGTTACTGAACATACAGAGAGATCTAGCCTCTGTCGTGAGGAAAACGGCACCGAATCCTTCTTTAGCAAGCATCTAGTATTTAAACGCAGAGCAGGATTCAATTTCCAAAAGATTACCTTCATTTCCCCACAAGCTGAAAATGTTATTTTTGCTCAGTCCTTTACATCCAAATCATCCAGAAAAAGGCCCCATAAAGAGAACTGGGTGCAAGGTATGTGGCAAACTACTTCCAGCATCTGGTTTGCCACAGATGTGGTGCCTGGCTTAAAGCAGCCCATGAATGTATGTGTCTCAGCTGTTCCAGCCGTAAAATTGGATTGAGTATACTCACCCTCCTCAGAGTGGCTGCTGAAAAGCTTTGTGAAAAGCATTATTACAGTGGAATTCAAAGGTGCTATTTCTTACCTGATAATTTGTAATTGCAACATACACACAATTATGAGGGCAGGTGCTTCCATGTGCTGACAAATGCTGTGGGAATTAATGAATAGGGCACAGTTGTTATGCTGTTCCATACATCTAACGTGGGATCGTAGCAGTCCAATGTTTTGCACCTCTGAATGCCAAAGTAGCCTCCAACCACGTACAATTTGTTCCCAGATGCCACTGCGTGGCAGCTCATTCGCTTAGCTGTCACATCTCCCACCTTAGTCCACTGGTATGTCTCACTGTTGAATTTATAAGCGGAGCACGCAGAGAATTCCGTGTCTCCACCCATAATAAAAATCTGGTTACCCAGAACAGCTGCAGCTGTGTAGCGCCAGGGCTGGGGGCAGGTGGCTGGTACTGTCCATCTGTTTTCACATTGATCATAGCACTGAACTTTGGGCAACTTGTCATGGCTAACGCTGGTACCTCCAAAAGCAAACAGCTTAAGCTTTGCGCTGACTACAGCTGCATTGCTTACGCCCTCTCGCAGTGGGGCAACCATGGTCCATTTGTTGGTCACGGGGTCGTATTGTTCTACTTGCTTTAAGGATACTGAAGGGGAAGCTGGAAGGCAACCAGTTGCTGCGGTGTGTCCTCCTACTACATATAAACAGTGCTTAAGTTCGGCAGAGCCATGCCCAAACCTAGCTACCAGCATGGGAGCAGCCTTCGACCACTCCTCATGAAGGGTGTCATACACCCACACATCTTTGGAGACTCCGTTTTCTGACCCTCGTCCCCCAGTGATATACACTTTGCAGCCTATGGCACAAGCGCTGAACTCTTTCCGTGGACTTGGTATGTCGGCCTTTGGAATGATCTCTTTTGCCTTTTGGTCCACCAGGTACAGCTTGTCACACATAAAGGTTTGGCCACCCAAAAGAAAAAGCGAATGGCCAGTTTTACGGGGTCTGGCACACAAACTAGTGACCACTCCATCATTCTGTAAGATCTTTAACTTGCATCTTATCGATTCTTCTACAATCTCTTTGCTTTTCCTTTGCTTGGTGATAAGTTCTTCCATGGCCACATTCTCCATAAGGTATATGGCTGGCAAGAGGGCCAGTCTCACTGTCTGCAGTAGCTCGGGCAGATAACAGTGACGCTTACTCAGATCATAGTTTACCCAGCTGATAGCTGATTCATACACCAGCCTTTCGTCTTCAGTTTCTAATTCTTCACTGGAAAGGAGCTGCACTACCATGTCTTTTGGCAGCTGGAGGAAGTCTTCACTTTTACTGATACTCTGGAAGTTGCTAAGGCACATCCTCCAAGAGAGTTCGTACAGCTTAGTGCACTGGTGAGCGTCTGACAGCAGCAGCATGCCGAGACAGTTAGTGGGATGAAGGTTTTTCTCCAGAAATTCTGCACAAGCATCCCGAATGTCCTGAAACTCCAGCATGTCGCCAGCCTCCAGCAGTGACTCTGCGTTCTCCTCGTTGATGATAACCCTGGAGGAATACGCGTAGTCCAGAAGAAGCTCCAAGACTTCCGGGTGAATCGAATTATGAAAGTTGACTTCACTGTCCTGGCTCTCCTTCAGTCCTCCACTGAACATTGCTTCAAAATAGCGGCTACAAGCAGCTAGAACAGCTCTGTGGCAGGGGAATGACCTGTTCCCAGCATGAAGAAGTACATCTGTAAAGAGACGCTGCTGACGCAGAAGGTTCAGGTGAGTAAGGACACTATCAGCATAGGATGACTTGTGGAACAAGTATATGTTTATGGAGCCAGTACTGGCCCTAGATTTGCGATTTTCATGCATGCTGACTGACATTTTCTTTCACACCTATGAACAAAGAAAAAAAAAGATCGATGAGACAGTTAAATTTATCGTTATTTTTACGTATCAAAAAGTGTACCTATTAGTCACTATAAGATAGGAAAAAAACCCCTTAATTTACAGGCGAGTGGACAGAGAATTGCATGTATCTCTGGCATGTGTTTATTTTTTTGTAAGATGAGTTTCATAAATGACATACTCTATATTTGTTGCCCAAGAGCAGGTTTATCTTGAGAAACCTGATCTCCAGCTTTCATAGCAATACAGTAAGCAAGTACGTTGAAGGAGAAAGAAAAGGAACCAGGACTGATTTTCTCACCCTTCCCCAACCTAGACCAGCTGATTCATTACATACATACACATGCACATGCTTGAAACATTCTCCTGTACTGAATCATAGCAGGAAGAGCTACCAGACAGTATACCTAAGGAATGTCAAAAGCTGCACAGGGAACAAAAACCTACTAATCCCATTAGCAGGACTCTTCCCTTTGGTATAATGATTACATATTGCAACAGCAGAGAATGAAAAAAGGGAACTTTAAAATAAAAACCTAGCAACGGTCATAAATTTAAACTTTTTTAAAAGTATGACAAGTGAATTTAGAGATTACATCTTGAACTCTGCCAGTGGGCGCCTGCTATAGTGATAAAGCATATACACAGGCAGAGTCAGCAGAAAAATGTGTTTTAACTATCAGCTGAAGTCACCCAGGCATCGCCTCTGAAGGTGCCTGGAGGGTCAAGTACTCAGAGCACAAGCCACTGGTTCATTTTGAGGTTTGGAGGAGACATAAAACACAAGACATATCCTATCCTACCCTATTCCTAACAAACACGATCCTGTTCAGTCCCTGTTTGGAGATGAATGTTACTGTTATCTGCCATGATATGTAGGTCTACGTATGACCACAGCAGCCAAGTTCCCAGATGTAATTAAGAGTCAAGCCAAAACAGTATGGAGTACAGGGAAAGGGAGGAATACTGGCCGCTGTATAAAGTTAAAGGCCAAAAAGCCACAGTGCAAGTATTAGGAGATGAAGCATACAGAGCCCAGTGCAAGCTGTGGCTGTGACCGCTACTGTAATAACCCCACTTCTCTCTCTCCAAACTGCAGAGGAAGCTTGGAGAAAGACGAGAACCAAACTTCCATAATTACTATGATATTCACATGCCCAGAGTCCCTTTTACTGCACCTTGAAATAAGAAACAGGGCAAAAGCCTAGCTGGGAAGCACCCAGTGCTCAAAGTCAGAGCATAACCTCGGGCCACTTATGTAGGTTTTTAATGTGGATATACTTCTCTCTCTCACAGACTCAAACATTTTCATATTACTAAGCGTGCTTAAGCAGCACAGAACTGTACAACTATTCCCACATTTCATGTTTCAAGATGACACAAAAGCTTTACGAGCCTCAGAAAAAAAGCATTTTTAAATAAATACATGCTTTTTTCTAGATTCATATAACCAGAACCTTCAACAAAATCGAAACCATTTATGATTTATTTGGGCAGCAGACTCCATTTCAGAACAACCAATTTGAGTATATGGAATATACAACCCCTGCAGATTAACTGAAGCACAGCAAGTACCATGCTTCTCCCTAGCTGTGCTTAACATACAGAATAATTGATTCGTCACATCAGACAGCAAGTTTGTTATACACCTTTCCCTTCAATCACAGCAAAGCAAAGCTGCTCAAAGCAACATCAATCAAGGAACAAAGAGACACCTTACTGAAAAAGTACCGTAGCCCATTTTCTTTAACCTGGAACATGACTTCCTGATGAAACTTAACTGGGATTGAAAAGAACACGAAACATAGCTCAGTATACAAATCTCAATGCTCAATCCAAAATCCTCCAAAACAGACAGGAATCCTTCCTATCAGAGCCACAGGGCAGAGTACCTGTCTCATTGTACCACGCAAAAGTCTGGAAAGCAATTTTACCAATGCTCTCTAGACAAACCTATTAAATGCACTAACATCAATCGCAGAACAACTTAAGGAGGCTGGTACGACCTCACAAAACAAATCCTTTTACAAGGAAAATTAAATTACCTTTAATGCAATTGCACTGTCTGGCAAATAAAGACTCAGATGGCATTCAAAGATCCTGAGCACTAATCTCAGGCTAAAATTACCCACTTAACCTATAGCCAAAAAGATCATACTGACCATATACAGGTTGAAACCTGCTGGAACTGAAGGGATTACAGAAAGAGCCATGGCTTGGAATACTAGTACATAAACACTTTGAAGGCACAGATAGGAAGGTGAACCCTTTACTGGCAAAGCACTCCTACAAAATTTTAGAACTTTTCCAGGCCCTTTATCATTTTAAATGCTATTATGATGCAGTGCAAAGCATTCACTGCATCTCTGCACACTGGCTTTCCTCACACTGAGGACTTGCTCCTGCATGTTTCCTTGCCAGGGAGCAGGACAGAAAATAAACACCCACTGCTCAGAGACAATAGAGTCACCAGGATATGAAGACGCTCATTGCCTCCCTTCTCTCCACCCCAGTGAAGTGATTGTGTAGACACCACACTCTAGGCATGTGAGGATCTCTATGGAAACACAGTTCCTCTCCTTTCCCCCTACATATAGGAGGAATTCCGAGCATACTGAAAAATTTCTTTCATCATACATACGGAGTTCAGAACCAGCGCACGTAAAGTTCACATCAGAGCTTGCAAACGTGGGCTGTTCAGATCTTTCAGTGGGCTCTGCACTCCTGTGAGCACCACTTGCTCAGCATCATTCAGAATGAGCCCATCACCACAACAAAATAGAGGCAAACATAAAAAAACCCACCCTGCAGTTACGCATACGTTGGAGGCTATTGAGCTACAGAACATACGCAGAGGGGAGGAACAGATGACTGCATGTTACCCAAGCCCACCCACAGCCATAGTAAGGAACATCGCTGTAAGAAAAAAAAAACAACTTGTAAGAGCCACTCTCAAGTATCTACTGAATAAGGCACTCAGCGTTTCACCCCACTAAAATAGAAGATGTGGTCTTTCAGTGAGCACTGACATTTCTTACGAAGCACTTGCAGATCTTGCTGGTCTTTCACTGTTCCAGTAACATTGCCTTTATTGCCACAATGTCATCTACTAAGAAGAATTCAAAGTATGCCAATTCACATTTAAGATAAGCTAACATATTTCCCCAAACAGAAGAACGATAGTTATCTATACGTATCTTTTTCCTCCACTGTGGTTGCTGAGATGAGTTCACACATAGACTAGTCGAAAAATCACCCTTACAAGCAATTATCATAATTTACTAACAGGCAGTGTTTCTGTAAACACATCCTTTTGCAGTTTCTGACAATTAGCTCCATCCAGAATCTTACAAGAATATTAAAACCTATAAATGACATCTCTGATTTCTCTGTTTGGTCTTGGAAATTATGCAAGCCTCAAATACTTCAGCAGAGGTAACTTCTAGTCAGTGAGCAAATGTTCATCTTGAATAATATGACTCAACTCCCTTCAGGTATTTTTTCCTTAGAAATAATAATATTTGTATGTAAAAGACAAGAAGTGGTCAGTAAATTATAGGTATAGATTTTATCTAGGAACAGAGGTTGAACCAAGACTTTGATTTATAATTACACTTTAACAGGCTACTTGTCACAGCAGTCCAGTAGTAAACACTACTTTAAGACTAAACAACAGACTCCCTGCCCTACTTCTTAACAGCTCTGCAGCAGGCAGCTTTCAGCCTAAACCAAATGAAAAATTAAGTATTTTCAAATTAGTGACACATCCCTGATGTAGGCGTATTTTAATACGACTCTCTAATTACATCGTGGTGGCTGCGTTTTTGTTTAGAATCAGTGAAACAGCTGAAGGAGAGGAAATCTGCTAAACATCCCCCACCAATTTAACTAATACTGCTCTCAACTGCTAAATCTGCAGCAGTACCATCGGTTTTGCAAAGCCAAATCCTGTCTCTACCTGAAGTCCTCCAGCACAAACTCTGTGCCTTCCTAGGACCCGCAGTGAGATGGAAAGCAGAACACGCTGCTCCTGCTAGGAATGCATTACTGCTCACCACATGCAGACAAAGAAACCCAACTCTGAACTCCGCCAGCACACTGCATCCTGATGCCTAAACAACCCCGTCTCTGAAAACAAACTTGCTGAGCTTCTTCCAAACCTGATACAGAAACAGTATGAGAAGTTAAAAATGCATTTGGTTTCCTTTATCGAGCAATAACCACGTGCAAAAGTTTCCGTAGGGAGAGCCGCGTCGCAGCCAGCCCCGGGAGCAGCGAGGCGCTGCCCTGCCCTGCCCCACGCCCGCTCAGGGATGCTCCGGCTCCCCCGGGCCCCCGAGGAGGCCGCCGAAGCCCACCAGGGAGGATAGCAGCCTTCCTAACGGGACCCGGCACTTTCCGAGGACAGGCGCATACTGGAGACACTCAACAGCTACCGCAGGGGTCCACCCGACGGCCGCCCAGCGCCCGGCTGCCTGCAGAAGGGGCGACGGTCCCTGGCGCGCCGGGCAGAGCGGAGGAGCGCCGGGCTCCGGCTGTGCCGAGGAGCGGCCGGGCAGCCCGGCTCCATCCGAGCGGCACCGCCGCGCTGCAAGCAGCGCAGACGGC